>CM030360.1:196192820-196583145 GCA_017893485.1 Hemerocallis citrina | reverse complement strand
GACCGATCTATCACTCCATTACTTAACCCTGATCACTCTCAGATCAGCTCTATCTCAAAATCCCCGTGCTCAAAATCACTTCAGAAGTATTGGAGGGCTTGAAGTTCTGTTGGATGGTCTTGGCCTTCCTTCGAGTAAATGTTCAGTTTCAAAGAGTACCTTTCTCCCTGGTTCTGAGAGGTAATTTACTGAATCATGATCACACATTGTAACATCTTTTGTCATATTGTTGCTTGAACTTAGCTTTCTTTTGATCCAGACAGAAGAATGGTACTAATGTCTGAGTATATGGAACCATAATATGATATATCAGATTAAATTATGTATATACTTTTCACTGTTGTTTGGTTTTTTGAATACTCGTTAGTTGTTACATATAATTATACTATGTGCATGTTTTAATAATTTGATTTGGGAAGAAGGATATTCATGAAGCTTCGACTCATAACTGTTTGGATTATGACTGATTTTTATTCTTGTGAATTTTATTCTTTTACAGAGTTGGGAGCCAATTTTTTGGAGTTTTCCAGCTCCAGATTCTTTCACTGGAAGTTTTAAGGGAGGCTGTGTATCCTTAAACATTTGCTTATCAAAAACTAAGCTGCATATTTTGCTAATAATATGAAATTGAACTACACTTCAGATCTCCTCTATGCAGATGTGAATGCAGCTCTGTTTTTTTTCCTTCATATATTTGCATCAGAAATGAGTGTCGTTCCCTGTCGCAAATCTTATCATTTACCTCTCTAATGCTTGTAATGGTCTTTGAGTAGTTGTAGGTCCTTAGTTGCATAACATCAATTGCAAAACCAAAAAAAATGGTCTTTCTGCAAGTTGTGGTTTTGTCTCAAGGTCCTCTCCTGCATATGGTTTCCTGGACTAGGAATTTGACGTTAACAATACAGGGTAGATATTAGATTAACAAATCTTGGTAATTATTTAATCTGTTATTTGGGGAGCTTTTCCACCTGGGGTCCTGCCCCATAGGCAATTGTGTTTTGATTAAAAATTGAGAAAAAGTTGAGAAACTCCCTAACATTTACATTTTTAATGAAGAAAGCCCGTCCCATTATTTTTAGCATATAAATCCCTGTCAATTTTGAATTGGAAAATGACGAATTTACCCCTTTTTCTATTTAAGTAACCTTCTGACATTTTCTTTTACATTTTTAATTAAGAAATCCCCTGATGTTAACGGCGGATGATGTTGACGGAGGAGGGGGTTTATGTGCCAAAACATAATGGCAGGGGTTTTCTTTATTAAAAAAGTAAGTTAGGACGTTTCTAGACTTTTCCTTTTAAAAATGATTTAGTTATTGTGTAAAAAGTCTTCTCATACAAATCAATATGGTCACTCTTTTGTGTATACATAGGGTTTACAACTTGGGATCAGGAGCGGGATGGGGTTTTGCCAAATAATTGGATCAGGATCGGTGTTGGCCAGATTGGTAGTATCAGGATCGGTGTTGGCCGGATTGGTAGTATCAAATCGATGTATCAGGTTTTTTGGATCATGCATTTTTAAAAATTAAAAAGTTATCTGATATGTTTCTATAATTAAATTATTTTAAAAAATAATTGCTTTTTAAAAAATGAATTGATGAGTCCAAATAATTTTTTTTACAAATTTAATATTTTCAGTTACAGACTTGAACATTTTAATTAATTTCATAGAATTATTAATGTAGAATAAAACTAGAACAATAGAATTAGGTAGACCAAATAATACAAATTTTATTCGTATAGAAGAAAAAAATATAAGCTACACATGAAATGATGTTCATTACACAATTACATCTTCATTGCTTGGATAATAGGATCCATATGAATAGAAAATTCAAATATTGGATTTTTTTTTTAATCATAGGATCAGTGGTTTTGGGTTGGGATCGGGCCGATCCATCCGGTCCGATTGCTAACTATGCTAATCCCTGAGTTATCTCGATGATTCCGAGATTAGGGGTTGTATTGGAGCGGCCCCTTGAAACATGATCCGGATCGGCTGATCTTTAAAACCATATTTATGCATGCGGATAACTCAGTTTATAGTCATGCCAATTTTAATAATTCATTACCGTTTATACATTTGCAATGATGATATTCACCATCCCTTTGGAATTTGCTTCTGAATTTATCTAGATGTGCACTTATAGTATGTCTTTATTCTAATTAGTTCATACAATAGACTGTTTGGTCCTTAATTATAGCATCAGTTTTGGAAATTTGAGCAATCTGCAGTACCTCTGTGAAAATGGTCGAATACATAAGTTCGCGAACAGCATATGTTGGCCTGCTTTTATGCTTCAGGAGTTCCATCGGCAAGAATCTGGTTCATCTGTTTCAGAGTCTGAAGTAGTCCCCTTGTACTATACAGAAGGCAGGCCTGAAGGAACAATTCCATCTGAAAAATCTGCCTTGGTTCAATCAGAAATTTTGAATATAACTCAGTGGAATAATTATTCTGTTAAATTGAGTAGAGGACTTTGTTCTTTCCTTCTTGCACCTTCCGACATTAAACTTCGTCAGGACCAAGAATCAATTGCTAAAAGTTCCATGCCCATTTCACTCGCCTATTGGGAACTTTCTATAAGATGGGCCATGAAGGTTCTCCTTACTGTTTTTCCATGCATTAAGGCTTGCTGTAGTGAAAATAAGCTTCCAGATCATATAAGGTAATTTCCTGAGAAGATTGACATGTTTGATCTTTTAAATTCAGATGTTCTGTTATCAAATGCCTAGGAAACACTATTTATATTACCCACTTATTAAATCAGTGATTTTATACATGTTAGTCTTTACTAATGTGAAACTATAGGTTTTTTCTCTAGTCTTGTAGGCTTATACTGCATGGACAAAGAATTTATATGTTCCTTCCAGTTCTTGTGCTTTAACAGAATTGCCTGATTTAGGTAGGATAACCTGCACTGTGTGTAACATGATTTTTTCTCTTGTTCATAATCGCCTTGACTAGGTATTTGGCACATGATGCCGACCATATCTTTTTCAGTTTGACCTCCTTTCGTTGAGACTTAGTAAATTATTTTGTGAGTCTTTCTCGATTTTAATATCGGCTTCTATGTCTGACGTGATATCTTGACAAAAGAAGGCATGGATCATGGTGCCTATGGCCATGCTGGAAATATCTAATTGTTTGTTCATATTTTTTAAACACCATTTGCTCTATAGCTCGCAGTGCAATTTATTGTGATGGTAATTATTATCTGGTACAGTAAAATAATATGGATGTCAAATCCATATTGGGTTCCCAACTTGCATTTCTAGATAATGGATTTTACCTTTTGAAAAAAATGATTGACTTAAAATTGTTGAGAACCACCAATTAGCTTCTTTTCACTTTTAGTAAATACTCTGAAGTTATTGAAATACACAAGGAGGACCTTGGTTACTGCCCTTCACTGCTTAGATAGATGTTGCAAGATTAGTACAGCATGTACTATTCTGTAGGTGCCCACCTTTATTTCTGCATCGTGGCCTTTTGGCTAACCTTCGTGTTTGAAGCTATAAGGCTAAATGGATGATTTGGACAAAACCTACCTAGCTTCTGCCTTTGGCTGCGTGGGCAATTTGTGTGTTGGACCATATATTACCCTCATCTATAACATATCGGAACATATTGGCTTCTTTGTGGATACAGGTCCACACTACAGATCCTAACAGCTGGGATAAGGTTTGATACTATGATTATAGTTATAGGATTTTGATGGCTGATTAATTTGATAAGCATTTTCTTTGTTAGATTTTTGTTATTTTTTCTTTTGATGTTGACATTTAAATTATTATTATTATTATTATTTGGATAATTCAATACCTTAGGTTCGAGGAATTCTGCTGCTGCTGCTGTTGTTTCATTTGCATAAATCATTCTTAAATCTTGCCCTTTTGTTTCATTTATTCAATCTTTTGGATAAGTTAGCCATATTATATTTTTGGTTGTAACTACAAGGTGGTTGTTAATGTTTATTGAAGTTTGTTGTACCAAAGCCTCTACTACTATACATTTTCCAGCTAGTGTCATTTTGTGTAACACCCCGTACTTAAGCGGGTATATATATATATATATATATATATATTTCTATATAATATTATATATATACCCGCTTTAGTACGGGGTGTTACCCCTTAAGAACTCAGTATCCTCGCTGAGCCCGGGACTTGCAACATGATCCAGGATCCCTTTCTAGCTGATGTGGAGAGGATTACCCTGATTCTGCTAATTGTACAGTCCCCTACCCGGGTAATTTGTACCAACCTCGCTCCATTTCAGGCATACATCTAGCGCACACTCAGTGTCGAAAGTCGGCTCTGATACCATTTGTAACACCCCGGTTCTGTGCGCACGCGAAAGAACGGACACAACTCTAGCCACACCCACCACAGACACCATCAAAAGGTGGGTTAACCCTTTAGGTAACCTTTATCACTTGGTTAATCCTATTTAAACACTCCCTCACACTCACTTCCTCCGATATGGGACTTTTAACTCACGCCCTTCACCCAAGTCACATCATCTGTAGCGCCCCGAGTTCCGTATACTGGAAACTCGTGACACCAACCAGAATCTTTTACTTCAACGAGTACACAACATAGAAAAATCAGGAAATTAAAAATTTCTTTTCTTACCTTAATGCCTTTCTTCTTGAGTATGAATGCCCAACACCGGTTAAGTCTAATATCGGGTGGTCCTGCAATCTAAAGATAAGTGGGCACGTCAGTTGAATGCAACTGACGCAAACTGATAAAAACAGTGAGCTTCACTCCTCAACACTCATCACAATCAACCAATATTAAGATTAATATAAATGACAACATGAAATGTGAAAAGCAGGCAATCAAAATGTCAGAGTGTGTCATGACCTAAATCTAATGCACAAATATAAATGCACACGATGCTCCTATTCTAATGCAAACTTAATTTGGAAACATATGCATCCCATACTACATATTTCCCAAATCAAGTTCGTATTTTCCAGATAATAAGGTTTAATCCCTCGTCATGCATCCTACTCTTGTACTCTTTCCTGTTTCTGACATTCATCTAGTGACTGGTAAGGTTGCAGTCGCTCGGTCTAGTTCCGTCGCTGTAGTCAGAATCATTGGTTATGCCATTATGTATGCCGAGACCCTGTGGTCCTACGCCACTCCTCGGTCATACTTCGTCCGGCCCCTGTGGTCCTACGCCACTCCCAGACCTTACCCAAAAGTTGTTACGAACATAAAGGTGACCCTGCAGGTCCTACCTGCTCCACCAAGAGTCCTAGAGCCTTGCTCTGCTCCCTGTTCGCATTAAACAATATAGAACCTTAGGTGGATTTTGGAGGGTTCATTTCCTAACTTCCACCATACAGTCCTTATCACTAAATTCCAGAAATTAACAGACGAGACCACGTCGCACGTGTCCCAGACGAGACCACGCCGCACGTGTCCCCTTGACAGGAGAGTACAATGCCCAACTAGTGCATGTCCTTACCAATTATCTCAAATCTTCTAGGAAGTTCTAGTACTAGTGGTTGGGTTATGCTAAAAGGATTTCTTAATTTACTATCTATCTAAATTGCTTTACTTAGAAATCTTCTAGTTTCCTTTAAAACAAGTGGCATTAGTTAATGGGTAACCACGGACAATCTAGGTTCTTAAGGAATACCAGAAACTTGATTAATTAAGGGGTTTATTGCTTATTCTAACAATTTATCGTCACTTCTAATTTCCTTAATTGCCTAGATTACTTGTTATATTATCTAGTACAAGTTCTAGGTTTAATGACTCTTCGGAAAAGCAATAATCATATGGCAACTTTCCGAAATGTTCCACCAATCATTATTCTTGGACAGAATACTAACTTGCACATTTCACAAGCACAACATTACCATTTGTGACGACATACCCATATGTATTACAAGGTCTTTCTTCATCGTATTCATCGTATAACACTCTTTTATGTATGACAATGAACATCGTTTAATACATTCTTCTTTTCTACATTATGTTGTTTAGACATGTATGTGTGAAATAACCAAATACTCATTTACAAATTCATTCACAAGGTTTGTTAAGCTACTAAACTTTTCTAATGCATGCATTTATTTTATTTGGTTATCTCTGTTCACTTAAATAGAGATAATAAACTACCAAGTAATCAAACAACATATTACTAATAATCTAACATCTTACTAACAAATTCAAATTGTATGATTATCTAAATAATCTTACCCTTTTCTTTCTTTTCTACTTTGTTTCTTGTTCGTTTCCTTTTGTTTCCCAATTTAGCAATGTCAAACATACACAAAAGCATGCATTCATAACCATTTGTGTTCTATTAACATTTTAATCTACAATAATTTATAATCTATTACTACAACAAACCATTAACAATTACTACAACCACCAGCAATTCAAACTTTAAATTTTAATTCATCAAGTAATCCATACCTTCTACCAAAATAATCTATTAATAATCAAATAATCAAACAATCAAATACTAAAAATTAAAGAAACATACAAGGAGGAAGAACACCCACCTTAAACCCTTGCTTTATCTTCTTTTGAAAATCTCCTTTTGATAGCAAACTCCAATAATTCTAGGAAATTGGTAGTAAATTAATTAGAATTGGAATATAGAATAAAAAGTGGGGCTAAGTGTGAACTAAAACTCACCTTTAGCTTACTTGGCTTTCTTGCTCCAATAGTAGTATAATAGTAGTGGTAGTAAAGTAGTATAGTAGTAGTTGAAGGAGTAGTAGGTAGTAGTAGTTGTTGGATGTAGTTAAGTAGTAGTAAATATATAGAAAAAGAGAGATGAAAGGAAGCTACTGCTGCTGTTGCTGTCGGCAGTAAAGAGAGAAGAGAGAAGGAGAAAATGTAGGAGTAGTAAATAGTAGTAAAAGTAAGGTGGTATAGTAGTAGTATTAGTTGAAGGGGGTAATTATATAGAGAAAAGGGGAAAGGAAAGGCTGCAGCTGCTGTCGGCAGTAAGGAGAAAGAGGGAGAGAGATGTGGAAGGGTGTAGAAGGCTTAGATGTCCTCACCTTTTGCATTTACCCCCTTAGGTTTTAACAAATTGCACTTAACCCCTAAGTCTTATTGGATTGGGCTTAAAGAGAGGGAAAGTTGGGCTTTTTATAAAAGAAAATAGACAAAACACATCAGGTAAAAGAATCTTACCATAGTGTATGCTAATATTAACAATGCACACACACACACACACACACACACACACACACACACATATATATATATATATATATTTTCATTGTAAGGAAGAAACAAAAATTTACATACTAGGGGTATTACATCATCCACCATGCAGCCATTTCCTTCTTTCACATTTTTCATGCACATTAATTCATAAGCCCCATAGAAACTTCTATAGGCTTCATCATCAATCCATTTAATCCCATAGCCTATAGAAATCCTATAGGTCACCACCTTTCTCTCACTCATATTTTATATATATATATATATATATATATATATATATATATAGGGAAAGCTTTGGTTGTGCACTACCTCTAGTGCACGCGGCGTGTGCACTAGGCCTTCGGGCGTTCATATTGACGATCCGAACCGTTCACATTGATCTACACATCTAAATTAGTCTAAATATGTAAAATCAAATCATTTGAAATTCATTTGCCCATTCATTGAAGTGTTACAAAATTGTATGGCTGAAAATCATTGTTTTTTATAGTCACATGATGGATGGGCAAATGAATTTCAAATGATTTGATTTTACATATTTAGACTAATTTAGATGTGTAGATCAATGTGAACGGTTCGGATCGTCGATATGAACGCCTGAAGGCCTAGTGCACACGCCGTGTGCACTAGAAGAGTGCACAACCGAAGCTTTCCCTATATATATATATCCCTTCGGTTGAGAACTAATTGGTGAGAACTCCGTGAGAACTTACGGAGTAGACCCCCCATGAAAAATCCGAACTGACCATCTTGTTCTACACACTTTAGATAGCATAACATAAAGAAATCAAGTAATTTGAAGTTCATTTGCCCATCCATCAAATGGAGTAGAATTTTCAGCCATACAATTTTGCGATGATGTAAATCTTCATGGGCAAATGAACTTCAAATTACTTGATTTCTTTATGCTATGCTATCTAAGGTGTGTAGAGCAAGATGGCCGGTTCAGATTTTTCATGGGGGGTCTACTCCGTGAGTTCTCACCAAATTAGTTCTCAACCGAAGGCTCCCTATATGTAGTTAAAAGTCCCATATCGGAGGAAGTGAGTGTGAGGGAGTGTTTAAATAGGATTAACCAAGTGATAAAGGTTACCTATAGGGTTAACCCACCTTTTGATGGTGCCTGTGGTGGGCGTGGCTAGAGTTTTGTGTCCGTTCTTTCGCGTGCGCGCAAGTCTGGGGCGTTACATTCTGGTCCAGTGAAAAACCCTCCTTGCTGGTGAGCAAGAGGTTGAAAGTTCGAATCCCGCATGCACCATAAAATCCCCAATTAATATTCTATATATGTACATTTTCCTTTTCCCCCCAATTCTATTCAAACAGTCATTCATTTATATTATTTTTGAAACAGGATATTATCCTATACTTTGCAACATTACATCCTGTGTACATTCAGAAAGGTTCTTATTTCTGCACCAGTTCTACTTAAAGTTTTCAGGGAGGAAGGAATATGGGAGTTAATATTCTCAGAGAAGTTTTTCAGTTTTGGAACCTTATTAGAAGACTTTTCCAGAGAAACTGGACTACAGTCTGCAGGATTTCTGACAAATCATGATTTATCTTCTGGTTCTGAGAGCACCATGAATTGTGCACAAGTTGACATTCTTCAATTGGAAGCCATTTCTTTTGTGGAATTTGCAGCAACATTAAGTGAAAATACAAATAACTTGGTAAGTAAGCATCTCTTGTCATGTTCAGTTGAGGTCTCTATATCAGTACCTCTGTAGTTTAGGAACTACACAGCATCATTAGAAACATTAACCACTGACTTTTTTGACTTGACACTGCTAATTGCTGGAACCTGTTTGTCTTGCATTCACACGCTTTCTTATTTGATTGCATACACCTTTTAAGATGCAGAGTTTTGTGGATCCTGCAAGCAACTTGTTATTCATCATGGTGCAAAGTAATTTTGGTTGCCACTCCAATCTCTGTTTTCTTTTGCAGTTCTCCATTATCCTGTAAAGCCAAAAGTCCAATCTCTGTATAATTCATATGTAAGACTGCTCATTTAGCTCCTTTGTAATAACAAACAATTGCGCTATCAGTGATTTATCAATCAAATACCAAACTGTACAATTTAAAACACATCAAAATTTAAATCAGGATGATGAACCAGTTTCATATTTTGGTTTAACATTCTGTATCATGTGATAGTTTCGCTTGATATTGCTGGGATCAGGTGTTAGGGATGGAAGCATTTGCACTAATATCTGTGGAAAGCATATTAGATTGGCCAAGAGAGTAATAAAGAGCTAAAAGATACATACAGTTAATCAAGGTTCTATAAAACGGAAAACAAAGCGTTTAAATGTTTTGTTTAAACGGAAAACAGGAAGAACATTTTGTTTAGGGCCTACACAGACGTAAAAAATGTTCCATTCATTTTTTCATCAAAACATGCAAAAAAAGGGGCCGAAACAGGTTAAAAGTTAAAACAGACCGAAACGGGTCCAAGCGGGTCGCGGGTGAGAACGGCCTGCTTAGTAATTGTTTTTTCTTTACCATTTTGAATTGAGGCTATCCAAAATTGAGCGAGGAAAGAACTTGTTCAAGCATCCTCACTGTCAAATGTCACCAAAAGGTGCACTTTGCATGTTTTCTTAATTTTTTTTAATAAACTTATAAACTGTCAAGTATAATTTATTTGTGCATATGTTATGTCATTCTCACATAAATGAAATCTTTAATATTTGACATTTCAAACATTTTCCCTTTATTTTTAGATTTTTTTCTTCTCATTTTTATATTAAAAAATAGAACCCTTTTTTTCCGTTTAAACCCCGTTTAAACACAAAAAAATTTAACGGTGCCCGACCGTTTCTATCCCATTTCCGTTGTTGGGAACCTTGCAGTTAATTGACAATACTCTGGAAATGATTATGATTGGAATAATTTACAAGATGATAATTATATTTTTTCCTTTTCTTTTCAGTGCAATTTATGATTAGAGTCATATATCATAGGAATATCTAATTGTAAGCAGGAAGTAGCCAACCTAGTACTGCTCCTGCTCATTATCATTTTCTATGGGGAAGGTGTTTAGCACACAGACCCTTATTCATTTATTTCAAAAAGAAAAATAATTCATGTGTCATTTTCTTTAAATATTTTCTGAAAATATTGTATGTTGCTGAATATTTTTGAGATATGCCCTACTGCTTATCATCAAGCAAAGACACAGAGATAGTAATTTGAGCAATATAAATGACAATCGAGGCCACAGAGCTAATGTAGACTTTTCTCATGGGAAAAGACATCAAGTAGGAAAACATGTGCAATAATGTCTCAGGCCACACAACTATGTCCACAGGCATAATCCTAATTCCATAGTTATTATTAGTAAAGATTATGCTATTAACAATAGGTTTAATCTATTACCTTATCTACATGCATGCTCCATACGACTACAAGAAAGTGAATAGGAGGCTATCTCGTTCGATTCTACATGGCCAAAAATGAAGTTGTTATGGTTTAATTTCTTTAAAATTGACAGAATTATTATTATTATTTTTCGACTCTCAGCTGATTGAAGGGTAAAACTAGTGAGAAATTGTGCAAATTGAAGGTAAAATATGTTATTTTCCGAGAATATGAGCATGTATATACTATTAGTATAATCCTTATATTTATTATAAGCCCAGAAGTCTTTTGTTTCTTTTTCTTTGTCTCTACTATTTGTTTGACATGCTCAGTGAGTTTGATCTAATGTACTTCACCTTTTTCAAGCATGCAGTCTTTTCTTGAGCATCTATGGTCCAGTAGCCTCAATCAACACCAAGTATAGAAAAATTATCCTAACCTAATTTAGTTAAGAGTCTCTTAGTCCTTTGACAGCTATTTAAAGAGCCTTAAAATTCAGCTCAAAACTTTCTATCATGATAATGCTGGATTAATTTATTTTTTATTTTTAATGGTGGGGTGGCCAAGACATTCCGATGACAGCCGCAATTTTTTTTTGTTGAAAGCGACAGTTGTGTATGTGTACATGCATGTGCTATATTTGGAAAATTGCTTCATTATCATTTTATGTACATTTTTATTGAGCATCTGAAGTTCTTATTTCTTTTGTTTGATTTGTTTTGGCAGCCAGAATGCTCTGTGCTATTAGATACCCTAGAGCGATCTGTGTGTAATCCTACAATTTCCAGTTTTTTTTTGAAGAGCCTGCATCGAATATTGCAACTTTCAGTTAAACAGAGTCTTGTTTCTTTCAAGTCAGTGGATGCAATTGCTCGAGTGCTTAAGTTTGCATGCGTTCAGGCTGAAGAACTTAAAGTCCATGATTTACTTCTTACTGAAGAATGTAGTGACCTTAAAAATCCTCAGATGAGTAAATCTATGGAGATCACTAAGTGCATGAATTTTTCCATGGAGCTTTTTGATGAATACCTCTCTCTTGCAGAGAATGCCAAAAGTTTGATTATACGCAGCACATGCTGTATTGATTGCTTGTTTGATCTGTTTTGGGAAGAACATCTTCGTCAACATATTTTGGAGCATGTTGTTGGATTACTCATGGTATTATTCTTTTTATTCTCGCGGTATCTTTCTTTTTGATTCTGGTCATATTTTAAATAACAATGGTGTTTGCCAATGTGGGTTGTCTTCAGCTGCTTCCGAATCTATCAGAAGATCAAATGGCAAAGATATATCTGTGTTCTAAATTTTTAGAAACCTTTACTCGCGCAAAGGAAAAGGAGAGATGTTTTGCTGAATTATCAATTGATCTATTGGTTAACATGAGGGAAATCATTTTAATTGATCAAGTGGTAAGGTTTCATCATATAGTTTCCTGATGTTTTCGCTCTGCTTGCTCTTCGATTTTGTTGATCAATATCAGTTTAGATTGTGGTTAACCTTCTACATCCTTTTCAGTACTATCAGAACTTGTTTCGTGACGGACAGTGCTTTATCCACATTGTCTCTCTCTTGAATGGAACCCTTGATGAGAGAATTGGTGAACTGTTGGTCCTAAATGTTCTTCAGACATTAACCTTGCTGCTTTCAGGAAACAGTGACTCAAAGGTAATATTGTCTTTTGAGTTTGTGATATGTTACACACAGACACACACACAAACACTGACTCACCCTAACTAAGTCACAATCTCAGAGACACGATCACCCTAGCCAACTTAGCTGGGGTGACACCAGTGGAGGCTTCTTATTGGTTGCATCTTTTTAACTTCAAAGTTTTTTCTAAAATAAAAGCAAGTACAACAGGTCTAGCCAATCAGAAGCCTCCACATTGTGCCATCCTAGCTAAGTTGGCTAGGGTGACACACTAGCCTCCTCAGTCTCTCATACATATATATGCAAGAGAGAGGAAGGGAGCACAATAAATTTTGTAACTAGAGGATATTTTACTTTTGAGAAAATTGATTATGCATGTCACTCTATAATTTTTTAAACTTATCTAACATTCTTTTCAAATGGTATTTGAAGTGATATATTCTTGTTGAACTTGCTGCTTCGCTAATTTCGTTTTTACAAAATTATTATTGCCTGTGGGCATATAAATCTGTAGACATCATGACACCTTTCAAGAGTAGGCTTTAATTGATACATCTGTGTAATTCATAATTATTTTCACAGATGAGCTGAATATTTATAGAAAGTTTGGTGTTTTCTTTTGCTAAGATTATATGGTTTAATGGCAATGTCTTAGTAGAAGATCAGGATAGCTAAGGTTTGGACTGATAATACTTTTGCTGCTTAAATTCAGTTTGAATGTGAGACACTCTAATTTTAGTTTACTAAAAGCTAACAGTCTGATTTGAGTTAGACCTAGATCCCTACAGACTTACAGCAATTTAAAATTAACCGAGTTACCTATTGTAGAATTGATATATGAATTCTAGTAATGTTGTATGCCAAATGGTAAAGGCCGATACGGGATGTTGTCTAAGATTGAGAACACCATATATAATAAGAACCCAAGGATTTAAGTATGGCTGTTATCCTTATCCATTGGTTGTACAGATTCTAAACTACCCAATCTGATTCAGAAGAATGCATATGTTTGGCCAATTCGTTTAATAAATTTTAGTACGTTATTTTCGTTTCAGTGTCTAGGCTTATTATGGTCTAAGTACACTAATACAAGCATGTGATTCCCAATTGTATTAGGGTTAGAGTTTAAATCTCTCCTCTGAAATTGAAGGGTTTTTTGGGTTTTTGCAAGTAGTTGCAAATACAAGTGGAAATGCAAACTTTTCTCCAGTCGTTTTTACTTACCATTATAACGTTTACTTTTTGAAGGGAAATGATGTAGTATATGTGTGAAAATGCAAAAAAGGAAGGATACTAAAGGTTATTTTGATAATTGAATAAAAAATTGGATGGAAATATATTTTCACTTGCACTTGCAGCTATTTGCGACCAACCAAATACTCCCTTAATTTAGATATAACAGTTAAACAGTCCTTGTCATTTACACACTAACCACATGAAGAGGCAAAGTTGCGAATAGCAGTTATATCAAAATTACCATGAAAAAAAAAAACAATGTGGTAAAACTGTAGTGAAGAGAGTTTTTTCGCCTAAGGTTCTTCTGATGATGGAAAAACATTTTACTAAAGCACCTCTTGAGGTGGCAGGAAAGAGGGGGAAAAGTAGTTCTCGATGGTGTGCTTCCAGTCCAGTTTATTTTGCCCATTTGTATGAAATCCCTAGCTTGTGTAAGAGTTGCATAATTGCATTTGGACTTTTCCGATCCTTGTCTTGGAGTCGGTTGGGGAACGAGGCCTAGGCTGAGTGAATTCCAAAGCAGTCCTGAAAGCAATATCAATCAAATCCTATGTATTCAGCTTACTTAGATTTATTGGTGGCACACTACTCTTTAACTAGCCTTTGGGGAATTGAGCCTTGATACGATGTTAAAGTTGGCTTCAAGATGGTTTGGAATTTTGGATTTAATCCTCATCATTGGCGTTTAAAAGAGTGATTATTGTTAAGAACTTAAGATTGCTTGCTATATATTGTTTGCACTTAACCAGCTTAACATTTTTGGTTAAGTGGAGTCCATCAGGTTGAGAAAGACATTCTTTTCAGATTTGATATAGCCGTTGATCTGTTTGATTGTCATAATTGAGGGTCCTGAATACAAAATGTAAACAATAATATCAATACTGAAGATAGAGATATGCAACAGTAAATGAGTAAATGACAAACGAAGGTTACAAGTTTAGGTGAGGATCAAGAATTGCATTCCCATTATTTAGATTTCACTATTATCAGTATCGGAATGTTGGAAGTATCATATGGAAAACAGATTTTTGTATCTGAAGTTCAAATTAATGTCAATTACGATCACTTTCCTGGGCTATCAAATGGTTAGTTGCCTCTTGGTAGACCTTCTTTTGCATGAGCTTGGTTGTGGACCTGCCAGTTGTATCTTTGTTGGCATTCTTATGCCATGTTAGCATATTAATGATTTCATCATGCTGTGAACTACCTATAAATTCATCTGATTCTAAGAACAATGTGAAGTACAGGTTTTATTTAGTGCTCTTGTAGGTATGGGTTAGCACCTTGTATATGTAATATCTCAATGGTAGCTTATATATGGATGCTTGACTTGTTGCAGGTTGTATTTAGAACCCTTGTCGGTGCAGGTTATCACACACTGCAGAGCCTGCTTTTGGATTTTTGCAAGTGGCAGCCGAGTGAGGGACTTCTGAATGCTCTTCTTGATATGCTTGTGGATGGAAATTTTCATGTAAAGGATAATGCTGTGATAAAGGTTGGTTAAAGTAAATTCTTCTTCAATAATCTGTTGATTTATGATTGCTCTGATTACTTCTCTGTACTTTGTCCTGTGGTGATTCTGTTAAATGATAGAAAAAGAAAATTTCTTTAATGACTATGGACATAGTTATATTTAATATTCTTTTTTTTTCCTGGAACAGAATGAAGATGTGATCCTACTTTTTCTTAATGTTCTACAAAAGGTCAGACAGACGTGACTTCTAGTTTTTTGTTCTTATTTGGCCGTGTTTCTCCTAATTGTAATGTTTATTATCTATCTGGTTGGCAGAGCAGTATATCACTGCAGCAATGTGGGCTTGATGTTTTCCAGATTTTGCTGAAGGACTCGATGGCCAATAGGACTTCATGTTCCAGAGCAGGAATGCTCAACTTTCTACTTGATTGGTTTTCTGTAGAAGAAAGTGATATTATCATTTCTAAAATTGCTCAGCTAATTCAGATAGTTGGTGGACATAGCATTTCTGGAAAAGATATTCGGAAAATTTTTGCTCTTCTAAGAAGTGAAAAAATTGGATCGACAGAAAAGTATAGTTCGATGCTTTTGATGAGCATCTGTTGTATGCTCAAGGAAAAAGGACCCAAGGCTTTCTTTGAATTCAGTGGCAATAACTCGGTTTGTCCTTTTGTTGCAGCTGTGTTACTTCGTACATTGTTATATGCTACCCCATCGTCATATACTCATATTTACAGTGTGGATATCCTTAAATATATATTTTGGTCCATTCCGCTAAATGCAAAATAGATGTTCAATAGTTTAGTGCCTTTGTTAGCATTTTGAGCAATCATTCTTCAATTTTATTTATTAGGATCACATCTTTTGGCTAACATTGTTCTCCATTGGCAGGGAATTGTCTTAGAAAAGCCTCTACAATGGCCATACAGTAAGGGATTTTCATTTTCGTGTTGGCTCAGGGTTGGGGATTTCCCTGAAGATGGGATGATGGGCCTTTTCAGTTTCCTCGCTGACAATGGAAAGGGATGCTCAGCGGTCATCGGAAAAAAGATGCTAATTTTTGAGGTTGATTTGTGCCAACTATTTATCATTTTATTGTTCTTTTTTATTTTTAACAAAACAATAAAAGATAAATTATAACAAAATGAAAGCCTATAGAACTGGGGAAAATCACATTCTTCATTATTATATATAAGTGAGTGCTTGGCTGGCTATGTGATTTGGGTGAGCCTAGCTTGATTGATTGGGTAGCTAGGGTTCTAGCTTTCTTAATTTGGAAGAGAAAAAAGAGTAGCCGGGCAATTGTTGTTATCAGTGACTTATAGTAGTCACTAAACACTTAATTAGCATGCAAGCTGCATAGGAGAAACATAACAAAAGTTAATAAGGTGTCGAAGTGTGGACGTCTCTATTTAACTATCATCTAGGATCAAAATTTATAAATTAACAGACATAGTTTTCACAAGAATCATGTTCTATTTTCTATAACGTCAATTGAAGTATCTAAAGTATGAACGTGGTTTATGCGTGAGGAGTATCTGAAAGGGGCCAAAGTTCGTAGCTAAATGCATGTGAGCTGTACGAGATAAAAACAATAGCAAAAGCTAATATATTTGAAGAGATGGATGGTTTGGAATTTTAAAAGTAACTAACAAATCATAATGATCAGATATCAGTTTTAACATATTTCCCCCTCAGAATCTATATATTTGTTTGCAACATTTTGTGATAAAGCCTCTAACAAAGCGAAGAGGTTAAACCTAGACTGCGACTTGTCTCATATCTTGAAAAATACAGTTAATTAGTTCTACCTCCTTCAACAGCTGTTGCAAGTAAGTTACTCAATTGCCAACATCTCATAAAGTATAACTGCTTGCAGTCTGTTGGCCAAAAGCGACAATGTGTTTCATTGCCTCTCAATCTTATGCCCAGAAAGTGGCACTTTATTTGCATCACACACAGTATAGGGAGAGCATTCTCTGGCGGAAGTCTATTAAGATGTTACGTTGATGGAAATCTGGTGTCTTCTGAGAAATGCAGGTAATTTCAGTTTATTGTATATCCTTTTTGTTTCTTACCATACATGTTCTTGTGCTAAGTTAGTATCTCTGCATCTATTATCCTTTATTTCAGGTATGCAAAACTTAATGAAGTATTGACACGCTGTTCAATTGGATCAGAGCAAGCACCTATTTGTGATGAGAGCTATCCTCTCACCGTTGAAAAAGTATATCCTTTCATTGGACAAATTGGTCCAATATATATGTTTGGGGATGCACTTTCAACTGAGCAGATAAAGGGTGCCTACAGCCTTGGACCAAGTTACATGTATTCATTCTTAGGTGATGAGGTCCCACTTGCTTCTGAGAATGCACTCTACTACGGGGTTTTGGATGTGAAAGATGGCCTTTCATCTAAGATCATTTTTGCTCTAAATGCTCAGGTTTCCTTTTTTGTTTCTGTAGTACAAATCCTTTGATGACATCATCTCTCTATTTTGTTGGCATTGAAATTTAGCATATCCTTTTGCAGGCTAGTGATGGTAAATCATTGTTTAATGTATCATCAGTACTTGATAATTCTTCTGATAGGAGTTCATATGAAGCAACACTTATGGGTGGGACTCAACTCTGTTCTCGCCGCCTCCTGCAGGAAATTATTTATTGTGTGGGAGGTGTCTCCGTATTTTTTCCTCTTTTGACGCAGTTTGATAGATCTGAAGCTGATGGTGGACAGAATGATTATACACTGATCAGATCAATTATGAGAGAGAAACTTGCAGCTGAAGTTATTGAGCTTATTGCATCTGTTTTAGATGGAAATTTGTCAAATCAACAACAGATGCTTCTTCTTTCAGGATTTTCCATCCTCGGGTTCTTATTTCAGTCTGTTCCTCCTCAGCAATTGAACATGGAGGCTCTGTCATCTTTAAAAAATATGTTTGGGATCTTGATAAATTGTGGTAAAATTCTAAATATTTTGTTTAGTCATCCAGTAAGACTACATCTACTCTGAGGCTCTAAATCAAGTAACTGTTATATTTCCTGTGCAGGCATATCTGATCTGCTTATAAAAGATGCTATTTCACGAGTTTACTTTAACCCGCATATATGGGTGTATGCAAATTATGAAGTGCAACGAGATCTTTATTTGTTCCTTATTCAAAATTTTGAAAATGACAGAAGTTTGTTGCCAACATTGTGTCAGCTCCCACGAATAATAGATATCATTCGGCAATTTTACTGGAATAAAGCAGATTCACGCACATCTATTGGGAGTAAGCCTCTTTTGCATCCCATAACTAAAGAAGTGATAGGAGAGAGACCAAGGCCAGAAGAGGTTCAGAAGATCCGCCTTCTTCTATTAAGTCTAGCAGAAATGAGCTTGAGGTAGAGCATGCTATGTGAATATTCCTCATGTTTGTTGTTTTCCCCCCTCCTTTTGTCTCCAGTCTACACTGTTATTCTCGCTAGCTTTGTTATTGTTATCTTGATATAAAGTCTCTTGGTTTGCAGGCAGAATGTTTCACCTTCTGATATAAAGTCCCTTGTAGCTTTCTTTGAGCGGAGTGAGGACATGGTGTGCATTGAGGATGTCTTGCATATGGTTATGCGTGCTATTTCACAAAAGGAACTTATAACATCTTTCTTGGAACAAATAAATTTACTTGGTGGGTGTCACTATTTCATTAATCTTCTTCAGAGGTATGTCAGTTGATATGTTCAATTGTTACCCTCATCAGTTTTAAGTCATGCTTCTTTTCTTTCACTGAAATCTAAAGGTTATTATTTGGTTTCCTTCAAAAAGTTTGTAAATGCTCGTACAAGTTTTCCTAGAATAATAATGCTCCTGAGCAACATGTTCCGAAAAAAGTGCCAGAAGGTGTTCCTAATGGTATATGCAGTTATCTTTTACCAAGAGTATTTAGAATAACAAAAATTGGTAAGTTATTAGTCTGTGGACATTTTCTGTAGTGACTAACATAGATACATTTTCTGTTAAGTTATTAGTCTGATTGTGTGTCTATCTGCTGAAGATACCTAGATACCATATTTAGTTTGCATTTAGTGACCAACACTGAGCACAATGAATTAATCATAAAGTCCAACTTGGATTGTAAAAGGATTTAATGTTTCATAACATAGTAAAGTAGATATCATGTTCTTATGAGATCTCAATAACAGAAGAATCTTGTCTGAGAAAACTTGAACTGTTTGGAGATCAAAGAAGGTTTGTTTGATGGACAGAGTTCCCAACACTAACAAAGAGGTGTCGAAACTTCAAAAAGCCAGTTGTTTAAGTTTATAGTTGCATGATTTCTAAAATTGGTCTTGTTTTAGTAGTGAACATTGATTTTTGTGAAATTCCCTGCCACTAAACTAAAACTTCGAAGTTGTGGAAGGGTTGAGGGAAATTGCACTTGTATTCTAACACGCCCCCTAAGGTTGAGAGCTCTTATTTTATGGGCCAAAGAAACGAGATAAATGCCCAACAAATTGTGGGCCGAGACCTGGACTATACGCAGCGGTATTTTTTTTAAAAAAAATTCCTCATTTAAATTGCGTAGCCGGTCTGATACCATGTGAAATTCCCCGCCAGCTAAAACTTCGAAGTTGTAGAAGGGTTGAGGGAAATCGCACTTGTATTCTAACAATTTCGATAGGAGATCTGTGAATAAGCTCATAATCCCACTGTTCTACATATATTACTAGTTATCCTGGTAGTTAATGTTTGAATAGGGATGATGATAAGAATTGAAATGACCTCTCTGATGATCTTGGCATTGCATGTGATATTATCCTTCTTTTTACACAATAGGTTCCACCTGCTGGATTCTTTTGTTCCAGGATATCCTGTACCCTTGACTGAACTGTTTTTTTTCCAGAACTCTCCTTACATGCTGTTAGCAGTTAGTACTTAATACCGCCTGATGCCTACAATATGATTTTGTGTTATGGTTTTCATCCATAATAAATTCTTCGAGTTGGATTCTTGTGATTCTTTATTTATGGTATATTGATTAAATCATGGAGTAAGTTCTCTGATAAAAAACCGGATAAGTTTAGCTTAGTTATCATGAGTAGTATATTGGCTAAGCCGCTGAAGAGCTTGCTAAGAAGCTGCATCTCAATCAACTTGTTCATTTGATTCAGACAATTATGAGTGTACATGTAAAACATTCAGCTCCAGGAACAGATAAGTGTCCGTTAGTTCTGTCAGTAATTGTTCCACTGTGTGGCTGATGGCTGGAGCTTGTGAAGCCTTTTCCATTCGCTTGATACTTATCTCTGTTAAGTACCATCTGCCTCCCCAATTTCACTGCCATAATGTACAAGGATTACAGACCGGAGTTTTATGTTTATCTGTTTCTTGACATTTTGGATTGGTTTCAAATCAGCTTTCTAGGAGTCCGATCCAAGAAAGATGAGGAAAAATCAGTTTTAGCTGGACCTCAATTAAGTCATTAAAAAGGAGAAAATACAAAATAAATAAATATAAGAGAATTTTAAGAGTTGCCAAGGTGGTAAGAGGAAGAGGGAGGATTTTATTTTATCCTTTTTCCCATTGCTGTTGCCTTCCCATGATGCTGCTACTTTCTCTCTTATCTGCTTTGAGTACCCCATGTGTTAACACTTTGGTCGCTTATTCATATATCTATACTATATTAAGAGGAGGGCTGTAAGATGATGTTAATGATCAAATCATCACGTGACTGCACGTGCTACTACATATCCCCTAATTTTTTGTGCATATTTGCATATAAATCACTCCCATAAGTATACTTGGAATTAAGTCCCACTATCTTGAAAATGATGTAACTTGCATGTACAAGTTTTTTTTTTGCATATAAACTCCCCTAAAACATGAATGTTGCATGTACGTCCTTCAATTTCTTCAAATTGTTCCTATTTAGCCCCTTTACTTCTGGAAAAAGGACATAACTTGCAAGTGTAAATTACCAGTCTATATGAAGAAAAGAGTTGGTGCTACTTCCTTATCTTTGTTTTCTTTTTCTTATTTATCTTCCTTGGCCTTGGAGCCCCTTTGTTGAGAAGAAGGAAAATTTACGCTTTGGTCACTTGACATATATATGTGTGTGTGAGTTGGACTACAAACTCTCCATTTATGTGTGTGTGAGTTGGACTACAAACTCTCCATTTAATTATAAAAGCAGATTTAACGCTTTTAACCATAGAATATGCATTGAAATTGGTATTTACTTTTAACCATAGAATATGCATTGAAATTGGTATTTGATCTACTTTCGATGTATATAATGCACTTGGAAATATATATAAAAGACTTTTTACCAATCTCAATGCCAATCCAATGGAGAGAAAAGTGTTGAATCTACTTTTCAAAAAAGTTTGTAGTCAATCTCTATGGATGTATAAGACTATATGGGGTGTAGTGACACTGCACAGAGCTGGGGTGCACCGAGAGCACTGATTGGTTGCAACGTCTTTTTATCAAAACAATCCAGCTATCTTTTGTTTGCTTTAAATAGAAGAAAGATGAAAGATTTTTTTGGACAAGTTGATTCTTTAGACACCATAGAGTAGGAAAAAAAAATAACACCAAATCTCGTCTCTTTTGCCCATTCATCATGTACTTCCAAAATTAACAGTTTTTCAACAGCAAAAGAAATGAGATGACTTTATACATGGGAAAAGCTTGTTCAAACCTCAAGAATTTTACATCCTCATATGTTTTATGACTATAGATCACATTGAAGGATGCGGATCATGCATTTGGAGGGTGGAATGCATGCCAAACGAGTAACACACTAGGAAATGGCCTAGAGTGTCACCTTAGGTTCCTTTTCTTCTCTATATATAGTAAATGACACATTCAATAAGAGGAATAAGTGACAAATTGTTTCACTGACCTCTTCCACTCAAATGCATGATCCACACCGTTAAAAGTGGTCTACATGTCATAATATATAGAAGCATTGTTTTTGTGGGCGGCTGCCTAGGCGCAGGCGCTCAGACCATAAGATAGGCGGCGGGTAGTCTCTTAGGTGGGTCAACGCAGCAGGCCTATGCGGTTAAGTTTGTCACCTAGTCGGTCGATCTAGATGCTCATAAAAATAATCCTGTTCAGTGCATGCGATTCTAACTCATTATTCCTGACCTACATTTTATGACATTTGTAAAATGGTCCAATCATTCAAAGGGATCCTTCATAGCATATAAAATAGTGAATTTGTGATGAATTCTATTAAATTCCAATGACAGTCTATTATTTACTTCTTTTTGATATTTTTTTCTTCTTCTGATTTTTACTGAATTTTCTGCATTCTAGGAATTAAATACGAAATTAAATATATATATTTTTTAGAAAAAAGAGCCAACCGTCTGGGCAGTGTCTATTTGTTCGCCTAGGTGGTAAGGCGGTAGGCGGTGCATAGACTGCCCGACCTCGCCTAACGCCTAGATTGTAAAGAAGGATGAGATATCATGAACTTTGAATATACTTTGTCCATGTATTAAGTGGTTCTTGTTTGTTCTATTCATGAAAAACCATTCATTTTCTAACTACTAGTTGCATTGACGAAACATGTTCAAACTTTATCATATTTCATCTGTTAGGGATTTCCCACAAGAAACCCCACTTTCAGGATCTTGTTGAGTTATTCGATGCAATCAACACAAACTACCAAGCACATATGAGATCATACCAAACATACCAAAACACACAAATTTGTTCCGGTTGGGGCTTTCGCCTTAATCAGGGGGAGAAGAAACCCAAGATGTTATTCAACTAGAGAAGATACAATAATATTACAATTCTCGCCACGATCCTTTCTCAAGCCTCACCAGCAAGTACTAGTTGTTTACAATTAGAGAAACTCTCATTGATGTACTCTCCCTTGGCTCTCAATGGAGGCCAATAACAACAATATCTAGAGATCTAGAGAAAACCTAGTTTGATATCTTGATACAGTAACCATTGGATATTCCTGAAGAGACAACCCTACGATAAGAGCCGTCAGATCTAACTTGAAGAACAAATTGGGCTTCTCACGAATCACCAAGATCCGACCCAATAAACCCATCAGCACCGCGACCGGTCGACCGCACCCCCAAGGTCGGTCGACCGTTCCTCTCTCGGGACTTCTGCACCCTATGACCGGTCGACCGCACCCTATGACCGGTCGACCGCCACTTCTGCAACTACAACTGCTGACTGTTTTCTTGCCTCCACTCCGTCTCCGATCTTCTCGATTCCTCCATCGTCTCTTCGTCTTCTTATCCAATCTAGTATGCAAGACATAAACCCAACATCATCCTCCTATACCGTATGACATGTGATCACTTAGAAACGGTATGGACCATATATTTGAGAAAATATGTGAAATAAATTCACTTATTTCACTTTTCACTAGACCACACACACACACATATATGTAGGGGAGTGATCTCCTAAGAATTGATTTTATAGCTTAATTTAGGATCTAATACCCGCCAGCCTTTAGATATGAAATTTATCATATCCAAAGGCTCATAATCCTTCACTTAATTTAAAAGCGGGAACAAAAACTAGAAATAACCCAAGGTCATGTCCACTTGGAAGAAAACCAGACCGCTTTTTCTGCAGCTAATTGCTCCATGATTCGTGCTCATCATAAAACTTAGAGATTTGGTTTGGGCTTGAACCGGGTTTTTCCGAGTTTTTTTAGGCTTATTTTTTTCCTGTCTCTCGATGCGTGTCGATTGACTTCTTCTGTAGCTAATTGCTCCATGATTCGTGCTCATCATAAAACTTAAAGATTTGGTTTGGGCTTGAACCGGGTTTTTCCGTGTTTTTTTCGGCTTATTTTTTTCCTGTCTCCCGATGCATGTCGATTGAATCAGACGGCCTTCAAATCTCGATTTCAAACGAAGCTATGAGATCAGTTCTTAGGGGATCACTCTCCTATATGTATGTATGTATGTATTGTTGGGATTCGCCCTTGATAGAAACAAGAACTTTATTGGGGCTATATATATATATATATGGAGAGAGAGAGAGAGAGAGAGAGAGAGAGAAAGAGAGAGAAAGAGAGAGAGCAATGTTCCATTGCAAACCACTGAAGCCGTTGTTCGGAACGACTTTGTTTATTTTGAACCTAAACCGTTGTTCGGAACAACTGCTTAGGTTTATAACCTAAGCCGTTGTTTCCAACAACAGCTTTAGTGGTTTGCATACCCGTTAGCACGAGATCCGTTTGCAATGTTGCCCATTCATCACGTGGTTGAAAAAATGAACAGTTTTTCAGCAATATGAGATCACTTTATGTATGGGAAAAACATCTTTAACCCTCATGATAGTTCATCCATTGCTGTTTTACGATATGTAGACCATTATGACCTAGATTAAATCGTGCTTTTCTTTTTTGTTTCCTTATTCAACAACCACCTTAGGGTGGCCACCTCATTCAAATAATGATTCCTACATGGTTCTCACCAATGGAATTCGTACTTGATCATATCCCTATATATAGGGGCGGGGGTGATCATGTGAGACCCTACCTCTCCCCTTATTTGTGTGCCTCATATGTGAGCCCATTGATATGAATGCCCCATGAATTATCCGAACCGTTCATCTTGTTCTACATGCCTAAGATAGGTTAAGGGTGTAAAATCTAGTTATTTGAAGCTCATTTGTTTATGTTTTACAACATAATGAAATTGTATGGCTGGAAATTCTTTATTTTCCCAAGGGCATGATGGATGGGGAAATAGATGTCAAATAACTTGTTTTTACACCCTTAGGCTATGTTAGGCATGTAGAACCAGATGAACACTTGGATTTTTCGTAGGGGATTCATAGTACGGGGGCCTCAAAATAAGAGGAGAGGCAGGCTCTCACATGATCACCCCAATATATATATGAAGTGTTCTTAGATTGTTTTACCCACTTCCATTAAAACTCAGCCTCAACCTCCTCATCCTAGTATGTGTACAAACAGGAAACATGCGGAGCCATCACTGTAAGAAGTCATATTCCAGATTCCAAAGGAACCACGTGGAAAATTAGTCATTGAAATAAATTGATGAGTATTTACAGAGAAGCATGGATACTGATAGGTACTGATAGGCCAACAAGGACACTGTGTGGACACATGAAAATCTAAAATATTACTTTGAATTAGGTAGTGTCATGTTGGATACGTGTGTTGACACATGTCTAACATGACATGGTTTACACAGTATCCTTTCGTCATGGGGTTATCTATACTAAGGAAAGTGATGCCTGATTTAGTCATTTGGATGCTTATTAGGTACCTGAGGTTGCATGATGTTAAAGCCAGAGTTTTCTGGCTCGCTTTGTAGGACTCTTTTAGGAGACAGAGACTGACAACATCCGAGGAGCTTAGTTTGTGAGGAGCATCTCTTTTGTTCATTGACTTGAAATAGCCAGACCAGCTTATTGTGAAAATGGGTTTTCTGGTCCGTAGATGGTAGTAATAATTTATACTTCCTCCGTTTCAAAATATAAGTCATTCTAGGTTTTTACACGACTATTCAGAAACAACCTAGGATTAAGTAAAAGTACTATATAATCGTGATTTTTGAAGCTCATAAATGAGCCATCAATTGTACAATGTCCTATTTGCCCTCCTCTATAATTTTTTCTTACTTCTCTTACAAATAAGAACAAGGGTAAAATTGAATATCTCATAGACAATTAATTCATGGACATTTAAGAATGACAAGAAGACATCTTCCCGAAAATCTAAAGTGACTAATATTATGGAACAAAAAAAAAGACTAGAATGACTTATATTTTGAAACGGAGGAAGTATTTTGCAAGTTTTGTTTACTTTAATATTTCTCTGAATATCCTTTCGGCTGTCCTGTTTAACCAAGATGGATATTAATTTCTTTTTCTCTTTCCTACTTTATTTAAATAAGAATCTGTAATCCTGTTTTGCATGTATCGCTGCTGTAATAATTTTTTAAAAAATTCAGTATCTTGGTATTTCTGTTCTACTTCATTATATCTATACATATTTATGTTTCCTCTCACTTTGTCTGGCCCAGGGAGTTGGAACCTATCAGGTTGTTAGGTTTGCAGTTTTTGGGAAAACTCTTAGTTGAGCTTCCCTTGGAAAAGAAAGGATATAAATTTTTTAGTATCTCAGTTGGTCGTTCGAAGCCTATTTTGGAAAATTATAGGAAAGGAGGAAACTTGACATCACAACCTATATTTACAGCAATATCCGAGAGGCTGTTTAAGTTTCCATTATCAGATCATCTTTGTGCCACACTGTTTGATGTTCTTCTTGGTGGTGCCAGTCCTAGACAGGTATACGTGCATATGAGCTTCCTTTAGTGATGGGATATAAAAAGTTTGATATGCATTATCTGTATAGAGAAAACAGAACCTCATACTGATATGAGGTGAATTCCTCATATAGAGTAGTTGTAGACTTACTCTGGGACCCATAATGGACAGTCGCCAACATTCACATTGATTTGCATGTCATCATACCGTCAACATGTTTGGATGCTTTTCTGTCTTGTTTGAAGTAGTTGCAAATGAATGGTTTTTCACTACATAAAAATTGGCGGCGTGTGATGCATGGGTAAAAAGCTTCCAAACAAGTTCAATTTTGTACATGTGCAAACATGATGAATGGTGTGGATCACGAAATAGACCCTGCCGTGTGTGTACAACTACTCTGTATGAGGAAAATTTCCTCCTACAAGTGTGAACATCTGTATATATTACAAATAAATATCAAAAGTTTTATTTCAGGTTTTGCAGAATTATACTCAGACTGAGAAGCAGAAAAATAACAACAGTTCCGGAGACTCGTCTTCTCACTTTCGTCTCCCACAAATCTTGCTGTGCATCTTCAAGTTCTTGGAATGTTGCAATGATATGTCAGCACGTAGTAAAATTTTACGAGATATACTTGATCTGCTTGATTCCAATCCATCAAACATTGAAGCTTTAATGGTATTGTATAAATTTTATTCTTGCATTGAACATTTAAATACCATCTATTTACTTGATTATTTCAAACAGGAAACTGCATGGAATTCCTGGTTAGCAACATCTGTACAGCTCAGAGTGGATAGTTCAATGACCAACGAACTAATACTTGTGAGGAATGTGTATTGTGTTGTTTTTTCTCACTATTTATTCACCGTGAAAGGCAGTTGGCAACAGCTAGAGGAGACAGTAAACTTCCTACTTCTGAGTTATGGAAAGGTATTTAGAACTGTTTCTTTACCTTTTGTGGATCAGTATCACCATTTTTATTCAATGGTTCTACATTTTTGTGAAACCACAGGGGCAAGTATTTCATGGCAATCTGCTCCGAGATATATTTGAGGATATAATTGGAAGCCTTGTCGAAGTATCTAGTGATGAAAACCTCTTTCTTACACAGCCTTGTCGGGACAATACCTTGTATCTCTTAAAACTTTTAGATGAGTTGCTTATCAGCGAAAGTGGAAATAAACTTTTGGTAATAATTCTTCTATATATAAAGCTTATAATAAATGTGTTTGAATTTCACTTGACGTGGAAATTTCGGTGCTGCCAATTTGGCTCTGTTACTGTACATAATTTTGTGACAAATTCATTTCTATTAATTTTTTCTTTTGCAGTTCCCTGGCATTGGCAATTTTTCAGACATTTCCTCTGATATATCGCATGCAGAAAATCAGAGCGATATAACTGCTGGCGTAGCTGAGATATTGAGTAATGAGCTTGATGAACATAGTCTGAGGTATTGCAAGAAATTTGTTGTTGTATATTTAAATATCATGCTTTCCTAACGTTTATCACATTGTTAAATGCATACTAATTATTCTAACCATTCACACCTGGAATTGCAATTTATGTTTCATTAGTTCAATAATATCGTACTGCTCTAGTCTGCTATTATAATAATGCACTTATTCATCTTACTATGTTCTTTGCATTATATCCAAAGTTTATTTCAAATATTTTCTCTCCCTAGTTTTTGTTCAAACATTTTATGACACTGGACGGAAGATAAGACTCTCGTACAAGCTTACGGGCCTTGAATAAATAAGAGCTTTCTCACGCATGAGAAAGATAAATTGAACCAAAAAAAGTTCAGTGTTTTATAATTGGAGTAATAATAAAAGATGAAAATACGTGATAACTCTCGGCGCCAATAAATAGACAAACTAAACTTGCGAAGAAATAAAATAAACTGTAATGCCCCGGGCCCGCTCAGCTGTTTACATGCCTACGTGTCTACGCGCCTAAAGAATCTAACCACAGCCATCCCGTAGAATACAACCTCACCAAAAGAGCTAGCTTAGTAGATACCTTTTGGATCATAGGCTACCTGTTATAAATAAGTCCCATCCAATATGGGACTACCTTATTCAATGTGTCACTATCATCTTCTTTGTTACTTGCATGTACATGCATGCCACATACAACTCATATATATATATATATATATATATATATATATATATATATATATATATATATATATATATATATATATATATATATATACATACTAGTATTTAGCACGTGCGATGCACGTTTTAATAAATATATAGTTTTAAAAGTAATATATTATAGCATGTGTGAGGCACGTGTTAATAAATATACATATTTTTAAAGTAATATATAAAGAGTATAATGGGAGAGTTTGAGTTGTACATGTGATGCACGTAAGTTGGTAGATTTAAAGTGTATAATGGAAGAGTTGGAGTTGCACGCGCGATGCACATAAGGTGATAGATTGACACTAAGGCCTTCTCCCATTATAATATTATATATATATATATGTGTGTGTGTGTGTGTGTGTGTGTGTGTGTGAACCTTCCGTTGTGCACTAGCCTATGTGTGCACTTGCCCTTCGAGCCTTCGTATTGACAATCTGAACCGTTCACATCGATCTACACGTCTAAAGTAGTCTAAATATGTAAAATCAAGTCATTTGAAATTTATTTGCCCATCTATTGAAGTGTTACAAAATTATATGGTTAAATATCGTTTTTTTAAATAGCATGATGGATGGGCATATAAATTTTAAATGACTTGATTTTACATATTTAGACTAATTTAGACTGCAGATCAATGTGAACGGTTCGGATCGTTGATATGAAGGCCCGAAGAGCGAGTGCACACAGAGGCTAGTGCACAACGGAAGGGGACTCTCTCTCTCTCTCTCTCTCTCTCTCTCTATATATATATATATATATATATATATATATATATATATATATAGGGTAAAAGGGGTATGAGCAACTTGCTCATTTAGTAAATAAGCAATTGATGATGTGGCATGCATGTGATTGGAAAATCCTTAAAATGGTTAGTTGTCCTCTGTATCACATGCATGCCACATAATCACTTGCTCATTTAGTAAATGAGCAAGTTGCTCATAACCCTTTTACCCATATATATATATATATATATATATATATATATATATATATATATATATATATAAAATCAGGGCCGGCCCTACCCTAGAGGCGGGTAAGGCGGCCGCCTTGGGCCCCCGGAGATTTTGCGATTTTAGGGGCCCCAAATTTGAACTTCCCTTATAAATATAGGTACGTATTTTGCGCGTTAAAAAAGATGGTATTAGGGGCCCCATTTCGGAAGTTCGCCTAGGGCCCCTGGGAACTCAGGGCCGGCCCTGTATATAATCCCCACACCAACTATTTCTTAATAGCCCATATATTAATCTCCATTAAAGCACATTATTAATGTGCTATGCCCATTGTAACACCCTAGGTTAATGAGCTTTAATGGGGCTTAATATATGGGCTGTTAAGAACTAGTTGGTGTGGGCTTTAATATATATATATATATATATATATATATATATATATATATATATATATATATATATATATATATATATAGGCCTAGTTGTATACGTAGTGCAAGCATATACATGCAAATAGAAAAGAAGGTGATAGTGACATATTGAATAAGATAGTCTTATATCGGATGAAACCTATTTATATTAGGTTGCCATGATCCAAAAGGTACCTACTAAGCCAGCTCTTTTGGTGAGGTTTTGCCCTGTGGTTGGGCTGTGGTTAGGTTCTTTAGGTGCGTAGACACGTAGGCTTGTAAGCAGCTAATACACATCTATGCTCCTACATGCCTAAAGAACCTAATCATGGTCCGAACACATGGCACAACCTCACCAAAAGAGCTAGCTTAGTAGGTACCTTTTTGATCATAGGTAACCTAATATAAATAAGTCCCATCCGATATGAGACTACTTTATTCAATATGTCACTATCACCTTCTTTGCTACTTGCATGTATATGCATGCATACTTCGTATACAACTAGACCTATATATATATATTAAAACCCCACAACAACTAATTCTTAATTACCCATATATTAAGCCCCATTAAAGCTCATTATTAATATAGTAAGACCACTAACTTAGAGTATTACAATCATCCATTCTTATGGACTTAGCGTCCTCGTTAAGCTCGGACCCTTATTTATCTAGGACCTCCTTTATAGCCGATGTGGTCCACATGGGTGCCACTACCCTGATCCACTAGCGTACTGCCCTGATCTTTTTTATACCAGCGTATTGTCCCTGGTCTTTATCAGTGTGTACATCCACTGTGGCCTCACCATCGGTGTTGAAAGTCGGCTTTCATACTATTTGTAACGCCATGGGTTTGCTCAGTTCCTTACATGCATACGTCTACACGTCTAAAGAACCTAACCATGACTCCACCACAATGCACAACCTCGCCAAAAAAGAAAGTTAGTAGGTACTAATGGATCATTGACAACCTAGTATAAATAGGTCTCATTCGATATGGGACTACCTTATTCAATATGTCACTATTACCTTTGCTACTTGCATGTATATGTATGCATGCTACGTATAGAACTAGGCCTATATATGTTAAATCCCACACCAACTAGGCCTATATATATTTTAATACCCTAGGTTAGTGGGCTTAGCATATTAATAATGTGCTATTAAGATTTAGTTGGTGTGGCTTTAATATATATTGGCGTAGTTGTATACGTAGCAAGCATGCTTGCATGCATATTCATGCAAGTAGCAAAGAAGGTGATAGCGACATATTGGATGAGATTTGAGTGGAATAGATTTATATATAATTGCCTATAATCCAAGAGTACCTTCTAAGCTAACTGTTTTGGTGAGTTTGTGCCCCGTGGTGGGGTTGTGGTAGGTTGTGGTTAGATACTTAGACGTGTAGGCGCATAGATACGTAGGCGTATAAGCAGCTGAGCAGACCCAGGGCATTACAAATGGTATTAGAGTCGACTTTCCACATCGATGGTGGGGCCATAGTGGATGTATACACTGGGAAGGCCAGAGACAATACGCTGGTATAAATAGACCAGAGTAATACGCTGGTGGGATCAGTGTAGTGACACCCATGTGCACCACATCGACTAGAAAGGAGATACTGGGTAGATGCGGTCCGAGCTTAGCGAGGACGCTAAGTCCATAAGGAGGGGTGATTGTAATATCCTAGATGGGCTTAGGCTATTAAGAATTATCATGTGGGCTTAATATATATGTATATATGGGCTTTAGTATATATATCTACACATAATGGGAGTGGGAGTATAACGTAGCGTGCATACATATGCATGGAAAATGACAATGATCCCATATCGGATAGAAATAGGAGTAAATAGTGATTTAAATAGGTTTGAGTATGATTAAAGAGTACTTGCTAAGGTAGCTCTTTTGGTGAGACTATGCCCTGCGGTGGGGCTGTTGTTAGATTCTCAGGCGCGTAGGTGTATAAGCAGCTCAGCAGACCCGGGGTGTTCCAAGAGGCTATTCTGTGGTTGGACCTTGGTTAGGTTCTTTAGGCATGTAGGTGCATAGATGTGTTCATGTAAGCAGCTGAGCGGACCTGGAGCATTACAAATAGTATTAGAGCCGACTTTCGACACCGATGGTGGGGCCACAGTGGTGTACACACTGGTAAGGCCATGGAAAATATGCTGATATAAAGATCAGAGTAGTATGCTAGCGGAATCAGGGTAGTGACATCCATGTGGACCACATCGACTAGAAGGGAGGTCCTGAACAGATGAAGGGTCTCGAGCTTAGTGAGGACGCTAAGTCCATCAGGAGGGGTGATTGTAATATCCTAGGTTAGTGGGCTCAGCATTTGTTAATGGGCTTAATATATATAGGCTTAGTGTGTGTGTATATCTCTAATATTATAATGGGAGAAGGGCTTAGTGTCATTTGTCATTGTGTCATTTTGTCAACCCGTGCAATGCACGTGCTAGTAGATTTTTTTTTGCCCTTTTCATTCCCCCCTCCCCATTTTCCCCACGTGCACAGCGCACGTGCTGGTAGATTTTTTTTTTGCCCTTTTCATTCCCCCCTCCCCATTTTCCCCACGTGCACAGCACGTGTATAATACTAGTATATATATAGAGAGAGACAGAGTCCCCATCTGTTGTGCACTAGGCCTCCGTGTGCACTCGGCCTTCCCGCCTTCGTATTGACGATCCGAACCATTTACATTGTTCTATACATCTAAATTAGTCTAAATATGTAAAATCAAATCATTTGAAATTCATTGTCCATCCATCACGTGACTATAAAAAACAACGATTTTCAGCCATACAATTTTGTAACACTTCAATGGACGGGCAAATGAATTTCAAATGATTTGATTTTACATATTTAGACTAATTTAGATGTGTAGATCAATGTGAACGGTTTGGATCGTCAATACGAAAGCGGGAAGGCCGAGTGCACACGACGGCCTAGTGCACAACGGAAGGGAACTCTCTCTCTCTCTCTCTCTCTCTCTCTCTCTCTATATATATATATATATATATATATATATATATATATATATATATATATATATGGGCTTATATGTGTGTGTGTGCATGAGTATAATGTAGCATAAGATGCATTCACATACAATGAAGTTGAAAGTGATAAGTAGGTGACTCTATGTATGAAATGCCCCATATCGTTTAGGATTGAGAGTGGAGACTGTTTATATTAGGTTGTCAATGATCCATTAGTACCTACTAAGCTAGCTTGCTCTTTTGATGAGACTGTACCTGTGGTGGGGCCGTGGTATCAAAAATAAATTGTCACATATGAAAATACTAAACTAATTAAGCCCAACTGCATAGATGATCATGGTACCGTCCTCCCATTCAAGTTCTTAGCACTTGGATGATCATTAGTAATGGTAGCAACATTAATTTAATTCGATGATTTTGCTATTACATTGTGCTGTGATTTTTTGTTTCTTTCCATGTCTTATTTCTTATCTTGTGCCTGTATACCTATAAATCATGCTATTTACAGAATTCCATGGACTTGCAAATCTGTTCCTGAGGAAATATCTGTGATCGAGGATGAGTGGTGGACTTTGTATGACAAAACATGGGCCCTTATTTGTGAAATGAATGGAAGGGGCCCAAACAGGGTACTTCCTAGAAATTCAAGTTTCGGTGTACCGTCTTTCACCCAAAGAGCACGTGGTTTGGTAGAATCATTGAATATTCCTGCAGCGGAAATGGCTGCTTTAGTAGTTGTGTCTCCGATAGGCAATGCATTGGGTGGAAAGACAAATAAAACCATTGATAAAGCTATGTTGTTAAGAGGAGAGAAATTCCCACGAGTTGTCTTCCATCTTGTGTTTCTCTATCTCTGCAAAGCTGGTCTGGAAAAAGCATCAAAATGTGTCCAGCATTTCATTTCGGTACTTCCTTCTCTTCTTACATCTGATGAAGATCAAAGCAGGAACAGGCTGCACTACTTTATTTGGTAATTTCCTTTCTTTTCAGTTTCAAGATGCATCCTTTATTAAAGGTGTTCTTGTAATATATAAGCAGAGGAAAGATCCCATTTAATATATTTTTAGTTACCTCAGATATTAAATTTTCTTGTTTCATGATGGATAGGTCTTTACTAGCAGTTAGATCACAGTATGGAATGCTTGATAATGGAGCACGTTTTCATGTTATATCACACTTGATCCTTGAAACTATGAACTACGGAAAATCTTTGCTTGTGAGTAGTATCTTGGGTAGAGAAGATTCATATGAAGTAAGCAGCAGCGTAATGGAAGCCGGATCAATTTTTAATCTTATTCAAAGAGATCGTGTTCTTGCTGCAGTAAGTCATACTCTTCAAAGCATTTGTACATCCATATTTTATCCTACCAGCTGTGTTGAAATGTTGAACTTTCTGTGGCCCGAGGGAACTTTATAAAAGTAATGGGAAATTGTCTTATTTATGTTTTATTCTTTCTACACCAAGTATATTGGTCATTATTCTTTTTTGTACAAAACTGATGTTTAAAAGGACATAGGCCAAACTAATTACTTTATATGGCTTTCCCAGGACTAACAGGCTCTGTAAATCCTGTTGTGTTATTGTTAACAGACTCTGTTTGTTTCATTATCAGGTTGTTGATGAAGCAAAGTACATGAAAGCAACAAAAGCTGATCGCTTAAAGCAGACACAGGAACTTCAAATAAAATTGGAGGAACATTCTATTGCAGAGCTAAACCATTTGAAGGCCTTCGAAGAGGAGACACACTCCAACATGAATGCATTTATTTCGTCAGATGACGGTAGAAAACTTGCATTCCAGCTTGCTTATGATGAGGACCAGCAGATCATTGCTGTAAGATGTTTTAATATTGTTGCACTCTTTTTTATTTATTCTCTTAGTTTATCCTATTGCCATACTGGTGGAGAACAAAAGAGAAGAGATAAGGAAAGTGAAAGAGAAAGATAACTCAAGCATCAATATTTACTGGAAAGGCATTCATCCATCAAATCTATATTGCTCCATAATTGGACGCTTATCTAGAGTGTTAGTGTGCTACGAAGATAAAACCTAATAAAACAAAGGATACAACCAGTTTAATCTAACAAACTTATAAACCTGTTCTGATTCTTAAATAAACGTGCATGCCAATGATGAAATCTAAAATCTCTAATTGGATCCCATCAAGTCAACAATTATTTTTTTGTTTCTCCCCAGGATAAGTGGATTCATATGTTTCGTGCTTTGGTGGATGAGAGGGGTCCATGGTCTGCTACGCCATTCCCAAATACTATTGTAACACACTGGAAACTTGATAAAACAGAAGACTCTTGGAGACGGAGGCCGAAACTGAAGCGTAACTACAAGTTTGACGAGCGGCTTTGTCACCCTCCAATCAATAAAACTTGCAACGAAACCAGCAATGTAACAAATGAATGCCATATCGGCAGCAATGTTCCTGAGCAAATGAAGAGATTTCTTTTGAAAGGAGTTCGTGGAATAACTGAAGATAGAATCTCAGAAATTTCTGAAGATGCCAGTGATTCAATTTCAACAGTTGAATCCATTGATGATTCTTCTGAGAGCCAGGATCCAAAATATCAGAAAGATAGTGCTGATACGGTGGATTGTGCTCAGGATAAGAATGATTTGCCCTCTAGCAGTACAGAGATTGAATCGAGTGAGGTATGCTGGTCATCGTATGACTTGATGGGGCATGTTTGTTGTCTGTTTAATGATTAGATTCTCATATTATTTTTTTTCAGGTTCACTTGTCAATTCCTTGTGTGCTTGTAAACCCAAAGAGAAAATTGGCAGGGCATTTAGCTGTCAAGGAAAATGTTTTGCATTTCTCTGGTGAGTTTTTGGTCGAAGGCACAGGTGGATCTTCTATGTTTAATAGATTCGTGGAACGAACCAGCGCAGATGCTACAAAATCTGATCAAGTGGGATGTACTCTCAAACCCAAGATGCATAAAGGGCAAAGTAATGTTGATCCTGCTCATGGGAATCAAACTAATAAATATAAGCGGCACAGGTGGTGGGATGTTTCCAAGGTACCCGTACTCAAAACTTCTACTGTAATTGAAATGGTTTTATTTTAACTTTTATTACCATTTAATAGGTATGTTAAACTGTTTACCTATTCTTTTTGAATTATTTTCCATTTCTTTTTGCAGATAAAAGCAGTTCATTGGAGTAGATACCTGTTACAGCACACGGCAATTGAGATATTCTTTAGCAATTCAGTTGCACCTGTTTTTGTGAACTTTGCTTCCCCAAAAGATGCTAAAATTGTTGGGACTTTAATAGTTACTTTGAGGAATCAATCATTGTTTCCAAAAGGAAGCTACCGAGATAAAAGTGGAATCATTTCTTTGGTTGACAGACGTAAAACAGTTGAGATGGCTGAAACTGTCAGGGAGAGTTGGAAAAGAAGGGAAATTAGCAATTTTGAATATTTAATGGTCCTTAATACACTTGCCGGAAGATCCTATAATGATTTGACCCAGTACCCTGTGTTCCCTTGGGTATTGGCTGATTATTCCTCGGAGAAACTTGATTTTAACAAGTCAACTACATTTAGGGACCTTTCAAAACCAGTCGGTGCTTTGGACCCAAAGCGGTTTCAGGTATTTTTCAGTTTTTAGATTTGATCCATCCTTTTAGTTTGATGTTAACACAATGAGAAACTAGCTTTGTGGCTTGCCATCTGATTACAGAGTTCCTTTTCTTTACAGGTGTTTGAGGATAGATATCGTAACTTTTGTGATCCTGATATTCCTAGGTAACTATAGTGGCTAACTTGAAACATTATGTCTGCCCTGAACGGGAATGATTATCTATCTCTTTGTCCTTCATCATGCCTCAAGAGATGAATGCAATGCCCTTCAGGAAAATTCTCAATTATTAACTCCACCTATCTTCGAGACTGTTACATCTGGGATAATTTTGGGATGTTGCATTTTTTTGCATGAGTGTAAAGTGCATGACCAATATGGAATGTTTTGATGTGGTATCTTGCCTTCTAGTTACTGGCAGATAACTCTTGTCTCTTCTAGAAAAAAAGAAGAAGAGATTGCTCTATCTCCATACCTTCGGGCCCTCAGCCAAGAATTTGGCAGAAATTTAGAGCGCTTACATCATATTGAGATATGGTTATAAAGTCTCATCCTATACTCAATCCCTCTCAAATCTCAACGGGCATTGCATTCTATAGAGGACCCCCATGATGAAGAGAATATATGTTGCTGATATATGTGACTATGATCATGATTGTTCTCTTTTGAAAGTGTCCACTGCATGTTAATTACATTGGCACTTTGTTCTTTTGCAGCTTCTATTATGGATCCCACTATTCTAGCATGGGCATAGTGCTCTTTTACCTGCTTAGATTAGAGCCTTTTACAGCTCTGCATCGTAACTTGCAGGTATTGCTGATACTTTTTTTTTCCTCTTTTACTAAATTTAGAAAAGATATTTTTGGTTTTATTTTTATTATCTTATGTATAAAAAATTTCACATCTGTTAGTTCTGATTACCATGACACTCTTGTTGAACAGGGTGGAAAATTTGATCACGCAGACCGTCTTTTTCAAAGCATTGAAGGAACATATCGAAACTGCCTTTCTAACACCAGTGATGTTAAGGAGCTCATACCTGAATTCTTTTACATGCCTGAATTTCTTGTGAATTCTAATTCCTATCACTTTGGAGTGAAGCAGGATGGCGAACCTTTAGCTGATGTTACTCTGCCACCATGGGCAAAGGTAACATTTTTGATGCAGTTGATAAGAATATCACAATTGGCAGATTGATGTCAATAGCAGTACTGAGATTATAAATTTTGGTTAGTGGTGTAAAAAAGACTCACATGGCTTTCTATACTAGTGACTCATCAACCTTTTCATTTTTGAATTCTCAACTCAAGATGCGTATACTGTATCTTTATCAATGATTGACATATCGTGTATAATAGGATAAGTTGTCCCAAGTGCAAATTGATATAAATTTATGAGTATATTCTTATTTTATTGAGTGCAGGGAAAATTTATCGTATATATCTATTATTAATCAATTTAATAAATGGCTGTAAGGCATGTGTTGCAAGCTTATAACTACTGAATCTAAATCTATTTGTCATGAGTGGCTATTTGTGAACAAAAATATTACAAAATGATATGAAACATCTATTGGTATTATGAATTTATTGACAAAGGTAATACAAACTCATGCAATGACTACAAGGTGCAGAAGCAAAATTGAATCATCCCAAACCTTATTATGAACAGAAATATAAACAGAGATTAATCAGCAACTATTAAAATGTTTCCAACTTGCCAACTATTATTTAGAACAATTCAGAAGCATCATAATCATCATCCCTACTAAATGATTGAATTGACCATGAAGCAAAAAAATCTTCAATCTATAGAAGATATTTACCAATAGTTTTTGGATGATTGTTAATCTGACGTTGACGCCTTAAGCCAAGATAAATGCATGTATACTAATCCAGGAATTGAAAAGAAAACAGATAAAAAAAATGCAATTTAAAGCTTACAATGTATGAAGATGTATAATAAAAAGGGGAAGAAGGGGGAGAGGAATGCACAATATATTTGATTTGAATATGCTATGGTAATTTTTTTGACTATCTTCTAGTCAATTCAATTCAAATGAAGCGACTTAGGATTTGTTTAGGTTTGTTGATGTATAGTATAGAGACAGAAAAAAATACTTTATTGGAAACTTATAGTTGAATACATTGGCTCCTATATATAGACGAGTACAGAGAGTAATCTAGATCTAATTCAGATGTGGGACTAAACTAAGACTGCTTTAACACTCCTCCAGCTGGTGCGTAGATATTGTCGAAGCTAAGCTTGCTCAAGAAAGTTTAAAAAAGCTTAGGAGGTAGTGTTTTAGTTAGTATATCAGCAAGTTGTTCATCGGACCGGATATATGAAAATGAAATAACCTTCATATCCTACTCATCTCGATCGAAGTGACCATCAACTTCGGTATGTTTTGTGCGTTCATGATACACCGGATTTTTAGAAATATGCATAGCAGTCTTGTTGTCACAGTAGAGAGGAACTGAAGATAACAACGAGATTGTCAAGTCATTAAGAAGAGATTTGAGCCATAAAACTTCATAAATCAAATGCCCAATGGCTTGGTATTCAGACTCTGCACTTGATGTGGTTACAACCGATTTAGTCTTGTAGATTACCTGATCTCTCACATCCTTGGACAAATTTAGTCTTGTAGATCAAAATGAATAGTTCGGATTATTCAACGAATGTCCCAAAATAAAGTTCTTCTGTGGTTCTCACTAATGGAGTTCTCACCGGTCACCGGTTCATTTCCCTGTATATAACATACTAATTGTCACCTACTTGATCATTTCCCTATATATGGTAATGATCTAGTAGGTGACAATTAATAAGTGAAATCAGATATACCATATTTTATCTATCTGCACCTCTCTAATGCATGCTCCACACCCATTCAGAAGGATCTACTTGTCACAGAAAACAGGAAATGGAATATCACAAAGTTCGAATATGTTTTGTCCATGCACTATGCATAGTGGTTTCATTTGTTCTATTGCTGAAAACTGTCTGTTTTGCAATCACTTAATGCATTGACAAAACATGTTTAAAGTTTGTGAAATTTTGATATTTCATCATCTAATGTTTTATTTCATATAGATGACCTTGAATAGTGTGGATCATGCACTTGAGAGGGAGGTACAGGTGAAATGAGTTGTCATTTATTTCACTTTTGCTTACTGGATCGTCACCCCATATATCTACACACTGAGATACAGGGGGTGTATCAGAAGATAAATTCTCCCTATAGGTATTTTATGATATGTACCCGTATAGAATCATAAGATACATATCATGCATTGTTACTGTCTGCAATTGCCCTGTCATTTGAACATTAATTAGTTATCCACAAACTCACAGTTCATTCAGCTGTTTATGTCAAGTACAGCATCCAATGATGGCCCAATGCTACCTCTCTTACAATATTGCATCATCACAAATTTAAAAAACCTTGCATTTGAAACATCTTACGACTTATTATATGCATACGCGCAACAACATTTTGGAGTCTAATGTTGAATCTGACATAAATTAGATTACAGTGCTATTTTTTCTCAACTAGTGAGAATGTGAAGTGCTTATTACAACTTGCACATCTTGCATACTTATTGGCACGACATAGGTAACAATCTATTTTTAACATACCCAAACCTATCTGGTGTCATTTTCTTAGTTCAGGTAGTTTAGGCTTTTAAAATTTTCATTTAGATGATAACATCAAACCATTTGCTGAAACAAATTGAATTGAAATTTGTGGTTTAGGGCTCCCCGCAAGAATTCATTAACAAACACCGAGAAGCCTTGGAGAGTGAATATGTAAGTTCAAATCTCCATCACTGGATTGATTTAGTGTTTGGTTACAAGCAGCGTGGAACGGCAGCAGTGGAGGTATGATTTCTTATATACATGTTAGATAATTCTTATTGGTTCTCCTTCGAAGTTCACTAATTTCAAAACCTGATACTTTGGAACAGGCAGGAAATGTATTTTATTACTTAACTTATGAAGGTGCTGTTGATTTGGAGAGCATGGATGATGATTTGCAAAGGTCTGCGATTGAAGACCAGATAGCAAATTTTGGGCAGACACCAATTCAGATTTTTCGGAAAAAACATCCAAGACGAGGACCTCCAAATCCTATTGCACATCCTTTATATTTTGCTCCTGCATCAATCACTTTATCTTCCATCAGTTGTAACATTTTCAATTCTCCATCTGCTGTACTTTTTGTTGGTTTATTGGATTCGAACATTGTGGTTGTGAACCAAGGTCTTACTATGTTGGTGAAATCATGGTTGTCTACTCCACTGCAATCTGGTGGAAACTTCACATTTTCTGGAACCCAGGTTTGTTGGTTGATCAATAAACTGATGCATGGGTTTTCTCATTGATATATTTTTTTCCACATGAATTATAGGTGGTAGTATTTCTTCGATGACTAATTACACTTACAATTCTACTGTTGTTAAATATGTCAAGATATACTTATTATTCCCTTATTTTTGTCGTCTTTGTCTAGGAACCATTTTTTGGGATAGGTGCTGATATTCTCACCCCTCGCAAAATTGGGACTCCCTTGGTTGATAGTGTTGAATTTGGAAGACAGTGTCTTGCAACAATGCAAACTCTCTCAGAAAATTATCTGATACTGTGTGGCAATTGGGATAACAGCTTCCAGGTAATCTCCATGAATGATGGCCGGATGGTGCAAAGTATCAGACAGCACAAAGACTTGGTTAGCTGTGTTGCAGGTATTCTTCTTCTGCTAACTAGAGAGAGCAATTATTTTTTCAGTCATTGCCATTTAACGTAACATCCAAATGCAGACTTTTGTTTGCCCTTTAAACCCCTTCTCTTTTTCCCCCTCTCAGTCTCTCCGTGGACCTGACCAGATCCATATCAAATTATTAGGACTGAAACTATGCCCGTAACTAATCTTAGAAATAAATTTATACTGATATTTTTTAATTTAATTGGACCACACGTTGTCGATTGTCAATATAACCATAGCTTCGAAAACTGTGGTAGAATAAACGAAATATTCATCCACTTGAAGTTGAAGCAGCATATTGCATCAGATACTAAATTTGCTTTGCAAAATTACTAAAATAAATTTAAACTTGTGGTTTAGAGTACAGATCCTTTTACCATCAGGAAATATTTCTAGCTGTTTGTCCTTTGCTTAAGAATAAAGTTTTGAGTTAGAGTGAATGTCCACATTAGATTGCTTTGAATTTTAATTTCATTCCATCAAGTAGAGGTCTGCACTTAATCAGAATTGACAGTATCTGCTCCCATAAAATTTTAGCATAGTGTCAAATTTTCTGTAGCTGAAGTTGATATATATATTCTTTTACATTATTTGCTGTCTTATATATGTGGATTCAAGAAGGGTGAAGCCTGTATCCCAAAAATGTTGGTATTAATGATAGTAGTACTCATCATTATCTTTAGTTTGTCAGAAACGTATATATGCTATAAATTATTATACATCTATCTGCACAAATTCATCGCAATATTATTTATGTATGATCAATAACTAGGTTTAACCCCACGGGCAATGCATGTGGCCTACTATTTCTCCCTCACTTTTTCCACCATTTTCGTCCTTTCCGGTGTTGTCGGGTGTGGGGCAGCAACACCTTTTCTTAGTTATAGTATAGTACATACTATATGCACTAAAATTTACAATGCACATGGATTCATGACTAAGAATTCTCATTAAATTGAATTTGTTTTGTGAGGTATGGCGAAATAGAAATCGATGGCAGCATACACATTTTTGTTAATATGCTATATATACAGCCCATCTTGTCCATAATCTTATATAACTCCAAAGGGCATGTGTGTGCATGGGTGTAGATACATATGGCCTTTTGCATGTTATTAACGTGTAGTATAGAGAAACAAAGAATACTTTATTGGATGGTTATACTGAATACAATGCCTCGTATATATATAGGAGATCACATAAAGTAAACTAATTCTTTTATTGATGTGAGACTAAACTAAGCACTACTTTAACACTCCTCAAGTTGGTGCGTAGATATTGTCGAAGACAAGCTTGCTCAAGAAGGTTTGAAAAAGGTTAAGAGGAAGTGCTTTAGCTAGGATTACAAGTTGTTCACCACACCGGACATATGAGAATGAAATCACGTTCTTCTTCCATTCATCACGAACGATGTACAGTTGACTTCGATATATTTTGTGCGCTCATGTAACACTAAATTTTCAGAATTATGCATAGCAGCCTGGTTGTCGTAATAGAGTGGAACTGGACATGATAATGAGATTGTCGAGTCTCGAAGAGATCTTAGCCATAAAACTTTAGAGACTAGATATCCGATGGCTCGGTATTCAAATTCTGTACTTGTTTTAGCGACAATGAGCTACATCTTATTTTTTCTAAGATACCATATTTCCTCCAAATAATACAAAGTACTCACTAGTTGAGCGCCTATCATCAACCGCTGCTTTCCAATGAGTGAACCACTGCTTTCCAATGTGAACCACTGCTTTCCAATGAGTGAATGCACATAAACTGGCTAACTCGAGCAACTGCATAGACAGTATCTGGCATAGTCATTAAGAGATATATGAGTTTGCCAACTAGCCTACGATATCGTCCTGGATCAGAGAACAATGCATCGTTGGAGGAGGATAGCTTAATATTGGGATCCATAGGTGTGTCACTAGGGCGACATCCCAACATTGATGTCTCAGTAAGAATATCAAGAACATATTTTCTTTGTAGATAAAAAGCATCCTTCGCGCGTGCAATCTCAATGCCAAGTAAGTATCGAAGCAAACCAAGATCCTTCGTTTGAAAGGTTTATGCTAATTGTTGTTTGATTTTTGTAATACCTTGCGAGTCATTGTCTGCGATAATGATATCATTAACATAGACTAATAGGATAATAATGTCTTTGCTTCCTTTCTTTATGAAAAGAGAATGATATACCTTGTTTATAGAGAATCCATAGGAGCACACAATTTTTTCGAACATTTCAAACCAATCTCGATGAGAATGTTTGAGGCCATAAAGAGATTTTTTGAGCGTACATACATGGTTCTCTCCGTTGCTCGAAACCAGGAAGTTGCTGCATATACACTACCTCTTTCAAGTCCTCATTCAGAAATACATTCTTGACATCAAGCTGATGAAGATGCCAAGAACAATTTGATGCAAGAGAGATAAGAATTCGAACAGATGTGAGTTTCGCAACTGGAGAATGTCTCTGCATAGTCGACCTAAAATTCCTGTGCATATCCGTTAGCGACAAGACGAACTTTGAGTTGCTTAATTGCGTCATCGTGATTATGTTTGAGTGCATCATGATGAACCAACTGCCAGAGTATCATTTTGTTGAAGAGCTTGCATTTTCTCTTTCATGGTTGCGGTCAACCAGAGTGCTTGAGTGCATCATGAACATTCATGGGAGAGATGGAATCCAAAGAAGCGATAAATGCTCGAAAAGATCTATTCATATTATAAGAAGAAAAAAACTTGGAAATATGATAATTTGTACAAGTATGTTTAGTCTTATGTTGAGCGATAAGTAAATCATTTGTGTTAGGGATATTACTGACATAAGTAGTTGGCACCGGTTGAACAACAGAAGGTATCAATGGGATGGTCGAGTCTGAACAATTCTTTTGTTTCCATACATAAACCCGAAGTGGATAGAACTGTTGGAAATCAAAATTCTCTACAACAACCCTTGGCAAATTGAAAATTTTGGAAGAAGTCTGTAAAAAATTGTTTGTGTTCAGAAAATGAAACATCTGCTGAGGTAAACATTTTTTTCCCGTGAAGGATAAGGGCAAAGATAACCTTTTGAAAAAAAACATGAATATAAAAAAACACATTTAGTAGGACATGGGTCAAGTTTATCAGTGCCTGGGCTGAAATTTTATAGGGAACTCTATGATGTTTTACCTAACTCGCGGGACTCGTAAGATATCTTAAAAGAAGGCTCTCAATTGGAAACCAAGTTCTTGGGAGTAGTAGAGAAAAGATGTCTCAGTCGTCGGTGCCACAATGCAAGATCAATAGAACTGAAAGTCGAGACTGAAGAATTCAAGATGTATAACTCATGTTCACGACCGGCGCCAATCACCTTTCTTGTCATAATATCCTGAAACACTCAATGAGAAGGAAGAAATCTCACTAAACAATTTAAATCTTTGCAAATTTTAGAAACTGATAATAAGCTATTAGGAAAGGTAGGAACACACAAAAAAGATTTAAGAAAAATGTTCGAAGAAAGATATTTTCCACCCTTTTAACAAGGACAGGTGAGCTATCAGCAACACGCACATGATAATATGAAAACAAAGGAAATAAAGAAAGTGATAAATGAGACATATGTTGAGAAGTACTTGAATCAATAATCCATTAATGTAAAGAAACATGACAAGCATTACCCGAGTGAACGAAGTTACCAGAATGAGACATCATGTGGTGGAAGACCTGATACTCTTCAACATAAAGGGTATAGTAGGGTATAGTGGGGATTGTCACATTTGTAGGAGCAGCATTGGAAGACTAATGAGCAACAGCAGGATGACCGAGACGTTTCCAACATGTCTCAATACTCATGAGATCAGTCCTGAAAATAGGTACAATATTTAGTGTTGAAGCGGCGACCGCTACCGTGGCCTAAGATATTCTTGGTGATCAAGTGCTCCGTCTTCAACAGGGGAGGATGGGTCGCCATTTGAAAAGAGATCTAAATGAGATATGAAGATGAAGACGAATTTGAAGGAGATGTGTTTATTGAAAATGAGATAAAAAGCGGGCACGTGTCCCAAAGCAGAAGAATCGTTAAGCATCTTGCTGGTGTGGATATGGTTGCTGTTTGGATTGGGTTTGGGGTCAATTTGGATTTGGATATGTGGTCAGGATGGAAGAGGGTGTTGATGGCTGTTGTTGATGGTGTTAAGGTGGTCCCCGAAGAGGATAACAAGGTCAGGTTTGGATCTGGATGGGGATTCGTGTGTGGATCTGGATGGGTTTTGAGTTGCGGATTTGGGTTTGGTGTGGAGGTCGGGGCTGGATGGGGATTCGTGTGTGGATCTGGATGGGTTTTGAGTTGCGGATTTGGGTTTGGTGTGGAGGTCGGGGCTAGTTTGGTGGTTGGATCTGGATGTGGATGGTGGTGATGGTGGCAACTGATGATGGCGGTGAAGCGATGGGGTTGTCGACGTTGGCAGTGGAGAGGAGCAGAGGGATGGAAGGAGGCTGGTGTGATTGGAGGAAGATGGGGTCGGATCTGGGAGTGGACTGGAGGAGAGGGTGGTGGTGGTGGTTTATGGTTGATGGCGGCAGAGTGGAGGAGAGCTAGTGGGAAGGAGAGGTTGGGGATGGAAGAGGAAAGGTGGGGGATGAGAGGTTTTTGGGTTAGGGTGTGGTGATGGGGTTGGGAAGAAGAAGAAGAAGAGAAGAGTCCAATTGATACTTTTTAAGGGTTTTTTTTAGAAATTAGTCCATTTTGTAACAGTGAGAAAAGATATATGGAGCAGAGTGTTGGGCAACAAAGAAACATGTTCAAAAAATGAGTGTAACGGAGATGAGGATGCTAAGATGGATGTGTAGTAAAATCTGGAAGGATAGAATTAGAAACGAGCATATACGAGACAAGTTAAAGGTAGCTCCTATCCAAGATAAGATAAGAGAGAATCGCCTCAGATAGTTTGAACATGTCATACGTAGACCTAGTAGTGCCCCGTTAGAAAGTGTGATTTGATAAGTATTGAGGGGTAAGGGAAGACCTAAACTTACTTGGATGGAAACGGTCAGAAAAGATATAATAGCTGGTGACCTTACAAAAGATACTGCGCTAAACCGAGCAAAATGGAAAACCAGGATTCATGTAGCCGACCCCAACTAATTGGGAAAAAGGCTTTTGTTGTTGTAGCTCATTTTGAAACATATATTTCTAAATTAGTCTCATAATTGATCTAATAATTGTGAAATTGGTCCCTACGATTGATTAACCTTGAATCTCTCATCAAATTGACGTCATACTTAACTAAAATATTTTTCATTTTCGTAATACCCGCATTTAATTCCACCATCTTATCTCCAATAGCTAGTTTAGACTAACACGCCAATTACAAATGGATTTCTCTCTCGAAAATTTAACTAATTCCGATGCTTTTTTCACAAAAAATGATACTACTCTTGTTCCAATATGAGTATACGTTGGTTTTTATTTGTCATATCTAATTAGCCTATTAATTCTGATTAAATTACATTTGGACGAAAATCACTATTGAGGGACCTATTTAGTTTAATAAGGCAAATAATGTGGACGAAAATCACTATTAAGGGACCTAATAGCAAATAATGTGGAAATAAGGACTAATTTTGAAATAAGGACTAATTTGGAAATACATGTTTCAAAATGGACTAATATACCAAAATCCCTTTTTTTAACAGAAAAGAAGAATCAAAAGAACTCTAATTTATTTGTATAATTTTCCTGCTCTCTGATACCATATTAACGTATAGTACAGAGAAATAAAGAATACCTTATGGGATAGTTATAAGCGAATACAATGCCTCTTATATATTAGAGAGGACAAAAAGTAAACTAATTCTTTTACCAATGTGGGACTAAACTAAGCACTACTTTAACACATGTTTTTCAAATAATTTTTCAATCATTTTCTCCTTTGAACTGTATCTATCATCAGGAAATGGTTAGACTAAATAAGACTACTCTTAATTACTAGAATTAAGGTGTCACTGCTACGCCCTTTTTTGGCTGTAACCATCTCTAATTGTTTGGCAAGAATTTTTTCATGCTGTCTGTTGAAGGTTGTGCCTCTATTAGAGCTTACACGTTTTACCTGTTCTTTATACCAGAACCCCCATATGGGATTCAAAGTTAAGAACTTGGGACTTCCATCACTAGGGAGATGACTAACTTAGCTCTTATGTTTCTCGTAGAATTCTTATGCTCAGGAGTTGGTAATTCTTTCCCACTAGGCACTAGCAATTCTATAAATGAACTACAAGTTTAATGGTTCTTATTATATCAGCAAGATACATGGGCACTGCTGAAATTTATTTTTGCATAAATCATCTTATTTACATGCTAGCAGATTATACTATATTTTATTTAAGTGTCAATCCTTATATGTGTTCTCTAGGAACTAATTCATTCTGGATCAACATCAATGCATATTCAAGTTTGGCTTGATAAATCAGAATATGTTCGAATCTTAATTTTATATTAAGCAATAGGTATGGTCAATGGTGCACTTCAGCGCTTACAAGTCTTTTTGTTAAAAATTATTTGAAATAATAGATAGAGCTCCAGCTAAAATATATAAAATAAAAACTTTGTCTGAATGTCATCACAACATTGGTACAAAGAGCTTCACAAACAAATTTGACGCAGCTAAGAACAAACCAACCATAGCTGCTACACTGATAAAGCAAACAAAATACTGGAGATATAACAGAAAAACATCAAAGAGACCAAGGAAAGCAGACAGAGAGCCTACAAGTCATATGTTTGATCTCAAAATGTATAATACAGCTGGGTTGGCATAATGAATCACAAATGTTAGAACCCGGAAATTTATCTTAAGCAATAGTCTAGTTCACTTCTAATAATGTTAATCGCTACACAAACTTGGCTTTGTACACTGAACCTCTCTGATCACTCTTTACTGCAGTGACATCTGATGGAAGTACTCTGGCTACGGGAAGTCATGACACAACAGTCATGATATGGAAGGCTTATCAAAGGAGACCGATGGAGAAGAAATCAAGAAATATACAAGCTGATTTCCCAAGAAAGGATCGCATCATCATTGAGAACCCTTCCCATATCCTGTGTGGTCATGATGACATTGTAACATGTTTGTTTGTTAGTGTAGATCTTGATATAGTCATCAGTGGATCAAAAGACGGTACTTGTGCTTTCCATACTCTGAGGGAGGGAAGATATGTAAGATCCATTCAGCATCCATCTGGGTGTGCCATATCAAAGCTAGTCGCATCGAAGCACGGTCACTTGGTGATTTATGCTGAAAATGACCTAAGTCTGCATATGTATTCTATTAATGGAAAAAAAATTGCATCTTCTGAATCTAATGGCCGCCTCAACTGTCTTGAACTTAGTAATTGTGGAGATTTCCTAGTATGTGCTGGTGATCATGGACAAGTCGTTCTTCGCTCCATGCACTCACTTGATGTTATAAAAAGATATGACGGAATTGGCAAGATCATTACGTCGTTAGTTGTGACTCCTGAGGAGTGCTTTTTGGCAGGGACCAAAGATGGGAATCTCTTGATATATTCTATAGAAAATCCTCATCTGCGAAAGAGTAAGTCAAAATCTGCTTTGGTGTGATAGACTACCTCCACAGGAGCTTCATACAGTTCATTATCAACATTGTTTGGGTCTCGATTTCAAGGTATCAAATTCACTCAATCCCCTGTTTCATCTCTGCATGTGAGTGCCTTAATTTTTCTGAAGTAATAACTATTTATTGAATGTTCGCTTGCTGCCTAGGAACTGTGACATTTCATTTATGATTTAGGGAATGCTATTGCGTTGATGTGTAACATGCAACGACTTTTGCCTTTTCGTTAATCATGCTTTAAAAGTAATATAAACTTTGGGAATCGTGTCTGCCTTCAAGATGTATGAAGAAATCAAAGACAACCTCATAAGCCAAATGCTGCTCAATAGTTACTATGGTTCATACATTTCACCAAATTGCTACAGAGAAAACCACTACTCCCCAAGGATGTGGGCTACCAATGATATAAAAGATAACCTGTTTGGATACCTTCATGATGTATACAGAAATCAATGACATGACTCATATGCCAATTATTGCTCACTAGCATTATTATTCATAGATTTCACCATATTGTAGTCGACAAAACCACTACTCCTAGAGCTGAATTATCCAAATGTGTCCCACCAATGAATTTGAAGTAATTTAAATGTTTAACGCTCTACCGTCAGGTAGGGCTGCAAACGAATCGAGCTATTTGCGAGCTACTCGGTCAAAGCTCGGTCAAAGCTCGACTCAAGACGAGCTCGAGCCGAAATCGAGCTCGATAGCTTAACGTGCCGAGCTCGAGTTTGGGTTTTTTTGATTTTTAGGCTAAGCTCGCGGGCTACTCGGCTCGAATTTGGTCAAAGCTCGGCTCGAGACGAGCTCGAGCCGAGCTCGAGCTTGAAAACTGTGCTCGATTGTTAACGAGCCGAGCTCAAGCCTCAAGATACTCGGCTTGGCTCGGCTCGGCTCGGCTCAATTGCAGCCCTACCGTCAGGTCACATGGAAAGGCTTATAATTGAAAATCTGGCTCACTTGGATAATTAATGAGAGAGAATCAATTGGTTTTCTTAATTATCAAGATCGGAACTCTTGAGCGTTGATGTTCTGTGGGTCACAACCGTGTACAACATAAATCATAAGACATAAAGCTGTCCCTGATCTAACTTTTAAGTTTCTAACCCTAACTCCGTTTGTGCTATTTCTTCTCACTCACTTGTGCTAGACCCCTTACTCTCCTACACCTTTTTATCTGCAAGGAAGTCACATTCTTTCGGCTTTCCACAGTGAATGATTATAAATCCATTGTCTTTTTTGAAAATTCATAGTGTTAAATATTTTTGTTGCAACTTTTCTTGTTTGGTCAACAATTTAGCAGATCTTCTTTAGATCCATTCCAACTGTTTGTAGCTCCATTTAGGAAATAATATTTCATGACTAGAAAGGGAAAAAAAGTGGACATTTTACTTTACCAGTTAGGCCAGGGTAATTTAAATTCCAAAACAAGGTTGTCAAGTATGTGGATCGTTACGCATAACGAAAATGGGTACACAAGACACCAATAGTGGTGGAACGTGCTACGATGGGGTAGCTTTCTTTGGATCCCTTAGTCGGAACAAAATTCAGTAGCTTTCTTCGGACCGCTTAGTCGCCGGAACATGGAACATTTTCTCTTTCACATTTTCATGCTTTGAAGAAAGGGTTTTACAAATTTCATGTTATTCCGTAGTTTTATCTTATAATTAGTTATAATTAGTTGAAGTTTGTTAGTTACTTCCATATGGATAACAATCCTATTTAGGGTTTTTAAATTATGGTTGGCTCATTTTACTGAGCCGGATTGTGTTCGTACTGTGTTTTGGAACGGACAATCTGGATTTTAAAACGCAGGGGGTTGAGTGAATTGGGTAACATGGTTTCAAAAGCATCTGGTAGGGTGAGGGTAAAGCAATAGGTGTAAAAGATTGATAAAGCCTTAACTTACCTGTGTTGGGGTTGCTGTGGCGCAGCGGAATAAATTAGAGTAATGAGGGTGACGAGGTGGATGAGACAAATCAATCGAACAACCAAACAAATAAATTCACTAATCCAACACAAACACACGAGGATTTATCCCGGTTAGCTTTCGCTTAATCCGGAGGAAAATATAAGGAGATAATATTTAACTAGAAGAGATTACAAAGAGTTGCATATTCACTCAATATAAGGAATTAAAGTCACTCACCAAGAACTATCTCTCAAGCCTCAGTTGGCAATGGAGAAAATATTAATGAAGTACTTCACCTCTCATATTGGAGACTATTACAATAAACAGAAGAAAAATAGAGAGAACCTTAGGTTAGTCTTGATATCTCATCTCAGTCGTCTGATATATCATGTAGAAGAAGTCACTGAATAGAAGCCGTACGATCTGACTTGGAGTGGAAGATTGGGCTGAAATGGTCACCAAGATCAAGGCCTAAAAATGTTGTTGCAGCCGCGGCAGTCGATTGCACCCAAGTGTTGTCGATTGCACCTCACTAGTGCCTAGACCTGAGGGGTGTGCAGTTGACTGCATAGCTCTGTGTTATTGTTGCTGCCCTGTTTTCAATTTCTCCTCTCTTCTACGTGTCGACCTCTGTGCTTCGTCGTATCTTCTTCTAATCGAACAACGAGTATACAAGACATAATCCTAACAACCTCCACCTTGGATTGCATACGAGTGCTATCAATACAATGTGATTCATCATCTTTAAATTCTACTAAACTCCACTTGCGAACATACTTGGAACGATAGTTTCTTCAGCCAGTTGAACGAATCTTCTACCTAATCTCACTGATCAGTATACCCCCCAAGGGCACACCTCAGTAGGCATTAACACAGAGTTGCCAACCTCCGCACGAACTCCACCTATCCCAAGGCACTCTCCACCTCTCGACGATATTCGAACGTTGTGGTCTCGCATTGATGATGCTAGTTGCGGCTGACTAGATGAGCTTGCGAGAATATCGGGAAAAGAAGCAACATCTGCATAAGTATTTCGGATTTTCCAAAGCTTGTAGAGATTGTGTTGGCTTGGCCCAACATCTTTCTTACCTCTAATCATGTTACGACGACAATGAAAAACAGACAAAGCTCCACCTTGTGTTGTGTACCTATATCCGCGTGCGTCGAGAGTTTCCAAGGAAATCAGATTTTATTTCAGCAGAGGAATATGCAATACTTTCCATAGTGTTCTTATCATATGACATCTCCAACTCAACTGTCCCATCATCTATTACTTCAGAAATCTCTTCAGTTTTCGTTCTCACACAATGTCATTTAGTAGACTTATAAGTAGAAAACAACTCCCTCTCAGAGCAAATATGAGTAGAACTTCCTGAGTCAAGAAACCAATTAGAATCCACTTATAAGAATTTGAAATAAGATGACCCAAATTATCTGATTCAGAAGGGTAAACCACATTTGCGGTAGAATTGTAATCTTTGGCGCTTTTCTGATGCTGCAATTTTTAACAACCTTTCTTGGTATATGTTCTGACCTCTTGCAATATCGGCAATAGATCGAATTCTTTTTCAAAGCACTTAGACTTCCAATTGAAGGACCTTCCACTGCTAGACAACTTATAGGAGTAAACGAGGATTTCTGAGTCTCCTTTCTAAGTTGATTTTTTTCCAATGCTTTGATTACACCATCTATTGTAATACTCTACTTAGCAGATTTACCATGTAGCACGGTAGTGATCAAATGCTCGTACAAATCCGACATTGAATATATCAAGTTGAAAGCTTTATCTTTTTCACTCACATCTTTGTTTATCGCTTGTAGTTCAGATAATACCTTGTTAAACTTTGTGATGTGATCTTGAAGATCAATACCTACCTTCATTGATAAACGAAATAACTTTCTGTTCCAATACATTCGATCTAATAACGACGAACGAGAGTAATCAACTATGAATTTTTTCCATAAACTCGCCGCGCTAGTTTCTTCAAGAAATTTGTATTTGACCTTGTCCGCCATTGATAGTCGGATTAGACTTATGGCTCTTTCACAAATATCATTCCAAACATCCTCCTTCATATCAGTTGATTTTTCCTTCTTGACGGCTAACTATAGACGTTCTTGAACTAGGACATCATACATGTCCACATTCTAAAGATTGAAGTTGATCTTTCCATCGAACTGTTTGATCTTCCAAAGATTGTGACCTGTCATCTTCACCAAGGGGCCCGACAACCTAAAGCTCTGATACCACTTTGTTGAGATTGTTGTGGCGCAGCGGAATAAATTAGAGCAATGAAGATGACGAGGTAGATGTGACGAATCAATCGAACAACCAAACAAATAGATCTACCAATCCAACACAAACACACGAGAATTTGTCCTAGTTAGCTTTCGCTTAATCCGGAGAAAAATATAGGGAGATATAATATTCAACTAGAAGATATTTCATGGAGTTACAGATTCACTCAATACAGAGAATTAAACTCATTCACTAAGTACTATCTCTCAAACCTCTCTTTGTAACGGAGAAAATATCAATTAAGTACTTCACCTCTCGTACTGTAGGTATTACAATAACTAAAAGAAGAATAAAGAGAACCCTAGGTTAGTCTTGATATCTCAGTCGTCCTAAATATCTTGTAGAAGAAGTCACTGAATAGGAACCGCACAATCTGACTTAGAGTGGAAGATTGGGCTGAAACGATCACCAAGATTAAGGCCCAAAAATGTTGCTGCAGCCGCGGCGGTCAACTGCACCCAAGTGCTGTCGACCGCACCTTACTAGTGCTAAGACCCGAGGGGTGTGCAGTCGACTGCACACTTCTCTGTTGCTGTTGCTGCCCTGTTTCCACCTATCTTCAACGCTTCGACTTCCATGCTTCGTCGTATCTTCTTCTAATTGAATAACGAGTATACAAAACATAATCCTAACAACTTGTATCCTATTTGATACAATGAAGGGCGATCAACCTGAAGCATATAAGGAAAGAAACAAGTCGACAAGAGCAAGTAGAAGGCCAGGACATTTCAAAGATTTCATATTATAGGCAATGGGACTTTTGGCGGAGCTGTGCAGAATTGGTTGAAGAGTTTGTTAGAGATTGTGTGGCTATAATTGAGTCTTGTAATAGCTATAAATAAAGGTGGATTGGATGTAAGAAGTTTTATGCAATGAATTGAAGGAATTCTAAACAAATCCCTCTAAATCTCCCATCCTCTGTTCTTCCCCAATCTGAAAAACCTCTCTCTATGTTCTTCTTTTGAACTTGAAATCTTCTTGTATCAATTGGTGCTTTCACTTGATTTGTGCTCATGGCGGATGGTAGGAGATCGACAGATGAGGCAAATAGATGGAAGGCGACTGTGGATGAATCGATTACAAGCTTGCGAGAGTCAGCAACTAGCCAGGGGAATCAACTGCAAGTGTTCTCATCATCCATTGCAGAGCAGAAAGGGATGATCAAAGAACAACAAGGATCATTGGAAGAATTAATCCATCGTTTGACGGTGTTAGCTGCACAAGTTGAACATCAAGACCGTCGATCGCATTTTGAGAGTCCATCCACTGTAAGAAATTCTGGATCTTATCATGATTTTGCTATTAAACATCCTAGATTAGATTTTCCTAGATTCGATGGTGAAAATCCTATGGGATGGCTATTCAAAGCAAACCAGTTCTTTCATTATCATAAGACATCGATGGAGCAGCAACTGGACATTGCATCATTTTATATGGATGGTAGGGCTTTATCTTGGTTTCAACATAAATTTAATAATGGGGAATTTGAAAGTTGGGAAAGTTTTGTGAAACAGTTAGATAGCAGATTTGGACCTTCAGCTTATGTAGATCATGCGGGTCTTTTGTTTAAATTGACACAATCTGCGTCATTAGATGCTTATCAGGATGAGTTTGACATATTGGTGGAGAAGACCAAAGGGCTTTCTCAGACTACTATTCTGAGTTGTTACATATCGGGGCTAAAACCAGAGATACATTGATGAGGTGTTAGTGAGTTGGGAGGGCTTACCTGCAGAAGATGCAACTTGGGAGAAGAAAGCTGTTATTGCAAAGGCTTTTCCTACTATGGACCTTGAGGGCAAGGTCCAATTTGAGGAGGGCGGTATTGATACAATGAAGGGCGATCAACCTGAAGCATATAAGGAAAGAAACAAGTCGACAAGAGCAAGTAGAAGGCCAGGACATTTCAAAGATTTCATATTATAGGCAATGGGACTTTTGGCGGGAAAGTTTGGTGAGCTGTGTAGAATTGGTTGAAGAGTTTGTTAGAGATTGTGTGGCTGTAATTGAGTCTTGTAATAGCTATAAATAAAGGAGGATTGGATGTAAGAAGTTTTATGCAATGAATTGAAGGAATTCTAATCAAATCCCTCTAAATCTCTCATCCTCTGTTCTTCCCCAATCTGAAAAACCTCTCTTTCTCTATGTTCTTCTGAACTTGAATTCTTCTTATATCACTATTGCTGCCATCCCTATTGCCCTCATGATAAGTCGAACGGGCTGTTTGATTTGTGTTACGCAACTAAAATTAGCTGATCAAATATTTATGATTTATGAATGATTATTTCCAGATTGTGTAGTAGATTCAACTTTTCTGTCTTATTTGTCTATTTTTGTTTCATACTTTCAAATTATCTAAACTTGGATGTATGAATCATTTATGTGCAGACTTCAAGACTTCGCAAAGATCCCCTCTGTTTAGCACTGTGATGGATGATGCGACCAAAAAAGATTGTTTTCCAAAAGGGATGTCTAAATGAGGATGCTTTTGCTTCCAAGAAATTGTAGATTGCTTGTCGAGATTGATGTCTGAGGCGATAGACTTATGCTTATATGCTTAACCGTGGATGCTTTGTCGTGAGACATATATTCTTTCCTTGTAACATATAATGTGGACTTTTGGTATAGTCCATGATTATAGAAAGGATCATAGGCTTTATCATGGACCAACAAAGCCTGTTGGAATCTTCCAGAGTGCAAATGAGAAGTGTAGCACAGCATTTGTAATATTCCCTATGTTGTGTACTATGATTTGCATTAGTTTTGACTTTGTTGATGACGCAGTCTGTAAATATTTATTACAGTTATAACAATAAATATGGTCTCCAGTCCTATGTCAGTGGTAACGAATTCGCTGCGGTTTGAAGTTTGATTTGTGAAGCGAATATGATACGAAAACTTTATTCGGTTTTTCTGGTGACGTTTTGGTAAATAGTTCTGTTCTTTATGGTTTGGATTCCAAAACAAGTATCTTTAAATATAAGAATTTACTGCTTGAGCATTATGAGGATACATGCAGTGTACTTTTTATTTTTCCTTTCTGAATCCTCGTTTTGAAGAACGGCCAAGTTCTAACAACGCAAACTGGTTGCAATTGCTCGTCCATTATTTTCCTGGCAGTTTGACTGGCTTGAGCTCAGGTTGAGGAGGATGGATAACTTCTGATTTTCTTTTCGGCCGTGGCTGCCGATGTGGGCATAGGGCTGAGGCATAGGGGCTCACCGATCCAACTATTCTACTCTATACTGAAATCGAACCTTCCCTCTCTAAGAGTAGAAAAGACGGTAACCTTTTACATGAACGATATAGAGGCATAATACAGATGAAACATTGCTTGCTTAAAATTATTAATTAACGATATGGATGCTATATCGTAAATCAGGTATCTAAGGGAGAAGGTAGATTGGGATTATCAATTTGTAGAAGTGTAAAGTAATCCTTTCGAACTGTTACATTTAAGGTCTCTTAGAGCATCTACGCCTTACATTATCATTTTTAAATTTGGCAACTCAAATGGCAAAATCCTCTCACACCAATCTCTCATTTGGCAAAATATAATAATAATATATATAATATCAAAATATATTATTAATATATATATATAGAAAAATCTTCCATTGTGTAACACCCATCCGTGTGAACTCGTGTGCACTCGGCCTTCTCGCCTTCGTATCAACAATCTGAACCGTTCACATTGATCCACACATCTAAATTAGGTAGCGTTTGGCCCAGCTTAAAATTAGCTTATCTTCTCTTTTAGCAGGAGAAGCTGGGCCAAACGCATATTTTAAAAAACAATACAGAAGGAGAAGTAGCTTATTTTTAATGAAGAAAATGAGCTTCAAAAAAAGCCCTCAAGAGCAACTTCTGGCTTCTCATTTTTTTCTCTTTTTTACTTTTTTTTTTCTTTTTCCCTTCCCACATATCAAATCATAACAACAAAAATAAATCATTTTCATAAACAGTTACTTTTATTATTACTGCATTTAAATCAAACTAGTATGGCATTGATGTATATAAAAAGTTTCATGAGAAGTATAGTTTAGCCTAGTGTTTTCCTCAACTTCGTGTCAGTCACTAGCTTAACACTTGAGAGCAATAATATAAACCAACCTTAGTTATCAGTGGACGAGAGAAACTGTAGTACTGCTCTAATTTTTCTCTCAAAGTCCAATCAACAGTTCATTTCAGCAAGGACACAATTCTTCTCTCCTACTAAAGTTTCATGAAGATACAAGTGGTCATTCTCGAGTTGATTGATTTTCTTCTCCATCTTCTTGTGTTCAATATCTAAATACTCAATAATGAATATCATTCTTTTCCTGAGGTGCCGTGCTTAGTATGGAAAACCTTTATATAGCCTAAAATTTAAAAGAGCAAAGAAATGATGAATTTGCCGAATAAGTGAAATTACGTTGTTTTTAATCATAGTGGAATTCCCTGATATTCATGAATATGATTTTAATAGGTTAAAACCTGCTATAAAGGTGAAACTCTGTGTTTTTGCTTTTAAGGCTCTAAATAGCACTGTCACATTTACCCGATACCCCGACCCGATCCGGACCCAACATTGGATCGGAACCGACCCAATTTATACGGGCCCAGGTCCGGGTCCAAAAATAAGACCTGATGCACTTTCGGGTTCGGGTCCGCTCAAAATAGAATCGGTCCGGACCCCACCGTCGAACCCCGCCGTCGAGCGCCGTCGAAGAGTCGCACGCTCACCAGGAAATGGAATGATGCATTTCATAAAATATTGTAGCACTTTAATTTTTTTATTTACGTACAGTTCAAATATTATTTTTCTCCCTTTTATGAGTTTTCTAGGTTATTTTAAATATTTCATTTATTAGTAATAATAAAGAATTTTTTTGTAATTTGATAACTTATATTTTATTCTTAAATAAAATCAAAAGCTTAAATTAAGTATAAAAGTAGCTTACAATTAATATCTTATGCCAAACAATTTCTAGCTTAAAAGTAGCTTTAAAGTTAAAAAAAAGCTGGCTATCCAAACAGCATCAACTTTTAATTTCAAAGCTATACTTTCCGGCTTCTCCTTCTGAAGTAGCTTTAAAGCCCAAAAAAGGCTAGGCCAAACGCAACCTAAGTCTAAGAGCACCTCCAATCATACTAGCTAAAATGGCTAGCCAAATTGTTCAAATAGTGTTTTTGCCTAGTGAATTTGGCTAGCCATTTTGCTTCATCTCCAACCATGCTTCTTCCTTTATATTTTGCCACTTGCTCTCCATTTTGCCTCATGGCTAGGCAAAATGCCTAGCCATTATGCCTAACCATTGGAGATGCAAAATGAGTGTTACTCTCCAAATATGGCAATGACTCTTCATTTTGGCTAGCAGTTGGAGATGCTCTAAATATGTAAAATCAAATCATTTAAAATTCATTTGCCCATCGATCATGTGACTATAAAAAATAATGATTTTCCGCTATACAATTTTGTAACACTTGAATGGATGGGCCAATAAATTTTAAATGATTTGATTTTACATATTTAGACTAATTTAGATGTGTAGATCAATGTGAACGGTTCAGATCGTCGATACGAAGGCGGGAAGGCCAAGTGCACACGCCGTATTCACCATAGGTGGTGCACAACGGAAGACTTCCATATATATATATATATATATATATATATATATATATATAGAGTAATGTGAGCCTCATATTTGTATGAGGAAATTTTCCTCATACAAAGTGATTATACTCACTTGGTGGGGCCCTTATGGAAGATCCAGTTCGTCCATCATTTTTATCATGCTAATAGATGTATGTGTAGAAAAAATCAAGTGGTTTGGAGGTCATTCACCCATGCATCATGTGGGTCCAATTTGTGGTTCGATTTGTATTACTGTTGAAATCGTTAATTTTTCACCCACATGATGCATGGGTGAATGACCTCCAAACCACTTGATTTTTTCTACACATACATCCATTAGTATGATAAACATGATGGACGGAGTGGATCTTCCATAAGAGCTCCACCAAGTGAGTATAATCACTTTGTATGAGGAAAATTTCCTCATACCCTATATGAGGCTCACTTTTCTCATATATATATATATATATAGAAAAGTGAGCCTCATATAGAGTATGAGAAAATTTTCCTCATTCAAAGTAATTATACTCACTTGATGGGGCCATTATGGAAGATCCACTCCGTCCATCATGCTTATCATGCTAATGGATGTATGTGTAGAAAAAATCAAGTGGTTTGGAGGTCATTCACCCATGCATCATGTGGTTGAAAAATGAACGATTTCAACAGTAATATAAATCGAACAACAAATTAGACCCACATGATGCATGGGTGAATGACCTCCAAACAACTTGATTTTTTATACACTTACATCTATTAGCATGATAAACATGATGGACGGAATGGATCTTCCATAATGGCCATACCAAGTGAGTATAATCACTTTGTATGAGGAAAATTTTCTCATACAAATATGAGGCTCACATTACTATTATATATTTCTCATACAAATATGAGGCTCACATTATATATATATATATATATATATATATATATATATATATATATATATATATATATATATATATATATATAAAGTGGTTCAGGACTCGGATAAATCAAGAAGAGACCATGAACAAAGTGATAGTACGATAATTCGATACAAAAGAGATTATGATTAGAATTGATGGTACGATAGTTCAATAATGAGAAAGAACTACTTGCAAGAGTTCAAGAAAATATTTGCCTTTTGTACGATGATTACGAATGTAGACGAATAACGAGAAGAAGAGAAACAAAGACGGCAATGGGCTCTGTCACAAGGACAGCAACACAATGGCGGCACGACAGCAACAACGGTAGTACGACAATAAGGACAGCAAGCGACGATAGCAAGGACAACGAAATGAAAACAACTACGACACCAAGGACAACAAGCATTGGCAGCAAGGACAGCAAGGGAACGTTGGGTTTGGGATGATCGTAGATCGGGATGGGGACAACAAGGGGTTGGAGTTCGAGAGTTTCAATGGAGAGGTGGAGCTGTTGATGAGTTTGAGGGGTTGTTCGGGTTGTGGGTGAAGTTTGGTTGAAGATGAAGGCAGTGGTGGCTAATGGAGGTGGTGTGCGGGTTGAAGTGGAGTTAGGTTGCTGGAGGAGTTGATGAAGTTGAAGAGGAGGTCGGGATGAAGAGGGGGTGGTGATGTTGTTCGGGATGGAGATGGTGGGTGTCAGGTTGGTGGCAACAAGGAGGTGGTGGCTGTCGGGATAGTGGCTTGGAGGTCAATTTTTGATGTGGGGAAGATGGAGTTGGCGGTTGTTTGTGATGGAGAAGGAGATTATGGTTAAGAGATGTGATTAGCGGGTTTAAATAGATGTGGTAGGTTAGTGAATTAGGATTTCGGCTTTGGACTTGGGTTTGAATTCAAAGAAAAGATTCACAATAATTTAGAATGGCTAGACAAGATTTGGGCTTTAACAATAATTATAGTGCATGCAAAATAATTTTTAAAATAAAGATGAATAATAGATAACTGAAGTGAAGAAAATACGTAGAAAATATGTACAATTGAAACAGAGACTTACATAGTGGCATAAAAAAAGTTTGTGAAGAGGCCGCGGTTGAGCACTGTGGTCTCGAAATCGAAGAGGCTGCAGTCCACAACTGTGACCTATGTTGACGTGTCATAAAGTGGCTTAGTTGAGAAAATAGTTTGGGAAAAGTGGGTTAGTATGGGAACCCCCCCCCCCCCCCCTGTGCATTCAGAGTGTTAATTTTCTTATGGCTTATTGACGGTGGGGGCACTACTAACCAAAATTGGAAATAATATAGTTGAGAAACTTGTTCGGAAATACCGTAATATAAGGAACATATGAGTTTGTCACTAGGTGCTTTGACCAAACGGGATCGTCCAGTTGGCTCGCTTTTCCGAGAGAAAAGTGCTTCCTCCGTCTCTTTTACTAAAAGGCCATATGTTTAGTCTAACTTTCATGATTCACCAGCAAGCTTTATAATTCCACCAGAGACGGTTGGGTTAGCCAACCTCTGATGGCAGCTATAAATCCTGTGTATTCTGATCATAGGCCTCGAGTGATGATTCCTCGCAACCTCTTCTCTACGATCTTTGATTCCGCGTCAAGCTAGGAAATCTCATTGCAGAGAGTCTTCATCCTCATCAAATACTGATTGATTGTCATCAAACCCTGCATGAGCAATGCAAACTCATTTTCCAAGATCTCATAAAGAGCTTAGGTTGGTTAGGTGGATAATGTTCATGTAACCATACTATGAAATGTATAAGTTATATCTCTAACTAGATTGTAACACCCCGTAATTTTCAAAAAGTGTATACATAAATATATATATATGTTGACAAGTAAAAGTTGGCTGTTTGGTATAATGTGCTATGGAATTTGTGTAATAATGTTGAAAAGGAATAGTAGAGGAGGGGGGCCCACGTGAGTATTCAGCATGTACAAGGTGTTGTTGCTGCTACTATGGGCTGATGACGTCATTGAGGTGACGTGGCCCAGGGGCCCACCCGGGTGTAATAATGCTTCGGCTGTGCAAATCTTTGGGAGAGAGAGAATTGGGATTAGTCCCATATCGGTAAGATACATGAATATAATAATATATAAATATTATTGCCTATGATCAAGAGTCACCAATTCGGTTAACCACATTTTGAGAGGCAGCCTGTGGCGGGTAGTTGTACTACATAGTATCTAATTTGTCTTCTAAATTGTATAAATTATCCGAGCTCGGGGCAGGGGTGTTACAAATGGTATCAAAGCCGACTTTCGACACTGAGTGAGATGTATGCCTGAGATGGAGCTAGCAGATGTACGGGTAAGTATGCCTGAGAGGGAGCGTATCGAGGTTGCTGATTTCTGAAGGGGGGTGTATGTAACACCCCGTAATTTCAAAATGATATAATATAGTAGTATTATATATATATGTGAATAAATGGAGTAATGGCATGGTTTGTAAATAACTTGAAAAGGAATAGTATAAAGGGGGCCCACGTTGAGGAGCAACAGCACATTGTGTGCTGGTTGTTGGTTGATGACGTCACCATGGCTTTGATGTGTGGCTCGCCCGTTGTGAAGAGAAAAAGACAACGTCTGATTTAAGAAAGGAGGAGTTTGAGTAAAGAATATAGTTAGAACTAAATAATATTAAAATAATATATCCTATGATCAAGAGTCACCAATTCAGTTAACCACCTTTTGAGAGGCAGCCTGTGGTGGGCAGTTGTACTACATAGTATCTAATTTGTCTTCCAAATTGTATAAATTGTCCGAGCTAGGGATAGGAGCGTTACAAATGGTATCAGAGCCGACTTTCAACACCGAGTGCAGGGCATGTCTATATAGTCGGGCGGTGTACTCCGGGACTATAGACCCAGTCGGGCGGTGTACTCCGGGACTGTGGTGAGTCCTTAATTAAATTCGGGACTATTATTGATCGGGTGGTGGATTTCAGGATCATAATTAGTCGGGCGGATAGGAGGGCAGCTCAATTAAATCCGGAATTATGATTGATCTAGTGGTGGATTTCGGGATCACATATAATCGGGTGGATAGGAGAGCTGATGCTCCACATTGGCTAGAAAGGAGATCCTGCATTAGATTGTGCATGCCCCGTGCTCAGCGAGGACGCTGATTTCTGAAGGGGGGTGTGTGTAACATCCCGTAATATATATATATATATATATATATATATATATATATATATATATATATATATATATATATATATATATATATATATATATATATGGGTAAAAGGGATATGAGCAACTTGCTCATTTAGTATATGAGCAATTAATTATGTGGCATGCATGTGATACATTGGACAACTAACCCTTTTAAGGATTTTCCAATCACATGTATGCCACATCATCAATTACTTATTTACTAAATGAGCAAGTTGCTCATACCCCTTTTTCCCTATGTGTGTGTGTGTGTGTTGTGAAAAGTAAAAGTTGGTTGTTTGGTATAACATGCTATGGCATTTGTGTAATAATGTTGAAAAGAAATAGTAGAGGAAGGGGGGCCCACGTGAGTATTCAGCATGTACAACGTGTTGTTGCTGCTACTATGGGCTGATGACGTCATTGAGGTGACGTGGCCCAGGGGCCCACCCGGGTGCAATAATGCTTCGGCTGTGCAAATCTGTGGGAGAGAGAGAATTGGGATTAGTCCCATATCGGTAAGATACATGAATATAATAATATATAAATACTATTGTCTATGATCAAGAGTCACCAATTCGGTTAACCACTTTTTGAGAGGCCCCTAGGGGCAGGGGCATTACATAGATAGTATCCTATCTTCAAAATCACCAATCAAAGCAACAAACTGAAAACGTGAAAAAACTGTAGGGTACCTTCTAGGTTTTTTTGCCACTTAAAAGGGGGATTAAATGGGGATAACATCATAAATCGAACGACGGGCTGCCATTTTGTTCAAACTAGACGTTTAAACCTTTTTACAATGCATCCGCCAATGTATATATAATAAGTGAATACAATGACAATGGAGTTGATAGAACATGCAACACATGCCCTACAAATCTTTTTTGTTATAGTGGAGATTGACATACTTATATGAAGCTTTTCATGTTACCAATTTGGATATGACAATCTATGTTCAAGTTATAGAATTTTCCAAACTTTTCATTTGCTTGAGCACAAGGGTTTTCATTTTTGTTCTAGAATGCCAGATGCAAAGAGGTCAATCAGAAAGAATACCTAAAATCTACTCATTGAGGAATTCAGTGAGGTTTTGATGAGCCAACTATGAAGAATCAAGGCATCTGGCTTCTTCTCTTCTTAGGTGATATATTGATATATGCAAGATCTAAATATTATTTTTTATCCATGGGGAGAAATTTATGTGCGTTTTGACGGAATCCTCAATTGCTTTACATCGCTTTTTGAGAGCACCAAAAGTTTTGTGGATGTTAAACACGGGAACAAGATCATCAACATCAATTGTAGTTTGTGGGAGCGAACATCTCCGTTAGTTGCATTCTCATTTTCCAAGTGAAGGTTTTCAACTTCTTTTGTGTGTGTGTGTGTGTGTGTGTGTGTGGGAGGGGGGGGGGGGGGGGGGGGGGGGGGGGGGTTCCGAGGTTGAAGGATGGTACTCGAAGAAATATCTAAATTTCAGTTCTTAGCAAGAAGAGTGATACTCATTTCATGACCTAAGTTTCGGTTTTATTTGTAGAAATAAAATCAAAAATTTTATTTCAAATTAGTCTAGAAAGATTTTTCCTTCATTGCTGCTAACACATGATATTTCGGAATTTTGTGGATACTTCTAACATTAGTAAGATCGCCTCCTTTCATTATAATGCTACTAGTAATCTGCACGCGCGATGCACGTTTTAATCAAAAAAAAATTATTTTATAAAGTAAATAATAAGACATAATATGACCTCGAATCTGAGACCACACAAACTTTTATTTTATATGAGTGGCACTTTTGTAAATAATTATGTTGTAAATAGATTTGAACTTTGAGGGTATTATGGTAACTAACAACAGTTGAGTAAATGAATGGTTAATATAACTTCCACTTAAAAATGAATGATTGATATTAGATAATTAAATGTCGATAAATTTCAGGTTGTCTACAAATGACAACCTCAACTCTCCCATAATAGTATTAGAGATGAGCAGTAATTGTTGTAACAATTCGAGCTTGAGAAGTGAAGGTGTCATACATTTGATTACAAAAAAGTTAGGGCTATTGTGAATAAGCTTAGATACTTCTGCTCTAAAGGCTTTGTAATCAAACTTATACAAAATGATTTCTCTCATAATTTTCACCTCATTTGGAACCTTAAGAGAGGTTGCCAGAATATCCTTTGTGATTGTCAATCTTTCAATCCTTAGGTAGGTCCATATATTTCACCTTATCCACATCGAGATTAGCATAAAAGTGTCGCATAATTTTCACATTCACATTATTTTCATTACTAAGTATTACCATCGTTAGGCTTCAAGTCAATGATACGATCATGTTCATCAAATATGGAAGAGAAGAGAATATGACATCGATTAGGCGGTTAGCGAGGTCTTGTTAAGAATAGTTGAATATCGGTGCTCCGCTTCTTCGTCTTTGAACTATGAGACATAAAAGCTCGATTTTTCTTTCTCTTGTTTTTTTTCCTCTTGAAGAGCTTTTCCCTTTTTGTGACCTTAAATTTGACGCACTTCAACCCGAGGGACCTTCTTAGTAGGAACCCATCTCACTCCAAATCTCACGAGAAAAAAAATGGTGAGAATGAACAGGCAAAAATTTGTATCTAAAATATTTAGGTGAGAATGAGTTTTATTGGAGGAAATATATGGAATAATTGATTAAAAGTTCTACCTTTTGTGTTTTGAAAAATAAAATGTGAGGAAGCAAAAGAACATTACACAAAGAGGAAGATAAAGCCAGCCAAGTAGGTTTTGGATGGTAACATGAGAGCTCTAAGAAGTGGATCCCAAAACGAACAAAAATAGAATACATTAATTGAAGATTTTAGACACACGCCTTTCCGAAAATTTTGCCGTACTGACCCAATTTTTGAAAATATTTGGCGTTCTGACCCACTTCCAAAAATAATTGGCGATCTGACCCAATTTTGAATACATCAGTATAAACCGTTATTGAAAATAACGGCATAGATTATTTACTTGCCGTTATTTTCAATAACGGCATCTATATTTAAAAAAAGTGTCATGCCGTTATTTAGAATAACGACATAGGTTATTTTGTTTTTCAACAGTTTTTAGTCTCAATTTAGAGAAAAAATTGCGAGTGTGAAAACCTTATAATAGATGCCGTTATTTCAAATAACGGCATTCTCAATACTGATGCTATTATTTGGAATAACGGCATCAGTTATATTTTTTTATATAAAAAAAGTAACTTATTATTCATCATTTCTGACGAATAAGTTAATTTTAAAAAAAAACGAATTTATAACTGATGCCGTTATTCCAAATAACGGCATCAGTAATAATTTTTTTAAAGAAAAAATTAACTTATTATTCATCATCTCTGTTTCCAAACAACGGCAAGAGTTCATTTATATATAACTGATGTCGTTATTTCCAATAACGGCATCAGTCATTCGAATGTCGTTATTGGGAATAACGACATTATTTATAAGTTTTTTTCACACTTAGAATTTTTTTAAAGTTAGAAGATTCACACTTGTAAGAGAAATATACTGATGTCATTATTCCAAATAACGGTATGGAAAAAAATGTAAAATAGATGCCGTTATTTCCAATAACGGCATGTAAATAACCTATGCCGTTATTTTCAATAACAGTTTATGCTGATGTGTCCAAAACTGAATCAGATCGCTAATTATTTTTGGAAGTAGGTGAGGGAGCCGAATATTTTCAAAAAGTGGGTCAGTACGGGCAAAATTTTCCGCCTTTCCCAACTATTTAGAAATGATATCCAATTGAAAAGCATGGTCAAATGTGCATTTGACCGACCCAAATTAAAATACTTTTTCTTTTTATATTTATGTTGTTTTGTTTTTTACCCTTATTTGTCCCCTCCTAAGCCCCACTCCTTAGAGCTAGGGGTGGACAACTATTATCCGAACCGACCAATCCGATCCGATCCAATCCGAACCGACCGGTTTTTAACCGAACTAATTGGGGATTTGGGTTGGTCCGGTTCTTAATCTTCAATAACCAACTGGATCGGTTCAGTTGTTGGACGAGGCTTTCAAATAACCGATTAAACCGAACCGACCGTACCGCTATGCATAAGTCCATAAAAAATATAGTTCTCCTTTAATTTCTTGAATATATAAATAGTCATTTCTTATTTTCTTGGAGATATAAACAGTCTTCTTTAATTTCTTTAATACAAACCGAGCAGTTGTTCTACCTATGTTTTGATTCTCCATAATCTTGTGTGTTATGTTGTTAAGAAATGTGTGATGTACAGTGTGGCCCAGCTTAACAGAATCGTGAAGTTGATGTAATATTTAGAAGTAACTTTAATCAAGTCAAACAGAAATTATTTTCTAAATTTTTTTATTGTACCTGAAATTCAATTAGCTATGGTTATTGATGTTTCTTTTATGATAATAAACTAAGATTATAGAAATATGCAAGTGAAAAAGCAGTTTATCTCACCCATTTAAACGTCGTCATCTCAAACAATTAGTGCAAAATTCATTAACAACTTGTGGTTTTATGAATCTTCATTTTAAATTCATTTCTGAATAACAAATCGCAGATTGTTTCTTAAGTTTGATTAATGAAGTTGTTGAAGGTGAAAATAGCACGCCAAACCGACCATCCAATCCAATCCAAACCGAGCTTAATCGGCTTGGATGAAAACCGATCCAATTAAGGTTCGGATTGGTTGCAGATGAGAAAATTAGAAAACCGATATGCTTTGGATCGGTGGCGGATGGTCCATATTAGGTCGGATACCGACCGATGCCCACCCCTACTTAGAGCTCTCCTCTTTCCATCCGAAACCTACTTGGTTGTTATTCCTCAAATTTCATGTCATCTTCTTTTGCAAGACCCAAACCCGAGGACTATTAATCCTTGATTTCATGTATTTCCTCCTTTAAAAATTCATGATTTAGTACCCGTGATTAACTATTTTTCACATTCTCTCTTCATTCCCACTATTGTTTTTCTGATATTTTGAGCGAGATGGGTTGTATTAAGCTCCCTCAATTTGTAAGTAGGTCAAACTAAGAATACTACACACGCCCTTGGGGAAAGCTTTGCAAGAGGAGGAAAAACACGAGCCCTTCGCTCTTATATATAGGAGACATATTGTACACAGTTAATCAATTAATAAGAATCCAGCAGTCAATAAACCATTTTTGCCTATTCCTAAATCTAACATGGTATCTGTAACGTCCCGAATTCCAAATCACTGAATTCGAGATGTTCTTCAGGATCTTTTCACTTTCTTTGAGTACAATTTTACAAGGAAATTCAAAATTTTCTTTTTACATCAGAGTTACAACATCTTACATTTAAATTTACACAGCGGAAGCAAAGTATACAACATTTACATAAATGAACAACAACATGATAAACTCTTTATGCATCCATTCCTCTTTACATGTAATTTATCCTGCATACAAGACTGTGGGTACGTCAGTTTATTCAACCGACGATAATTATACATGGCCATCCTCTCTATGCCAGGAACAATATAATGAATCTCATTTCTTAACAAAATCACAATTTGTTCATAATAAGCATGCAAATTAAAGGGGACTTTTAAAGATGTCGTGTCGTGATTGTGCACTTAATCCTTAATGCATTTATTTAATTTTCACATGACACTAATGCACACTTGTTCGAATTCTATGCATCCCATTCTACATAGGTTCGAGGGCAAGCCTCTTATTCGTTCTTCATTTTTGTAGGGTTCGATCCCTCGCCATGATTTACTCTACTTCTGTAACTACGGTGAGTATCCTAGATGGTCTGAGAGTACAAGCACGTATCCTGGACCCTGGAGGGGAATCCCACGCCATGTCTTGGCTCACCAAGCATGCATTCTGTGGTAAAATTCAAGCCTCCTCCCTGAATACAATCCTCTTGCAGTCACCAAAATATCCCACAAGCGTTACTAAAGTCCGATCATTACTGAGTTGTGCCCGCGCCATGTCTTGGCTCACCAAGCATGCATTCTGCGGCTCACACACCCGCACCGTAAAACTCTAGTTCTCATACTTATATTTTTCTCTCACTTTCATCACCTCCACACTATGTATTAAAGTTACATTAGAATCATGAATAAAAATCAAGCTCTAGAGTTAGCCTCTCCATCAACCGGACTTAGCATTTCATTTCACATGACCAACCTTGGCCTTCTTTTCTCATTATCATTTCATTTCACTACCGGGGAGACTTAGCTACTCTTTCGTTCAATTTCAAATTCACAATATCCAATTGAGCATCCTCAGCCCATAATTCATTTTAGAGTCTCACAGACTTTCTTATCATGATTAGCCTTTCATATTTTCATTTAATTCTCAATGATTCATTTACATAATTCATACAGTCATAAACAGAGTCAATCGACTTAAATCATACGGTTCACAACTACCAACAGCAATTAAAATGAATTCAAATATATCAAAGTCCACTCTGTACAGTCGACTTGGAAGAACACCAGTCGACTTATACAGTCACATACAGGTTCATCATTAATGCTTGGAATAGTCGACTGTTGTACTCAACCAGTCGCCTGTCTCGCAACTTTTCATGTTCACAATATTGTTCTCATGACAGTCGACTGTTCATCAACCAGTCGTCTGTCCTGGGATTTCAAACAGCACAATTCTAAGTCCAGATCAGTCGACTTGCTACATGCATCGGTCGACTGGACAGATTCCTTTCAATTAAAGAGATTATTTACAGTTCTTACATGCACTTGCATCATGATGTCAATTTACCATATACATAGATTCATGTTTCATAAATAGAGTCTCTTATTGTTCGGTAGCATTACAGCATGAATTTTCAAGTTACTAATATGCTCTTTTCTTTAGGGAAAAAAATACTTTAAACATGCGTTCACATTGCTCATACTTTCTTACGATAGTGAAGATATAAATCTCAAGTCATCATACTAGGTTTACATAAATAGAATATCTTAATTCATGGAATTCCCAAACAGTCATATTCAGATTGGAGCACCAGTCGACTTAACACAACATCAGTCGACTGCTCCGACAATTCTAAGTTATTAATCACCATTAGTTCTTTTCATTCACTGACCTTCCCTCCATCATATGTGTCATAGGGAAAATATATATTTAATAATCACACCATCATGTCCATATGCACACATGTTTATCAGCACATTATGAAAAATAGTGTCTCGTACCAGTCGGCTGGTTCACATGCCAGTCGACTGTACCGACAGTTCCGTTCTCCATATTAATAGCATGTTCAAGCAATTTCTACTACATTCAATTTACTTTTCAAAACATGGTAGTATTCAAATAGTCATAGTATAATTTCCTACATTAGAAGTCCTGAGAAACACCCACCTTATATGAAGAAATAAACGAAATCCCGCAAAAACTCTTCAATATGGTACTGCACTCCTTGCTCCTTTGTTCCACACCGAGCTCCTCAGAATGCTGCTCGTCTCCACAGAAAAGCTCCCACACAAACTCACAAATACACTCACTTACAATAATAATCTTAGAAAATTTTAGTGTAAAAGAGATAGGGAAGTGGAAAGGGTATTTATACATAAACTAGAGTGAGATGGAGGGTTGAGATGCATTAGGAGGTTGGAAAATCAAGGGCTGAGAACCATTCGGGAGTTGAGAAACTACCCACACCCCAAAAGTAACCACCCATGACCCAAGTCCATCACTCCACAATCCGGCCAAGTTTGTGCCTTGTGCACGTGTACATGGAGTGCACGTGTACACACAAACCCCACTACATAAATTGTGCATCAAATACCCGGAAAAAGAGAAAAGAAAAGATGCTACACATACAAGTTGTAGGAATTAAATTTATGGGCTTAAATCCATTTGGGCCAAAAATATTTAAAAAAAGAAAAATAAATGAATCAACATTGGGCTTTAAAAATGTTTTATAGGAAACAATATACTTTATTCATCATGTGGAGAAAATAATAGTCACATGCTACGCAAGCATACCATATGAAGAAAAATAAATAATCTTTATGTATTAAGGAAAATGGGGGTATTACATCACTCCCTCCTTAGAATAGTTCCGTCCCCGGAACTACAGCCAAGAGCGAGAAAACAGAAAACATCAACAAAACAAAAGATACAAAGATATAATCAAACAAATACAATCAAGCAAAAAGCTCAGGATAGTCCTTCAACATCCTCTCCTCAGATTCCTAAGTAGCCTCTTCAACCAAGTGGTTTCTCCAGACTACCTTGACCATTGGTATCGTCTTATTCCTCAAGACTTTCTCCCTACGGTCAACAATCTCTACAGGAGTCTCGATGTAATTCAGGTCTAACTGCAAACCTTCCGGCACTTCAGGCAAATGATGACTCGGATCTGGAATGTAACCTCTCAGCATAGACACATGAAAGACATTGTGCATCTGAGACAACTCTTCCGGTAATTCAAGCCGGTAAGCAGTTTTCCCGATCCTTTTCAATATCTTATACGGGCCTATAAACCTCGGGGCTAACTTCCCGCCTTTGCCAAAACGAACCACACCTTTACTGGGCGATGCCTTCAGAAAGACGAAGTCACCAACCTCAAACTCAAGGTCCCTTCTCCGGTTGTCTGCATAGCTTTTCTGCCTGCTCTGAGCTTCCACCAACCTTTTCCTGATCAGATCAATCTTCTCAGAAGTCAGCTGCACAAGCTCAGGACCAAACAACTGACGCTCCCCAACTTCATACCAGCAAACAGGAGTCCTGCACTTCCTGCCATACAAAGCTTCATACGACGCCATCTCAATGCTAGCCTGAAAACTGTTGTTGTAGGCAAACTCCACCAAAGGTAAATGCCTTTCCCAACTGCCTCCAAAGTCTAGTATACAACACCGAAGCATATCCTCAAGAATACGATTGACTCTCTCGGTCTGCCCATCGGTCTGCGGATGAAAAGCAGTGCTGAAATCTGTTTTGGTACCCAAAGCTGCCTGAAGACTCCTCCAGAAATGCGAAGTAAACCGCGCATCTCGATCAGACACAATAGTCGAGGGAACACCATGAAGTCGGACAATCTCACCCACATACATCTCAGCCAACTTGTTCATCGAAGCAGTGAGTTTCATCGCCAAAAAGTGAGCGGACTTGGTAAGTCGATCGACTATAACCCAAATAGCATCATTGCCTTTAGAACTCTTAGGTAATCCCGTGATGAAATCCATACTGATGTTATCCCACTTTCATTCCGGAATAGGTAACGGCTGTAATAGACCTCCGGGTCTCTGATTTTCAGCCTTGACTTGCTGACAAACCTCACACTTCGCGACAAATTCGGCCACATCCCGCTTCAAACCTGACCACCAGAAATGCTGTTTGATGTCCTTGTACATCTTAGTGCTCCCAGGATGTACTGACAAAAGAGTAGCATGCGCCTCCTGAAGAATACTCTCTTTCAGGTCCGCCTGATCTGGAACACACAGCCTATCTCCGAACCACAGCACTCCATCCCTGATTTGAAATCCGGGCAACCTGTCATCACCAACCTGCTCCTTCATCTCCAAGATATCAACATCAACTTCCTGACTTGCAATGATCCTTGCATTCAAAGTAGGTTGAAGCTTCAACTGAGATAAAGATGCTCCCAATCCTTGCAAGACAACTTCAATACCTGCTCGATCCAACTCCTCAATCAGATGCCTCTGAGTTGTAATCAAACTGGCCAAACTGCTCTTGCGACTAAGTGCATCAGCAACAACATTAGCCTTTCCAGGATGATACTTGATCTCAGGTCGCATATCCTCGAGCACTTCCAACCATCTCCGCTGCCTCAGATTGAGATCCTTCTGCTGGTATATGAACTTCAAGCTCTTGTGGTCCGTGTACATGTTCAACTTCTCACCGTACACGTAGTGCCTCCATTGCTTCAAAGCAAAGATAATCGCAGCCAACTCCAGATCATGAGTCGGATAATTCTTCTCATGCGGTCGTAGTTGCCTAGACCCATAAGCGATTACTTTACCTTCTTGCATTAAGACACAACCAAGCCCCCGATGTGAAGCATCGCTATAAACATCATACTCAACTCCTGCTCTAGGCAAAGCCAAAATAGGTGCAGTAGTCAGTCTATCTTTCAACTCCTGAAAACTCGCCTCACATTGCTCAGTCCACTTGAAGCTCACATTCTTCTTGGTCAACTCAGTAAGCGGCACAGCTATCTGAGCATAACCTTGAATGAACCTCCTGTAGTATCCAGTCATCCCAAGGAAACTTCTGACTTCCTTCACTGTAGTAGGCCTAGCCCAATCTCTCACTGCCTCTATCTTCTGAGGGTCAGTTGCCACTCCCTCCTTAGAAAGGATGTGACCTAGGAATGCCACTTCAGATTTCCAGAAATCACACTTGGATAACTTGGCATACAACCGCTGCTCTTCCAACTTCTGCAAAACTGCTGCCAGATGCTCAGTGTGCTCCGCCTCAGACTTGGAGTACACGAGAATATCGTCGATAAACACCACGACGAAAAAATCAATAAACGGCCTCAAAACTCTGTTCATCAAGTCCATGAAGATTGCGGGTGCATTCGTCACTCCGAATGGCATAACTAAGAATTCGTAATGCCCATGCCGAGTTCTAAATGCAGTTTTGTGCACATCTTCAGCTTTCACTCGAACTTGGTGATATCCTGATCGAAGATCTATTTTGGAGAATACAGCTGCTCCTTGTAGACGATCGAACAAGTCATCAATTCGAGGAATCGGATACTTATTCTGAACAGTGACCTTATTCAGCTCCCGGTAATCGATACACATCCTCATCGATCCATCCTTCTTCTTTACCAAGAGTACTGGTGCTCCCCAAGGTGACGCACTAGGTTGAATAAAGCCTTTTCCCAACAGTTCCTCAATCTGCCGTTTCACTTCATCCTGTTCCACTGGAGCCATCCTATACGGTGCCTTAGAAATTGGTACACTTCCCGGTTGAACAGTGATGCTGAACTCTACATCACGATGCGGAGGTAACCCAGGAAAATCTTCCAAGAACACTGTCGGATAGTCCCGAACCACAGGAATCCCTTGCACTTCCACAGGAGTCTCTTCCTTGCGGATAGTTGCCACCAACTTAGAACACTTCAACTTCCCTTGGAAAATGACTTTAGGTCCTCCTGGAGCCTTCACTGTTATGGTCTTGGTCTTACACTCGATGCTTGCACTGTACACCGACATCCAATCAATGCCAATGATAACATCGACTCCCAAGATAGTCAGCTCGATTAGATCAATGCCAAAGATTCGATCCCCAATCACTATCTCGCAATCAGCATAATACCGATCAGTGGTCAAAGTTTCCCCTGACGGAGTAGCTACTGCTAAGATCTTGCCTGAAAAAATCTTCGGTTCCGCTCCCAACACTTTAGCAAATCTAAGAGACACAAAAGTATGAGAGGATCCAGTATCGAACAACACAACAGCTTTCTTTCCATTAAGATAGAGTTCTCCTGTTACATAATACACACCATTACATAACAGTTTCACAATATAAACGGGAAGGAGAAATGACAAAAACCACACTAAACATCAGCCCTCGTACCAGAGATGACCTGATCTGCCTCATCAGCATCAGCTTCCGTCAAAGCAAATACTCGCCCTGACTGGTACGGCCTCTTCCCAGCCTGCTGTATTGGCACATTGTGATTGCCAGCCTGTGGTTTGAGACATTGAGATTGGTAATGTCCCACTTCACCACAGTTGAAGCAAGTGACTGCGGAAGGTCTCCCCACATTGTTTCCAGGTCCTCCAGCTACACTGATAGCGTTCGCCCCTGTCGGTTTGAACCTCTGTGCAGATGGTTGCCCCTTGAAACTCCCCGATGGTGCAGGCCTCTTCCCGGACTGCCAGTTGTTCCTCCGGCTCTGAACAACATGGAACTGCTCCATATCCGCCTCCGTCGCTGCCGCCCTCTTCACCAGTTTATCGAATCTCCTGATACCAAGAGGTATCATACGAGACCTCAAGCTCGGCCTCAGACCATGCTCGAACTTGCGAGCCTTCTTCGCCTCATCCATCACCAGTTCTGGAGCATACCTGGAGAGCTGAGTAAACTTAGTCTCATACTCCCTTACTGACATGCTGCCTTGCCGAAGTGACAGAAACTCCATGGCCTTCTTTTCCTGGACGTCGGAGGGGAAATAATGGCTGCGGAATTCTTCCAGAAATTCCTCCCAGCCAAGCAACAAGCCGCCCATAGTCCTCTTCATCGACTGTCACCAAACAGCCGCATCCTTCTCCAATTGCAAAGTCGCCAACTTGACCTTGCTGCCCTCCGGTGTCTCCAACACCTCGAAGATCGTCTCCACTTGCCGAATCCAGTTGTCAGCCACATCTGGGTCTGACTTTCCCTCGAATACAGGTGGTTTCATTCTCTTGAACGATTCCACTAGCTTAACCGCCTCGGGCACTGGATTCATCGGCCCCCTTCCTTGGTTTACAGCCACTGCATTCAGCGTCTGATAAACCCTTGCAAGCTCGGTCTCCAGGTCCAAACCTTCACCATTCCTGGCTCCCCTTCTCGACATATTCTGATGCAAAAGATCCATTAAATTCGAAGTATAAGACAAAAAATTAAACCAACTTTCATTTCATTGAATTCCAAAGTTTATACATTCGAATTAAAAAGACATTTTGACATCAGAACAGAAGAAAATAGAAACTAGGACAATCTAATCTCTACGGGTCCTCTTCGCTGCTCGAAGTTCATCCCGCAGTTCATCCACTTGGTCCTTCAACACATCGGTCAGGTTCTTTCTCTTCTCAAGTTCCCACACTCGGTGACTGAGAACAGAGAAATCGGCCTTCTGCTGTGCCAGCTGAGCCTCCAAAACTCCAACTCTATACTTCAGGGTATCCACTTGCCTCTGAAGAGAAGCCACAGTGCCACTCAGAGCTGGTCCCTCTTCTTCATCGGAAGAAGAATCATCAGATGAATCCGGCGGTGAGGTGATCTCTCGAGATTCAGGGTACTCCTCATCATCAGAATCTGCTTGCCCAGGGTGATACTCGTCCTCAGAATCAGCATGTCCAGGATGGTACTCTTCCTCAATAATATGCCAGTCGTCGCCTCCACCAGGGTCGAAGTGATCAGCCATCTTAGAAAATGGAGAGGAAGAAACATAAGTCATAGAGCAACACAAATGTAAGTCACTTACATTTAAATCTCTAGACTCAAACACACATTCTAATGTCCACATCTAGGGTGTCGTTCCTTATAAACTTGTACAAGTGTGAAAGCGTAGAAAGCGTGGCTCTGATACCACTCTGTAACGCCCCGAATTCCAAATCACTGAATTCGAGATGTTCTTCAGGATCTTTTCACTTTCTTTGAGTACAATTTTACAAGGAAAATTTTTCTTTTTACATCAGAGTTACAACATCTTACATTTAAATTTACACAGCGGAAGCAAAGTATACAACATTTACATAAATGAACAACAACATGATAAACTCTTTATGCATCCATTCCTCTTTACATGTAATTTATCCTGCATACAAGACTGTGGGTACGTCAGTTTATTCAACCGACGATAATTATACATGGCCATCCTCTCTATGCCAGGAACAATATAATGAATCTCATTTCTTAACAAAATCACAATTTGTTCATAATAAGCATGCAAATTAAAGGGGACTTTTAAAGATGTCGTGTCGTGATTGTGCACTTAATCCTTAATGCATTTATTTAATTTTCACATGACACTAATGCACACTTGTTCGAATTCTATGCATCCCATTCTACATAGGTTCGAGGGCAAGCCTCTTATTCGTTCTTCATTTTTGTAGGGTTCGATCCCTCGCCATGATTTACTCTACTTCTGTAACTACGGTGAGTATCCTAGATGGTCTGTGAGTACAAGCACGTATCCTGGACCCTGGAGGGGAATCCCACGCCATGTCTTGGCTCACCAAGCATGCATTCTGTGGTAAAATTCAAGCCTCCTCCCTGAATACAATCCTCTTGCAGTCACCAAAACATCCCACAAGCGTTACTAAAGTCCGATCATTACTGAGTTGTGCCCGCGCCATGTCTTGGCTCATCAAGCATGCATTCTGCGGCTCACACACCCGCACCGTAAAACTCTAGTTCTCATACTTATGTTTTTCTCTCACTTTCATCACCTCCACACTATGTATTAAAGTTACATTAGAATCATGAATAAAAATCAAGCTCTAGAGTTAGCCTCTCCATCAACCGGACTTAGCATTTCATTTCACATGACCAACCTTGGCCTTCTTCTCTCATTATCATTTCATTTCACTACCGGGGAGACTTAGCTACTCTTTCGTTCAATTTCAAATTCACAATATCCAATTGAGCATCCTCAGCCCATAATTCATTTTAGAGTCTCACAGACTTTCTTATCATGATTAGCCTTTCATATTTTCATTTAATTCTCAATGATTCATTTACATAATTCATACAGTCATAAACAGAGTCCATCGACTTAAATCATACGGTTCACAACTACCAACAACAATTAAAATGAATTCAAATATATCAAAGTCCACTCTGTACAGTCGACTTGGAAGAACACCAGTCGACTTATACAGTCACATACAGGTTCATCATTAATGCTTGGAATAGTCGACTGTTGTACTCAACCAGTCGCCTGTCTCGCAACTTTTCATGTTCACAATATTGTTCTCATGACAGTCGACTGTTCATCAACCAGTCGTCTGTCCTGGGATTTCAAACAGCACAATTCTAAGTCCAGATCAGTCGACTTGTTACATGCATCGGTCGACTGGACAGATTCCTTTCAATTAAAGAGATTATTTACAGTTCTTACATGCACTTGCATCATGATGTCAATTTACCATATACATAGATTCATGTTTCATAAATAGAGTCTCTTATTGTTCGGTAGCATTACAGCATGAATTTTCAAGTTACTAATATGCTCTTTTCTTTAGGGAAAAAAATACTTTAAACATGCGTTCACATTGCTCATACTTTCTTACGATAGTGAAGATATAAATCTCAAGTCATCATACTAGGTTTACATAAATAGAATATCTTAATTCATGGAATTCCCAAACAGTCATATTCAGATTGGAGCACCAGTCGACTTAACACAACATCAGTCGACTGCTCCGACAATTCTAAGTTATTAATCACCATTAGTTCTTTTCATTCACTGACCTTCCCTCCATCATATGTGTCATAGGGAAAATATATATTTAATAATCACACCATCATGTCCATATGCACACATGTTTATCAGCACATTATGAAAAATAGTGTCTCGTACCAGTCGGCTGGTTCACATGCCAGTCGACTGTACCGACAGTTCCGTTCTCCATATTAATAGCATGTTCAAGCAATTTCTACTACATTCAATTTACTTTTCAAAACATGGTAGTATTCAAATAGTCATAGTATAATTTCCTACATTAGAAGTCCTGAGAAACACCCACCTTATATGAAGAAATAAACGAAATCCCGCAAAAACTCTTCAATATGGTACTGCACTCCTTGCTCCTTTGTTCCACACCGAGCTCCTCAGAATGCTGCTCGTCTCCACAGAAAAGCTCCCACACAAACTCACAAATACACTCACTTACAATAATAATCTTAGAAAATTTTAGTGTAAAAGAGATAGGGAAGTGGAAAGGGTATTTATACATAAACTAGAGTGAGATGGAGGGTTGAGATGCATTAGGAGGTTGGAAAATCAAGGGCTGAGAACCATTCGGCAGTTGAGAAACTACCCACACCCCAAAAGTAACCACCCATGACCCAAGTCCATCACTCCACAATCCGGCCAAGTTTGTGCCTTGTGCACGTGTACATGGAGTGCACGTGTACACACAAACCCCACTACATAAATTGTGCATCAAATACCCGGAAAAAGAGAAAAGAAAAGATGCTACACATACAAGTTGTAGGAATTAAATTTATGGGCTTAAATCCATTTGGGCCAAAAATATTTAAAAAAAGAAAAATAAATGAATCAACATTGGGCTTTAAAAATGTTTTATAGGAAACAATATACTTTATTCATCATGTGGAGAAAATAATAGTCACATGCTACGCAAGCATACCATATGAAGAAAAATAAATAATCTTTATGTATTAAGGAAAATGGGGGTATTACAGTATCAAAGCCTCCTTGCTCCAACTGAAAACCCTATATCCTGTCTTGCAGCCATGAAAAAAAAAATCTCAAATCCAACCATAATCTCTCTCTTCTCTATCCCTAATTCCTACCCTCTATCAAAAATATCCCCGAATCCTCCCCCCAACTGCAACATTCCCAAATCCCAATGCGGCCGCTGCATCCCCGAAGCTAGCCCGACCCGACACTCCTCCTCAGCATTCCGACCTCCCACCATCAAACCCATCTCCAACTCCTCACCCTCATCCACTCCAAAACCCAACAACCCCCCACCAAAAGAACCACAAGATCAACATCATCTTCCTTAACTCCACCACCAAAACCCCAAGTCAAAATTGCACTAATCGAAGAACCCATTACCTTCCAAACACCCCCATCGACCTCACCTGTCCCTTTACTCCACTTTCCCGCCACCCGACTACTACCCAAAATCCACAGCCGCCACTCTCCTCAAACCCTAATCTACTCTTCCTCCAATCTCTATTCTAAACCCTAACCTAACAAATGCTAAACCCAATACCCAAACCTGAATCTATACCTAAAACTTCAACCTATAATACCAACTTTTCCTATATCCAAATCCAAACCGGTACCTAACCCATTTTCAAAACCCTAACCGTATCAAACCCGTTTTTCTTCACTCAAAAGAAAAAAAATCTTGCAGGTTCTTCAACTTCTGCATCCAGATCTCAATTCAAACTCACACTAGTCAATCGATCATGAGTTTAAGAGGGGGAGATATCGACACCATCCTAGCTCCCATATCCCTTATCCCACATTCCGTCGACGCCTTCCCACTTTCGCATTTAGATTCCAATATAACCTCACACTGGTTAATCCATCGTGAGTTTGAGAGTGGGAGATCCCGACACACTTTCCAGATCTAAGAGCCGGATCATCCCATGCACCGTCACTGAGCGTCATCCCTAGTACTACCACTACTACTTCTACTACTTCCCGTCGAAGAGCACTACTTCTACAACTTCCCAGATCCAAGAACTGGACATTCCTGCACCATCACCGAGCGCCGTCCCAGCGCCATCTGCCGAGCACCGTCCCTGTGTCAACTACCGAGCGCCTTCCCTGCACCGTCACCAAACGCCATCCCTGTGCCGTCTCAGATCCAAGAGCCGGATCGTCCATGTGCCACTATCAAGTGCCTTCTATGTGCCACTACCAAGTGTCATCCCTGCGTCATCCTAGATCCAATGACCGGATTGTCCTTGCACCATAGTGTGCCGTTGTTGAGCGCCGTTGCACCACCGTGTGCCGTCCCTGTCACATGAACATTGTCAATATTCCAAACTCATATTGCTTGAACCAACTTGAGTTTGAGAGGGAGTGTTATATATTATATTATATATTAATTTAGTCTTATATCGAATAATGTATTGATTTAGTCTTCTCCTCTGATGTATATATAGGAGGCATATTGTACCTAGTTAATCAATCAATAAGATCCAACAATCAATAAACCATTCTTTCATATCCTTAAATCTAACAAAGAGAAAGAAAATGTCAAGCTTTGATGCGTCCCCGTTCAAGGACGAAGAAGCGGAGGGCCAATATCAATTATTCTTGGTTAAAACATTGATAACCAGAAGTAGTATTCTCTTTACTTCTGAATGCGATGACATGGTCTCATCATTGAATTATTTGAAGCCCCAGGATGTGAATAATTCCTTAGCAATGAAAATGATGTGGATGTGGATATTATGCAACACTTTTGTGCAAATCTCGATGTAAATAAGTTTATAAACATTTGGACCTACCGTAGGGGTTAAAAATTGATGATGATAAAGGATATTATGCCACTTTTGAGGAAAATGAGGGTGTGGAAAACTGGAAATGAAGAGAGAAATCCGTTGTATAAGTTTGATTACAGAGTCTCTAGGAAAGAAACTAAAAAGTATCCAAACTTATTCACAATAAAATTTATATGATCGAAGGTAGCCTTTACTTAAGCTCGAATTGTTACTGCTGATAACATTATCATAAAAAGAAGTGATCCTACTATTGTTAAGGATATCCACAATTTTTTGGTATATTGTGTGCTAGCAAAGTTGAAATAATTAATGTATTTCTACAAAGAATAACTAATACGCAGGCCATGAAATGATAATCACTATTCTTGCTAAGAAATTGGGCTATAATTTTTTGTTCGTGGTACCAACCTTACACCTCAATTGCCTTTCTTTAGAAATTAACCTTAGCATGATAAAAATTTTCGAAAACTCCGTCTGTGCCAATGATGCTTAACTGAAAAGATTGATACAATTCTAATGAGTATGTATGACTAATTCTAATGAGACAAATGAGTGTCTCCCCCCCTACAAGAAGTTGAGAACCTTGATTATGAAATTGAGAATGAGACCAATGAGGATGTGTCCTCCCACAAACTATAGTCGATGCCCAAGATAACGCAACACGGCTCGTACCACAGTGATTAAGGTTCCTAGCTCTCTTCATGCATTTGGATATTCCATTGCCTCTAGACTGACTCTCGTCTTGCTACGCCTAGGGATGGCAACACGTTAGAGCATCTGTAGTCGTTTACTGTCAAAATATCCATATATGGATAAATAGAAATAGAATTCTCAATTTTGCTGCACTCGTGCAAAGTTATTTTATAGCAATTTATAATAAAATATTAAGCGACGGCACATGAAGTGTCGTCGGAGTGGAAAAAAATTAAAAAAATAATAAATTTCCGATCTTCAAGAACGGACGGCACATGAAGTGCCGTCGGAGAAGGAAAAAAAAAACAAAGCATGTGGGACGGACGGCACATGAAGTGCCGTCCAAGAGCCCACTTGCCATCTTTTTTGTCATCTTCCTTTTTTCTGAAATTAAAAAACAATCCATTAATTACAAAAAATTTCAAAAAATTATGAAAACATTTCAGAAATTGCAAAAAAAATTAAAAAATTGCAAAAATATTTTCAAAAATTGCAAAAAAAAATTAAAAAATACAAAAACCTCCGGACGGCACTTCAAGTGCCGTCCGAGGATTTTGGGATGGCCAAGACTTTTTGGCGATAAATAAAGCGAAAAATTGATTATTTTTCAAACGGACGGCACTTGAAGTGCCGTCCGACGAATAAAAAATTATTTTTTTTCGTGGGACGGCACTTCGAATGTCGTCCCTCACTTATCGATAAAAGCTATATCGATTCTCATTTATAGCAATCGACTGTAGCGATTTATCGATAAAATGGATATTTGGCAAACGAGTGCAGCACGTTCGTTTGCCAAATATGCATTTTATCGATATTTGACAAACAACTACAGATGCTCTAAGGGTAAGAGTAGAAATAGGATTACCTTACCGTGCCCTAAAGTTCAAACACTTTACCCTTACCCTAACAGATATTTGGGAAAATTATCCTACCATATCCCCCTTACAATCCTAGAACAATTTGATTGGAATTTTTTCCCGTACTGAACTACTTTTTGAAAATATTGATCAAATTGACCCAGTTTGAGAAATATTTACCCAACTGATTCGGTTTTGGACACGTCAGCATAAAACGCTATTGACAATAACGGTATCTTTTAATTTGATGCCGTTGTCGCCAATAGCGGCACTTGTATTAAAAAAAAATTCGTTACCGCTATTGGGAGTAACGACATCAGCATATCTCGCATTCACTTAATAGTTTTATGACTTGAGGAAAAAATTGTAAGTGAAAATCGCGTATAACTGATGCCGTTATTGAAAATAACGGCATAATTAGTCTGATGCCGCTATTGGCAATAACAACATCAGTAAAATCCACAGTATACTCCAAATTTCGTGCAGGTACATGAACTTCAAGTCTGATTTCGACCTTGATACAGCTACTATCTCTCAAAACGCAAAACATGAAAGTTGTAGATCTTTTTCTTGGCGTTCCATAGAATTTTGAATCATCTCAATCGGAGTTCGGATGATAAAGTTATGCCCATATTACGTAGCAATATCGAAATTGTCCAGAAAAAATTGTAAGTGAAAATCGCTTATAACTGATGCCATTATTCCGAATAACGACATAATTAGCCTGATGCCGCTATTAGCAATGACGACATCAGTATAATCCACAGTGTACTTCAAATTTCTGGACAGTTTTGACATCGCTACATAATATGGGCATAACTTTATCATCCGAACTTCGATTGAGATTATTCGAAATGCTGTGGAACACCAAGACAAAGCTCTACAATTTTTATGTTTTAAATTTTGAGAGATACTGATTGCATCAAGGTCAAAAACGGACCTTAAGTTGATGCACATGCACGAAATTTAGAGTATACTGTGGATTGTATTGATTTCGCTATTGCCAATAGCGGTATCAGGCTAATTATGCCGTTATTGGGAATAACGACATCAATTATAAGCAATTTTTACTTGCAATTTTTCCTCAAGTTATACAACTCCTAAATGAATGTGATATCTATTGATGTCGTTATTTCCAATAGTGGCAACAGAAGAAGAAAAAAAATTACTGGTGTCACTATTGACAATAACGGCATCAAAATAACAAATGTCGTTATTACCGATAGTATTTTATGATGACATGTCCAAAATTAAATTAGTTGGATAAATATTTTCGAAAGTAGGACTGTTCGGTCAATATTTTCAAAAAGTGGGTCGGTACGGGAAAAAAACACTTGATTGTGTGCAAGTACAACAACTTGCAAATTGCTCCGGAGTACAGGCAGCGCTATGCTCCAGAGTATAGGCAGTCTCCATCATGATGTTAATTAGTTTGTTGGATCTGCTAATCTTTTTTATAACATGTTTTCTTCTTCCTCAATTTTTTATGGTTGTTATTTATTCCATCTCGCAAAATTGAGTAATGATAATTTTACTTTTGTATATTACGCACGTATATTTTATACTGTAACGGATAATATCCGTAACGTATTTTAATATAAGTTTTACAAGTATTTTGTATTTCGACTATTTATGCATTTTTCCGTCTTCTCATAATGCATTCTTATCCTATTTGAGCCAACTCAAATATTAATTTTAATCTTTTTATTTTTACGTATATTGCACGTGCTTTCAATACACGTATCAATTACGTATGTTTTACCGTTATATGAAATATCCGTAACATTGTTAATATACATATTCTACGTATTTTGTATTTTTGACTGTTTTTCGCTCTCCCAAATTTATTTTTATATTTTTGCACTTGCATTGCACGTAAAATTTTATGTATTTTTGTCTCTAAAATTTTCCAAAAAATGTACATTTTTATTCTCATGTTATTTTTTAACAATGTATTATTTATTTTTTTATTATTAAAAACTCATAGGCCTAAAGTCTATTTTAAAGCTCATTAGAAAATTTATTTAAAAAAGAAGCCCATGATTTTATTCTACACTTTAAATGTACACTTTTAATGCTACACATTTTGTCATGTAACAAACATATACAAATGGATTATAAACAATTAATTAAAAGAATGATAAGTGTGTGCACGTAGAGTGCACATGCACATGTGTGCAACTCAAGATTGGCCAGCCAATAGAAGAGGAAGAGGGGAGGGTTGTGAGTGGTTTTGTGTAGTGGGTGATTAGTTTGGGTGAGTGGGTATTTATTTTGGGTAGTGGGGGTTTCTTCATTCACCCATTTAGTCCTACAAATATCTCTCTCATTCATGAACAATGTACACTAAAAGAAACAAAAGAGAGAAAAAAGAAATAATGAGATGAGTTTTTGGTGTTGGTAAATTGCTAGGAGGTGAAACGTTGCTTGGTTAGAGCTTTGGAACAATCCCTATAGGAGTCTATTTCATTGCATCAAAAACAAGGTGGGTGATTTCTTTTCCTTTCTAGATATTGTAGTATGCATGTCTAATTGTTCCATGACTGAAAATATGGCATGTGTTCTTTGAATTTCTAATTTGATATGTTGCATGTTGTATTGGTAACTAGAAGTGAGATACGAAAATAAATGCATGCTACTTCAAATATTTATTATAAAATTATCATGATTAACAAATTGAAAATTTTGAATGAGTTTTATAGTGGTATTGGGTGAATACTAGTATATCATGTTTAGATTAAATGAATTGGGTATAAATTTGTACAAAAAGTTGTTAATTTAAGCAAAGAAAATTGTTGTTTTAAGTTTTAATTGCACTTCGGAAAATCATGTCTAATAAACTAGATGGAATCTAGAGCTAAATTTTTTATAGGAACATCTCGTATATGTCAGTAGCATCTCTTTAAAATTTCATAATTTTTGGATGTCTTTTACTATTTTAATAAAATCCAAACTTAGGACTGGTTGGCAGTTGACTAGTTGCTGGAAATGTGTACACATTTCAGATTTTGATCATTTCAACATCTTAGATGGAGTAATTTGAGAAAAGTCAAAACTAATAACTTGAAATAGACTCGTTAACCTTTCTGTAAAGTCTAAGAAATCAAATTTTCACAAATAACTGATTTTAGATGAATTTTACAAGACTGTACAAGTGGCAGTATTTCAATAATTCAACACAACTGTAGATTTTGAAGAATTCAGGATTATAGATACAATATTTTAGAGAAACTTATAACTAAGAAACTGTAATAGACTTGTATACCTTTATTTTGATCCAAAGAACATAAAGTTTCATGAAGTATATAATTTTCTATGTTTTTTACAACTAGCATGATCTGCAGTTTTCTGATTTTGAACTTACTGTTTTGCAAATGAATTTTAGACGAAGTAATTGAGGATAATTTTAGGTGATCTTAACTACAAAGATACAGTAGACTCTTTTATGAAACTAATAAATCTATCTTTTAAAAAAATAGAATTGAGATTTATAATTAAAATATAGACGAATATGAAAAGGGTTTATTTAATCGAAGAAACTTTGTAGCTTATTGAAGTGAATTGTTGGTTGTGTGATCAACCAAGAAGTATTTACTTTATAGTTGGTAAATAAGAATGAATGAAAGGATTGACTGAGATGTGAATAAATGAAATTGAGAATATGAATTATAAGGGTATGAGTACCCTATGATTTTGAACATGAAAATGTATTGATTCTAGAGGTTTAGGGTTTAGTGAGACCCAGGTGCCGGCAAGTAATGATAATGATTAATTGAATTTTGAGAAAGGGCCAATATGGGCTATCGTTCTCGGTGTATGGTTTAAGACTGGTAGGAGGGTAAACTAGCTCTAGGTAGTATTATTTATTCATGTTTCAAACTTAAGGATAGGCACAAAGAGAAGTTGTAATAAAACTTGGGCAAATGTAAGTGGGTTGCTTCTATATAGTCTGACGGTAGATTTCAGGACTATAGACCCAGTTTAACAGTGAACTCCGGAACTGTGGTTGCTTGCGATGGAGACAAACCTTAATTAAATCCGGAACTATGATTGGTTTGACGGTGAACTCCAGGATCATGAATAGTCGGGCGGATGGGAGGTCGTTCTCCAGTGTATATGCGTATACCGGGGCTAGAGGGGCACTTGCAGGATGTTCACACGACGATAATTTCCGTACAAGCTTGACGGTGGACTCTAGGGCTGGAGTCCGTACTCGTGGAATATTTAAAACTTGATTTTTTTACCGAGTAGTTATTCATGAAGAGGGATTAAACCCTTTAATGTGGAGTACGTAGGTGCTTGCCCTCGGACCTATGTAGAATGGGATGCATAGAATCCGAACAAGTATACATTAGTATCATTATAGTATAAAATCTGCATTAGGCATTAAGTCATATCATACACTGACATGTTTAGGATAGTCACTCTTTTACACTTTATTGTGCATTCAAGTTTGTGATTGTTAAAGTAAGAAAATCGTTATATGACATAGCGAGGATTGCTGTTTTATAATATTGCGTCGGTTGTAAGAAACTGACGTGTCCACAGTTTTTTATAAGTGCGGGACATGGATTAGCAAGAAGACATGAAGATTAATTGATGCTAAAGACTATTATCATGATTTAAATTGTTGATGTTAAAAGTTGTATTTACCATGTTGTATTTTTTTCCGCTGCGTTGATGTAAAGACCCGTGTTGTATAATAAAAAGTTTTAATTTCCTTATAAAATTGTACGAATTAAAATAAAAAGATCCTGTTGTGCTACGAATGGAATTCGGGGTGTTACATTCTTTTTATGGATTTTGGGTATTTAGAATATTCTGAGAAATTTGAGAACATTAAAGCATAGGTATTCTCATTGGTCTGATGGATTTTGAGGGGAATAAGCTTAAATATAAAAGAAAAGAGAAGTTAGATTGGTTGGGGTTGGTCTTTTTTAGTGAAAAAGGAAAAGGGAAAAATGAACATAAGATGGGTGATAGGGGTACGAGTATCTTTCATCCTAAGAATTAACACTCACGTCGGGGGTGTATTTAAGGATGGCATTCACGTCGGGGGTGCATCTTTCATCCCACCACCCTAAGAATTAACACCCGTCCGCCAACCCCCAGGTTTGGAACCGTTTGACCCAAACGGGTCGAACGTTCGACCCGCGGGTCGAACGGGTCGAAACAGAACAGTCGACCGTTGCTGTTTATTTTTTCAATCAAATTTTGTTCAGACTTTACCCTCTTACTTTCTCTACTACTACTACTCAATACAATCAATTTCATTCAACAAAGAAGCAAGCAACAAAGAAGTGAACAATTTTCAATCGTATCGAATTCATGTTGATTCAACACTCTGAACTACGTCTACTACAAAATCTCTCAACAAAGAAACTCTCCCTCTCTCTTTCTACGACTACGTCTACTACACTCCTTAATCGACTATCGGACTACGTCTACTTCTACTATTATTTTCTCTCTCATTTCTATATACGATTATTCGCGAAGTACGGTATCAAAATTTTACAACCCTTTCAACTCATTATTTTTATTGTAGTTCTAAATTTTTTTAATCATATTTGTTTGTTGGTTTTTCAATTCTCTCTATCTCTCAACCCTCCTATTGTTTTAAGATTATTTTTAACATATCCCTTTTATTTTGTTCTTCATTTTTTCACACACACTATTAAAACAATAGAAATCATTTTTTTCATACACTACTACTATAAAGAAGTAATCATGTCTAGATTACGAGGTAGTGGACGTAGCCAAAGTGGGCAAGATTCCACTAGTTCTTCTCGTCGACCTCCAACAATCCCACAATTAGAACTCGAATATAACCACATGCTAAACATAGGTTCTCATGATGTTCATACACACGACATAGAACAAGAAATGCATGATAGTGAGACACAAATACAACAAACTGAATCCACACAACCCACTAGTAGTAGAAAAACTAGAGGGGAAACTAGTGATTTGCACAAATTTTATGATTTTATCCCCGATGAGGAGAATACTAGTATATGACATAAGATTTGTAAAACTTGTAGCAAGAGTTACAAATGGAAGAAGGATGAAAGAACTGGTATAATTAAATGACACATTTTAAATCTACACCCCGCACTAGTACAAGACCAACAAGACCAACAAAAAATCAATCCTAGGACTAGACAAATTGATAACTACTCCTATGATCCCGAAAATGTTCATCGTAAAATGGTCAGACAAGTTATTAAAGATGAGCTACCAAGGATGAGCTACCTTATTCCTATTCCGATAGTAGGAATGTATAGTCTTTTAACCAAAATGCACTAAATCCACATTTTAGAAGAATTCCTAGAAACACACTCAAATCCGATTGTTTTAAACTTTACAACGAAATGAGAGACGCTTTAATTGCACTCTTGTATTCTTTAACTTGTAGAGTATTGTTAACTTCCGATTGTTGGAAAGGTTGTAACGATATTCCGATGATGTGCATAACTTGTCATTTGATAGATATTGATTGGATGATTCGAAAGAGAATAATATCACTTGTCACTTTGCCGTATCCTCATAGTGGTATGGTTATCGCAACACATATTTTAGAAGTTTGTGATTTATTTCATATTCGTTATAAAAATTTTCCTATTAGTTTTGATAATGCATCTAACAACAATGCTACAATTAGTACATTAAAAACACAATTACTTCCTCCTTGTAATAAAATTTTTCATGCTAGATTTGTGTGTCATATTTTAAATTTATGTGTACAAGATGCATTGAAAGTAATCAATTCATATATAATTGCAATTAGAAATTGTGTGTATTTTATTGCTTTGAGTGGTATTATGCTTCAAGAATTTAAATAATGGTGTAATCTTAGAAACATACATTTTAGAAAATTTCCTAGAGATGTTAAACACCGATGGTGTAAATCACCCTGGGGGGGGGGGGGGGGTAAATAGGGTGATTGTGCAGAAATTTAAAAAACTTGAATTAAATACGTAAAGTAAAGAAAAAGAGTTAGAGAAAGCAAACAAAGTAAGCAGGCAAGACACAAATATATAACGTGGCTTGACACTCAGGTCTGCGTCCACACTACCTACTTGTAGAAATTTTCCGCCACAAGCATTTCACTATACTTTAAATCCTTATATAGTGATTCTCGGAATTCAAGCCAAGAGACCTATTACACCCACACGGCTTCTACAAACAAGTCCCGCAAAAACTCACCAAAGTAGTTAAAAAGAAAAAACCTCAAGATCTAAGAACGATCTTGACTAAAGAAAACAATAAAAGCTCTCACACTCGGATCGTTGATTGAATGATTAGTTCAGAAGAATTATGGTTGCAAGGGGATGAAGAATACTTAGTAAATTTGTCTCAATTTATAGAGTGAGGAAATGTATCTTTCCAAAAAAGATAAGATATTTCTAAAATAGTCAAGTCTGCACGTTTACGGTCGACCGCATATGTAAGCAGTTGACCGCTCATTTCTCAACTTGAAATTTAAGCGATGACCGGTCGACTGACTTATCTTTTCTACTATGATGAGCGGTCGACCATAGTGACGGTCGATCGACATTGTGTACGGTCGACCGCTATCGTGCAGATTCGACTTTTATTTAGCGAATCTACTTTATATTCATTTCAAAAATTAATCAATCAATCAATTACCTTTACATAGCTTTTTCTTACAAAAACAGAAGTGAATAATTGATTTTTGCTTGCTTCCTTGAGGATTTGAAGCACATGTTTCTTTTATTTTAATCTTCCTTGATCTTTAGAATCTTTTCGATTCATGCCTCTTTTGTTTGGATTCAAATCATTTTTTATCTTTATATTGATTTTTCTTTTCCTGTATTTTCTGCAAATCTTAACTGAAAATATTAGTTGTACATGATACGTTTTGTGCACACCAAACTCAGGGTCAACAATTTTTCCCTTTTTGTGTGAACAAAACATACCTCACACTTTAAGTTTAAATCAAGTTCAACTTCTCCCCCTTAATCCAATACTCCCCCTAAATTCATGCATGTAAAAATAGAATTGATACGTCTCATCTACTTGAAAATATGCACACATTATAGGAGTTACAGAATTCAAGAACACACAAACTTAGAGGAAAAGATAGATAGATAAATTCTAAGCTCTAAGATTTAGGAAAAGATAGATAAATTAAATTCTAAGCTCTAAGATTTTCTCCCCCTTTTTGGAACACACAAAGAAGGGACAAAAATAACATAATACGGTCGAAAATCAGAACATAACATGTCGACTAAAAATAACACAGGGAGGGCAGCGGTCGACCGCGCCGATGACCGTACACCCTTACAGAGAGGAGCAGTCGACCGTTTAGGCAACTGTACAACATTTTAGATAAGTACAAGATATGCAAGTTAACATGATCATCTACATTTAATTTCATACTAAAAATGTTACAAAATCAATTTCGAAAGATAGACTACATTTATGCTACCACAAGAAGCAACATAAAATACAACATCATTGAGACTATTCCTCATCGTCGTCGCCATTGTCGTCTTCACCATCTTCAGCACTCTATCAGACTCTTCTGCATCGGAAGGAGGGGGAAGAAGTTCCCAGTCCTCTTTGTTTTACAAGAATTCGATGGTGTTGACATAGTAGTTGTATGCTTGCCTTTGATGAGAGGCGAATTGAGCACGGGTCATAAAAGTAGGTGAAGTGGATGGAGGAGTAGCATTCTTGCGACGAGAAGAGGAGGAAGGTTCTTGTTGGGCTTGGTCATCTTGGCGAGCGTGCACATTGTGTGAACGGAACATCAATACTCATTTGTTGGGGAAGGATTGCCATGTGAATTTTACTAAGAATAAAGTTTCCAACAACAATGCGGAAATAAACGACAAGATTATAGATAAGAGAACTAAAGGGAAGACTACGGTTACGAGTTGAGGCAAAATTCATTGTGCGAATGATGAATGTAGTAAGGTCAAATTTATATTCGCCTAAAATAACAAAAATTATAAAGGATTGATCCACCCAAATTTCGGTCTTATCATTCTTTTTAGGCCAAATGTTGGCATTGAAAATTTTATTTAAGACACGGGCAATATCAGTAAGATTTGTGGGAGTGGGACGAGAGACATGAAGAAACTCATATTTAACAATCATGGATTTAACGGTAGACTTTTCATGGCCCGGTTTGTAATTGAGTGTGTTGAAGTAAAGATGATAGGCATCGAATTCACCTTCGGGCAACGCATATCATGTGCGAAGGTAGTCGGGAGTGATTTTAATCCGCTTGCCAAGAATAATTGATGATAGTGTGAGATCATTATCTTGAATACCCTCTAGATTAGCATAAAACTGACAAGTTAACGACTCAGAGTAGATGCTTGGTGTAGTGAGATAGTTTTTCCACTCAAAATCACGAATAATCCTAACCATTGAACTAAATTGACTACCCAAGATTTCTAGATTTATCACTGGTATTGCAACAACCGGGGCAGAAGAAAGTGATGAAAAATAAAGATCTACACAATTTTTATTTCTAAAAGTGATTCCATCTCTAGTGACAGATTTAGAGGCAATGAATTTCATACCCTTATATATTTGTGAGAGGAAGAAGGACCGTGCGAAGCCATGAAAAGAGTGAAAGAGATACATCACCCAAAAACTGAAGAAGAAATTGCAAAAGATTTTAGAAAATTTTGATGGGTTTGGGAGAAAATGAGTTAGGGTTTTCATGGAGGCTGGGGGAAGAAGAGAGGAGGGTATTTATGTTAGAAGAGCGGTCCCCAAATTTCATAGAAGGAAAGAAACGAATTCAGTTCTGATCAGCCATAGGATCGGTCGACCAGTTCAAGGAAACAATTGACTGCAACATAGAGGAAGAGAGGAATTAACTGTAATGAATTTTCTAGTGGACAGAATGGTCGACTATTCGGTCGACCGGTCCGCTTTCGACCAAACAAATATTTGTGAAGAAAATTACCAGAGTATAAGATGGTCGATCGTTCGGTCGACCGAACCGCTTATGAGCAGTCGACCGATCATCAGATTGTTATAGAAAATCGTGCACGAAGTACAAGAAAATTTCAATCTCATTGAATTTTCCTTTTAAAACATGAAAACACTTTTCTCCTAATGGTATTGGACGTATATCAGCTAATTTGTAAATTCCTTGAAATGTAATTGAGAACAATATCACCCCTTTAAGAATGATCTTAGAAGAAGTTGAAACATATCTTTATTGATTTTGTGCCACAAAAAAAAAATATTTGTAGTGTAGTAGTTTTGTCTCATGTTACTACTAAGACATTTATAAATAATATTCACCGAGGTAAACAATAACAAAATGCATGCATTTCATAGATGGATGGACAAAGTTTTAGTAAATCAAAATGGTTTACCGTTTATATTTTACTCAGTGTTGAGCTCATCAGAAGAACTAATGTCCGCATCATTTTCCCTTAATAGAGATGCAGATTACGTTGTTGTAACTAGTTGTGAGTTTCGAGCATCTACCATCAAGGTACCTGTGGTCTTTTAAGTTGAAGGTGTTGCTGTACCCACATGAAAGTTAGTAGGTGTCCAAGTAGATGTTGTTCCTGCATTTGCATTCTTCTTTACCCAAACAAAGTTAGTATTTATTTTTAATGGACATGTAACTACCGTTTTTGTAATTTTCAATTTTTCCCCTTTTGTAATGTTTTTATTTGCAATTGAACAAAAACCCTATTTTCTTTCTTGATTATTATTTTAATTAAGAATTGTTCATGAATCTCGGTTCTTTTTTATTGAGCCATTCTTGTTGATCCTATTATTTCTTATTTAATTGTGGGTATTTTTTTTATTTGAATCCTATTGATTTTGATCTATCTCTTAGTTGAACCCTAAAACCCAATTTCTTTTGTTCTTGACCCAAATCTGTTATTTTTGGGCCCTAATTCATAAACCCAGTACCCTAATTGTACCCTATAAATACAACTCTAATGCAAACTCTAAATGGCACACAAATAAAAATCCTAGCCGTCTACTCTCTTTCCTACTCTCTCTCTCTCTCTCTCTCTCTGTCGTTTTCCCGCCAAAACACCTGAACCCCCTTCTCCGTTCGTCTTCTCCGGCGACCCCCCACCTTCCGGCGACCTCCTCCTCATCGCCGAGACCCAGCGCCGCTCTCCTAGCGCCGCCAGCCAGTACCCCAAACCCCCGTCTCCTCCTCTGCTTCGCTCAACAACAACGACAGAGCCCATAGCCCCTTCCCTCCTCCACTGTCCAATCGCCGACCAGAACCACCAGCGCGCCGCCGCCATGCCTTGTGTCGCCGCCCCTCTAGTCGCCCACGCCGCCGCCCCTGGCCGACGCTCTCTCCCGTTCGTGTTGCTGCAGTCTCTTTGTGTGTTGTGTTGTTGGTTTCTTTGGGTTTGCACGTATATTGCACGTGTTATTGGTGGGTTGAACTAATTCGTGAGTTCGTTGCTCAGGATCCTTATCCCATTATTCTTGGTATTCGTTTTCACCGGTTATAAGGCAAGTCATTGTTCTCTTGAATTGAAAATTGTGTCAAATTCAAATTTTGTTAAAACTCCTGCAAGTAGATCTCTTTGTTATCGTATTATCCATTGTTCATCTCTTCGTTGGGTCTATTGAGAGTTTACACGAGCTAACCCCAATATTCTTGATATCGTGCCACTTTTGACTCTAAAGTTTGGATCTTTCATGAGTGCATATAGAATTGATAATAGGGTTGTTCATATAATCGTCACACAAATAAATTATTATAGAGACAATTGATAGGTTGTATGTTGTTTGATCGATTGATGATAAATTGATGTATGAGCATGTTCTAGTTTTATTTATCATATTTTGACACCCATCATGTTGATACACAATTTATTGACTAAAGAATCGATACTCATATAGTCTAATTAATTTCTTTTCAAGAAAACTACCCAAAATCCTCTATATGCTTGCTGACCTGTATGTTAACTGATGTTTACGAACCAGTATACGATCTAAAAATGAAATACTTTCTGAATATGAATTGTAGCCTTATCTTTCTAGTTTTCAGAACATCTTGAATTTTTGAATTCTGAGTTTTGTAGCAAAAGTTATGCCCGTTTTACTACAGCTGTGTTTTTACTTTCAGATTTTCAGATTCTTGTATCTTTCTCACTTAAACAGTAAAAATGCTGATCAAATGATAGAATTTTAATCTGAAAATTTCCAAATTGTTGCTTAACATGTTTAGGAGTCCAAAAAATATTTTTACTGAATTTAATATCGAGTTTTTGTTGTTTCTAAAATTAAAATAACGTGATGTCGAAAGTCTGCTTGAACCTAAAATCTGTAAAGAACCATGTGTTAGACCTAGCTACTATTGTCGGATTTTGAACTTTAAATATTCGTTGGAACCGTGTGGAAGTATAGTTCCTAGAACTTATGACGGATTCACTTTTCGATTTCTAAAACAGCAGGAAACTGCATTTTTGTACAGACTGCTCTTGCTGTCCAGAATTTTATATTTCAGATTTTAATGAATTAATTATTTCTATATCGTAATATTGCATGAATTGATGTATGTATGTTGCATTGCATGATCCTAATGAGTTATTATCATCATTCTAATTGTCCTATTTCATGTTATCATCATATTGTTCCCCTACTGATACTATAGTTCACCTCATGTCCGAAATTGCATATTGCATTGTTGCATTGATAAATAATTAACAAGTCGGGATTAAGGGATTGACTAGAGTAGTTGATGATATAAGGAATGTACTCGGATGATGGCCCGTGTTATTATCGTTATCGTCATTGTGTAAGACATTGCACCTTGGCCCGTGTTATTATTGTTATCATCATTGTGTAAGAAATTACACCTTGGCCCGTGTTATATTGTTATCATCATCATACCCAGTACATGAACTATAAAGTCTACCACTATAGTCTAAACGAAATTGATTGTATGCATGGAACATGTGATATGGAACTGTAATCCCTATTTTCATTTGTACGGATTTCTTGTATTTTGTAGTGTGTTCTTTCTATTCTAATTCATTTTTGGTCTTGATCTGTTGTGGGCCTTATGTTGCTATTTATTATTCTTATACTATTGTTGTTATTATTTTTGTTCTTATTATCTTGTTAGCCCAATTCCTTCAAAGCCCATTTTGAATCTTTCAAAACCCATATCTTTATTGGATATTAAACCCAAAAATCTAGTCTACCCAAACCCAGATTCTCCTAACTAATAACCCAGATTGTTCTCCCCTCAATCCCTCGAATCGCTAACTCCCCACAAGTTACTCTATTATTTTATATTAAATTCTTCCCCACTCTCCCACAAATCAGAACTACCCAAAACCATTTCTACATTTTCCAACTCCTCTTCACTGTACACAATTGCTCTCTCTCTCTCCCTGTTCCTTCTTCAACCGCCAAAAACCAAACCAAAGAAATCCATCACCCCTGCCCATCCCCGTTGCCAACTCCGACCGCCACCTCCATTACCGTCACCATCGTCATCTCCATCACCATCCCCCGACCTCTTCGCACCGTCATCGAGCCACCCTTTCCCTGTCCCTTCGCCATTAACCCATCGACAAACCCAATCAAACCTCCTCCTAACCCAATCAACTACCCCCTTCGAACTCCCACCGTCGCCTCTCCCAACCACCGATCATCTCCTCCACCTTGCCGAGAACCTCTCGCCCCTCATTGTCGTCATTGTCACCATCAAGAGCCAGCGCCCAATCATCGCCGTCTTCCTCTATTATCGAGCGCGAAACAGAGCTTCGCTCTCCGTCGAGGCTGCCATCGGTGCGTCGCTTTTCGACCAATGCCGCCGCACGTCACCAACGTCGCGAGCCCCCGCCGCCGTGCCACCGCCAATCGCCACAAGTTCCCACACACTCTCTCTCTCTCAGTCGAAGTAAAGAAGAAGAAGAAGGTTGATTGGTTGAAACTGGTGTTCTGTGTTTGGCGCACAACAGATCTCAACCCATGTTCGCTGTTTGCCCCCGATCCGGTGTGGAGCTGCAGTGTGATTGGTAGGATTTGCTATCCTGTGTTCTGGGCGCAGCGGAGCCGAACCCCGTTTGTCGTTCTGTCCGATCCGGTGTGGGATCTTACTGAGCTACTGTTGCTGTTGTTGCTTGAGGTTTTCTTCGCACGATCTTCACATGTGTTCTTGGGATTGCTCCCCAGGAACTGATCCTATTATTCCTTATTCGTATTTGAACCGTCTACAAAAAAAGGCAAGTCCACTTGAACTCATTTAATTTTTCTAATTCAACTTCATTGACCTCCTGCAAATAGTTCCTTTTCAATTATCTTAAAATTGCTTTGTGTCCTTTCCATTGGGAGTATCGAGAGTTTACACGAGCTAACCCGACGTACTCTTGACATCATATTATTATTCATTGACTCAAACCTAAGCCTATGTACACACATGACATGAATAAGATGACTAGAACTTGCATATGAGTAAAATACATTGTGATTAAATACATGTGGATTAATTGAGATCTTGTGACTTGAACTTAACATGATAAATTGACTTGTACATTGAAAAATCCATTCTACTTGCTATACATTAGTGTTGATACATTCATGATGCAATAACATATTAATTACCCACTTTGATGAACTTATATGTGATGATATGTTATGAACTCTTGCTGCCTGTACTATTTTGCACAATGGTTTCGATCCTATTACCATAAGAATTAACACGAACTTACTGAATTTATATCCCTAAGTGTCTAGTTGCTGATAGAATCCTGGAACTTCGAATTTTGAATTATAGTCTATGAGTTATCGCTATTTTAGTGTGACTGTGTTGGCTGTTTTCAGATTTGCTACTTCATGTTATTATTGTGCAATGCATCATATTGCTGCATTATTATCGTCTCCTTAACATTCTTATAACCACTTGTATGTACATGAGTGACTTAATAATAAAATACTAAACAAGTCGGGATTAATAAGGGTTGACTTAGTAGTGGATATTCTCAGAAAATGTACTCGGTAAGGCCTATGTGATATCGTATTGACATGAAAGGAGAAGCATTGATTGTGAATGATTGATTGTAAATTGTAAATTGTAAATGATTGTTATTGAAACCGAGTACACGCTCTGTAGATCCCACCACTATGTCTAAATCGTACACTGTTTTGCGTGTACCGAACCTGTGGTATGGGACGCAGTAGTACGTGCACTAGATAGGAGAATCAACATGCTAATAGACTTAAGTTGACACGTATATACTTGATTATGACCATTGTTCATTAATACTACTATTATCTTTGCAATTTGATCTTGATTCCTATTCCTTCGTGTACCTTATTCCTTACTCTCTGTTCTTCACTACTTGCTGTCCATACTTGCTCTAAGGACATTTCTTTTCTTCATTCTAGTTAATCCAGTTACAGGTGAGCTAGGAGATTTTTCAGAAGGTATTGGCGAGCAGTATTTCTAGTTTGGTGCAGGAGATGCATTAGAATAAACTATTTCTTTCCATGTTTTCTTCATCTTATTGCAATTCATTTAGTTAAACTTGTATCCCAGGCTTTTGACCCGTAACTGCTATTTGTTTTCTCATTATTGCTTATTATGTTGGACTATTGAATTCTTAAATTCAGTTATTGTTTATGTGATGATATTATCTGCGTAGTTGTGATTATTCTTTTTGCATAATGTTGAGTTGAGACTGGTACAACTTATGAATGATGTTAATATCATTCGCTGGGCCTTCGTCACGGGCTCGTATTCCCGTATTTTGGACAGCGAGGCGTGACAGGAACAGATGGGACACAGTAGTACGTGCATTAGATAGAATTTAAAATGATTAATAGATATAAGGATTGACACATCACCGACACTGCATATTGTTCACCATTATTCCTATTGCTGTCGAATATTGGCTAAGTGTTACAGTTATTAATCATTGATTTCCGTTACCGAATATTACATCATTGTTTATAGTCATTGCATCGATTATCATGATTATTGTCCCATGTTATTGATTCCTATTGATTCATTGAATTCATTGTTATATCGTCATTCCATTGTTCCCTGCTTTCTCTACTTACCGTCCATGAGTTGCTCTAAGGAAAAAATTTCTCCTCTTTTTAGATGAAGTGTATACAGGTAATGAAGGAGAATTGCCTGCTGGAATTGGAGAACAAATATTCTGAAGACTACTGCTTTCTAATTGCTTATTGCTTTAATAAACTTAATGTATTGGGACTTGTTATTATTTTGGATTGGATTATTATTGTTTTGAGCTTATGTCCCGGATTTTATTATTGTTTCCAGACGTTGGATTATTATTATTGTATTTAGATATCTTTATTGCTTCATACCAAGTATTATTGTTCATGAGATTATTATTATTGCCTACGCAATTGTTCTGTATTGATTATGTTGTTGACTTAATCGGATAAATAGCTTATGGATGACGTTAGTCATTCGCTGGGCCAATATCATGTACTTGTATTCGGTATTTTTGGGAAGCAGTGCGTGACAGGACAGTTATAAGATATATGTCCTAATTTATAGCAATAGTGACATGTAATACAATTATGCCTTAGGTCATGCATATATGCATAATTATGTATTGGTTTGTAACTATTTTGGTGGCTATGCATATGTGTATGATAGGATTGCTTGGAATTTTGACGTTGCATTGGCTCATTGTAACCAAGTCCTCGATTATCGTAATATGACCTTGAATTCTTTATAATAAGATAACTGGGCCCTTCATATTTTCAACTATTTTTTCGAGCTCAATTATTCTATTACAAAGTATTTTTCTAGTTTTCTCATCGTCTTTGGTATTCCAACGAAGAGTGTCTACAGTGGCATCAAGTATTCTATTATATTCAAGTGCTTCCTTACAACCTTCCACTACCTCATTAAATTTTCTTTTGCATTCATTTAAATCGTCGGTAAGTTTATCAATATGAGCAGATTTCTCATGAATTTCTTTTCGGTTTTCATTATGTATTGCCAGAGATTTTGGAATTTGTAGTTTTAAGCCTTCATTTTCTTCTATCAACACATCATGATCTTTCCTAAATGACTCAAATTTTTCTATAATCAAGCAGTTTTTATTTTTCAACTTTTTATTTTTAGCAATACATGAGTCATGTGATTCATTAGATATTTGCTTATATTGTCTCAACTCACGACTTAATTTTTTAGCATAATCTTTTAGGCCTTTACACATGTCAACTAAATCATCGTAGGTGTGTTCTTCAATTACCTTTTCTTAAAGTGGTTACTGCACCTTACCATCTCCAAGAGCCATGAATCCACAATCGTTGTATTCTTGCTCTTCACCACTGGAGTCTGAATCTAGCCATGTTACCTTTAATGCCTTCTTTCTGAATCCTGAGTTAGTGTGATGATAGTCTTTATTCCTATTCTGTGAGAAGGGACAGTTTGCACGGATGTGTCCGAGCTGCTTGCAATTGTAACATATGTCATCTTTATCCTTTTCTTTTCCTCATTGAGACCTGCCATATTTTTTGTGTTTGAGATACTTATGGAATTGTTTGGTCAACAATGCGATATCTTCATCTGATTCTTCATGATCTGAATCTGATTTCGATGTTCATGAAGTTTCTGCTTTCAAGGCAATAGTATTTTCTTCAGTCTTGGGTTCAATTCCAATGTTCTACCGGTACCTCTTTATTTCGTTCATCTCCATCTCATATGTCTTCAATTTTCCTTGAAAAATATAGTAGTCGAACCTTTTCTCTTCAGGTGTCTCCCTCATTGTGGCAACTTTTACGTGCCAATCAGGCGTGATACAGCTTATGAGTTTTCCAATCCTTTGGTCATCATCCAACCCCTTACCTAAGCTCCCAAACTCATGTGCGATAATGTCAAAATAGGCCAGCATCTGGTCTACATTCTCTCCAAGCAACATACAAAAAACATCAAATTTATAAAAACATAAATTTACTTTTGCCTTTACCTCAGATGTGGTTTCTTCATGTCGTTTTTGCATGTTGTTCCAGATTTCATATGTCGTTTTGCAGTTTCGCCCACATCACATAAGCTATTCATTATTTAGACCTACATAAAGTGTTGTCATAGCTTTGGAGTTTGCAGATTTTAATGCTAGTTCAACTTTTGTGAAAGCCCTCTTTCCATCACTGATAGGAATATCTATTTTGTTTACAAAATTGTTCTATACTTCTTCTTCAAGTATCTGTAAAAAGTGAGACATACGAACTTTCCAAACATCATAGCATTTTCCATCAAAATAAGGTGAATGTGTTAGGCTTGTCCCATTGGAGATAAATGGCTCCGATGAGTACAAGTTTTCGGAAGGATGGATTTCGATCATAGATAGGGTGATTGTGCGGAAATTAAAAAAAACTTGAATTAAATAGGTAAAGTAAAGAAAAAGAGTTCGAGAAAGCAAACAAAGTAAGCAGGCAATACATAGCGATATAACATGGTTCGACCCCCAGGTCTACGTCCACACCACCTACTTAGCAATTCTTCGCCACAAGCGTTCCATTATACTTTAAACCCTTGTACGGTGATTCTAGGAATTCAGGTCGAGAGTCCTATTACACCGGCAGGGCTTCTACAAACAAGTCCCGCAAAAACTCACCGAAGTGGAATAAAAGAAAAAAAAACTCTCAAGATCTAAAAACAATATTGACTAAAGAAAACAATAAAGGCTCTCACACTCGGATCGTTGATTGAATGATTAGTTCAGAAGAATTATGACTGCAAGGGGATGAAGAATACTCAGTAAATTCGCCTCAATTTATAGATAGATGAAATGTATCTTTCGAAAAAAGAGAAGATATTTTCAAAATAGTCAAGTCTGCACGTTTACGGTCGACCGCATATGTGAGCAGTCGACCGTTCATCTTTCTTGAAAGTCGAGCGATGACTGGTCGACTGAATCATTTTTTCTACTGTGATGAGTGGTCGACTGTTGTGACGGTCGACCACTATCGTGCAGATTCGAATTTTATTTAGTGAATCTACTTTATATTCATTCCAAAAATTAATCAATCAATCAACTACCTTTACATAGCATTTTCTCACAAAAACATAAATGAATAATTGACTTTTGCTTGCTTTCATGAGGATTTGAAGCACATGTTTCTTGTGTTGCAATCTTCCTTGATCTTTACAATCTTTTCGATTCATGCCTTTTTTGTTTGGACTCAAATCATTTTCGATCTTTATTTTGATTTTTCTTTTCCTGCATTTTCTGCAAATCTTAATTGAAAATATCAGTTGAACATGATACGTTTTGTGCACACCAAACTTAGGGTCAACAGATGGAACTCTACTTTCGATTTACTAAATGTTGTTTCTGAATACAAAGATAAACGATTTTTGTTTTGCAAAAAATATGAAATTTTTTCAAATGACCCTCCAATCATGGTATTTTGGCGAATCTTTGTTGCGATTTTTGGAACCTTTCAAAACCGCAACTGTGAACTTTTCTACATCTTATGATTCTACTTCTAGTAGTATTTTTATTTCAATAATTACTATGATACAAAATTTTCAAGACATGATTTTGAACGAATACATTAGCGATATTGTTGTTCCCGCTTATATTAAAATTTTGAAGTATTTTAATCCTCCTCCTATGTTGTATTGTATTTCTACTATTATGGATCATCGTATCAAATTAGGGGGGACGATGAGTGAATGAAATGTTTTTTACTTTACTTGGAGATAATTCTGAATATAATTGTAATGAATTTTTAGCTAGATTTGAATCGACATTGAATAACTTGTATGACTATTATGAAACTTTTGTATCTGGTAGTACAACTAACGTAGTTACTTCTCCTTTTTTTACTTCTAGAGGTAAGGGTAAGAGTACATTAGAAGATGTCACTGCTAATTTACTTGCTTGAATTCAATCAAAAAAACATAGAACTAATGCACCTAATGAATTAAATTGGTATAATTAACAAGATTGTGAGAGTTCTAGTACTAAAATTGAAGTGCTACAATGGTGTAAAAAATATGAAAACCTTTTTCCTATTCTTTCGCATTTGGCTAGAGATCTACTAACTCCTCATGTCTCAACAGTTGCTTCAGAAAGTGTTTTTTCTACAAGTGACGGAGTTCTAACATATTACAGAAATCGCTTGAAGCTGGGTTCGTTAGAGATGCTCATGTGCACCGAAGATTGGCTGAAGTTTGAAGACATGACTCAAGGAAAAGCAGCATCTACATCAACATGTGGAAGCAACTTGCCTAAATTCCAACAAAAAGAGTAGGGAATTTAGGGGGATGAAATCCTAGGTTTAGTTTAAGTAGAGATGCACAACAGTAGTCCAATGCCCTCTCTTCAATCTAACTATAGGCTATTCCGAACTCTAGATTCTAATTATCCCCTCAAACATGTAATGTAATTCAAGAAATATTGTATGTTCTTTTTGGGTTTCTATTACTTGTATTTGTAAGTAAAAAAGTTGTAAAAAAATCATAGAAGTTGAAATGAATAATATATATATACAATTTTGTTTCACTCTTATATAGTTACTAGATTTTCTCGTGGCCACGTGCCTATGACACGTCTTCAGAACGATACAGCATATGAAAAGTCTTGTAAACAGTAAATCAACAATTATGTAGCTGAAGTTTGAATAGTATGACAATAATTAGTTGTAAATAAAAGTCCATGTTTCCATTAGTATATGGTGAAAAATAATTATAAATTGGGGTTTAAAAGTCCATGTTTCCATATATATATATATATATATAGAGAGAGAGAGAGAGAGAAAGAGAGATAGATAGATAGAGAGAGATAGAGAGAGAGAAATAATTAAATAAATAAAAGAGTTGTTTTTTATTTAGGGGTGGGGGGGGGGGGGGGGGGGGAGGGATTTGAATTTGAGTTTTGGGGGGGAAATGTGTTTTGTGATGTTAGATCTGGGCCTTTGATTTTGGGGGGATTTAAGGAGAGCCACTTGATAGCTTTCTTTGTGTTTTATTATATAGATACTTGTTATATTTTTTAAAAATTTTTTTAGTTAAGTTAAAAATAATAATAATAATAAACTGGGCTAATCTTCGACCCGGACTGACCCGAAACGGATTCGACTCGAATGGGTTCGCGGGTCGACCGGGTCGAATTTCTCAATTTCGAACCCGACCAGTGTTGGATCCTGTAGGCAAGACAAATAACACCAGAGGGGGTGAATAGTGTTGTATAAAAATTAATTAAGAAATTGAACTTTTCGTTATGTTAAGCCGACTGAAAAGAGATATCCAGTCGATTGAAGCGTCAGATTGGAAGAGTATTTTACTGAGAGTTACGAGTCTGACCAGTCGACTTATAGCGGAAACCAGTCGACTTTCCAGAAAAGTTTTTGAACTAAAACTTAACAAAATTGAGACTGCAAGTGAAGAAAATACAACCACAGAGAACACAGCGATGTATCCTGGTTCGGTCCTCCCGACCTACATCCAGTCCCCAAGCAACTCACTTGAGATTTTCCACTATTCTTGAAAAAGTACAAGAATACCGTACGGTATTTAACAACAACTATGTCAAATCCGTAGACCTCTCTCACCACTAAAGAGAGCAAACCCACTCTATACCTTAGAGTGAAAAACCGACTCTACAACCAAGAGTCCTACTCTCCAACCCAGAGGACCACTCTCACAACCTGAGAGTGAAAACAACAACAAAAAGAGTTACAATAACTGATAGCCTTGTTTGTGATTTGTGATTTTGTATGGTGGCTATTAGGTTAACTTCTGAAATCAGTCTAAAACGAATTTGATGTTATACTAGACTAATTTTCAGAGAACCAAGACTTAGAGAATATGTATGCCTTTTAAAAAGCTTGTTCTTCTCAAAAACAAAAAGCTTGAAACTTAAGAAAATGCTTGGAATCTTTTCATGGTGATTCCTATACTCTATTTATATAGAGGAATTAGATGGACGTTGTAAAACAGTTTCTAAAACCGAATTAAAACGGATAGAAAATCATTTGAATTTGAAAAACACGTTTTTTAATTCAGAATACTGTTGAAACGACTTGAACAGTCGACTGGGTTGCCATAATGAGTCGACTGGTCAGAGCTTGCATGCAGACAATTTCGTACTAAGAAAGTCAACTGGTTCCAAAGAACGGTCGACTGGTACTCAATAGCTAAACTTATTCAAGCTTGTTTCGACCTTTTAACTTTGTAAAATACTCAATTATCAAAAGATATGTGTGAGTGTGTGTGAGACAAGGCTATTACAAGTTCTTAAGACTCAACGAATAAAAATTACAATTGTAACAAGATACTTTATACAAAACATTTGAAGCACTTGAGTCTTTGACTTGAGCTTGAGCATTTGTCTTTATGGCTTGAAGCTTGCTTGATCAAAAATGACTTGAACTTATATCTTTGTAATTTGATCGATTCTCTTGAAAGCTTCATTGGATCAACTTTGCCTTTGTGTATTTCACCATGGTATTGTCTTTGATAAATCCTGCAATATATATATGTGGTAGCACAACTTTGTATTGTGTTGTAGTCATCAAAATCAAGAATCAACATTCTCTTCCTTTTTGATGATGACAACACAATAGCTTACAATAATAATAATTAAAAATGCTCCCCCTAACTAATGTACAGTATGCACAAGTCAGAAATATGCACAAAACAAACACATCCTTTTCTCCTCCTTTGTCATTAACAAAAAAAAGGAAGAAAGAAACATTGCAAAACCATAACAAATTTATACAAAGGAAATTGAAGTACATGGTTTCAAATACTGCATAAAAGTGAAATACATAAAACAAAATGAAAAATTACAAGAAAAAAATAGAAAATACATCAAGTTGGTCTTCGTCTGGGTTACAAGAAGACAAACTGATATCGCGACAGTCGACTGGGTTTGAAGATCAGTCGACTGAGTCGAGAGCAATGAGAACCAAACGAAAACATCAAGTAATATGTCTGTCAGTTGACTTAGTACTGTACACAGTCGACTGTCTAGAGCATAAAATTTCGTAAAATAGACAGCGAAAAATACTTGGTCAGTCGACTGGAAAATATTTTTAAGTCGCCTTACACAAGTTAAAAATTCAAGAAATATCATGAAAACAGCAGATTCCTAGTTCTCTTCTAAAGTTGATAAATGTGTCTTCCTTAAGTGGTTTGGTAAAGATATCTGCTACTTGTTTATCAGTAGAAATAAAATTCAAAGATATATCTCCCTTTAAAACATGATCACGTAGAAAATGATGTCTAATATCAATGTGTTTCGTACGTGAGTGTTGAATCAGGTTTTTAGATAAATTAATGGCACTGGTATTATCACACATTATAGCAGGTTTTGAAAATGAAATACCATAATCTAATAGGGTTTGTTTCATCCACAAAATTTGGGCACAAGCCAAACTTGCAGCAATATATTCAGCTTCTGTAGTAGATAGGAATGCTGAATTTTGTTTTTTACTGCACCAAGATACTAGTGAATGTCCCAAAAAGTGACAAGTACCGCTAGTATTTTTACGGTCAGTTTTACTACCAGCAAAATCCGCATCACTATACGATAAAAGTTGAAAATTACCGGTGCGTGGATAGAATAAACCATACTCGGATGTGCCTTTAATGTATCTTAAAATGCGTTTTACAGCTTTTAAGTGAGACTCTTTAGGACTTGACTGATATCTAGCACACAAACATACACTAAACATAATGTCTGGTCTACTAGCAGTTATATATAAGAGTGAGCCAATCACCCTCGATAGAATTTTTGATCGACACTCTTACCTAATTCATCTTTGTCAAGTGTAGTAGTAGTAGCCATAGGTGTGGTCTTACTACTAGTGTTATTCATGCCAAACCATTTGAGTAATTCCTTAGCATATTTTCCTTGATTAATAAATATGCCATTATGTGACTGCTTTATTTTGTAGTCCAAGGAAATAATTAAGTTTACCCATGTGACTCATCTCAAACTCATTTTTTATGGTATTAGCAAACTCTTGACAGAGATTACTATTAGTAGATCCAAAAAATTATGTCATCTACATATATTTGTATGATTAGGATATCGGTCTCTATTTTCCTAATAAACAAGGTAGTATCTACTTTACCTATTTCAAAACCAGTTTCTAATAGAAAAGTCTTTAATCGATCATACCAAGCACAAGGTGCTTGTTTAAGACCATATAAAGTCTTTTTCAATTTAAAAACGTGGTTTGAGAATTGTTCATGTTCGAAACCGGGTGGTTGCTTAACATAAACATCTTTCTTAATAAAACCATTAAGAAAAGCACTTTTAACATCTATTTGAAAAGGTGTAAAGTTCATAAAACATGCAAAAGATAATAAGAACATAATTGATTCTAGTCTAGCAACAGGAGCATATGTTTCATCAAAATCTCTGCCTTCTTCTTGATTATATTCTTGAGCAACTAATCTGGCCTTATTCCTAACGACTTGTCCTGATTCATCTAACTTATTCTTGAACACCCATTTGGTACCAATTATAGTATGATCAGGGGGTCGTGGAACTAAATCCCATACATCATTTCTTATAAATTGGTTTAATTCATCTTGCATGGCATTCATCCAAAATTCATTCTCACAAGTTTCTTGTATATTCTTCAGTTCAAAATATGACAAGAAAGTCGTATGAGAAATCATGATAACATGAGATCTTGTTTGAATACCACGTGAGATGTCACCAATTATTAAGTCATGAGGATGATCTCTAACTTCAACAAATGATTTTGATAAAGTTTGAGTCATCACAACAGGATCAGTCGACTTAACTAGTCCATCAGCCGACTGATTCACATCAGTCTACTTGACTTCCTTATCAGTCGACTTATCTGCTAGGTAGTTGTTCTAGTGATTTAATAACGTTATTTAAAAGTGATGAAATATTTTCATCATCTTCAATAACAGTAGATGAAGGCAGAGACTCATCAAACGAAACATGCATAGATTCTTCAATAGTCAAAGTTGACTTATTTAAAATTCTATATGCCTTACTCCTATTTGAGTATCCAATGAAGATACCGTCATTAGATCTAGGATCAAACTTATCTAAATTATCTTTAGTGTTTAAAATGAAACACTTGCAACCAAATACTTTAAAATAAGATACTTTAGGAATTATATCAAAAAATAGTTCATAACATGTTTTCTTAAGCTTAGGCCTAATCAAAATTCTATTTAAAACATAACACGCTATAGAAACAGCTTCAGCCCAGAAGTACTTAGGCAAATTATTTTCAACAAGCATAGTACGTGCACACTCTTGTAAAGTCATATTCTTTCTTTCAACCACTCCATTTTGTGGTGAAGCTCTAGGAAATGCAAATGAATGTGTTATACCATTCTTATTGCAATATTCTGAAAATGTTTCATTCTCAAATTCTCCACCATGATCACTTCTAATAGTGACTATAGTTAGAGATTTTTTATTTTGAATCTGTTTACAAAAATTTTCAAATACTTCAAAGGCATCATTCTTATGTTTTAAAAAGAAAACCCATGTGAATCTTGAAAAATCATCTACTAAAACAAATACAAACCTATTTTTATTTAAAGAAGCGACTCTAGTAGGATCAAATAAATCCATATGGATTAATTCGAGAGGCCTACTAGTAGAAATCATTTCTTTTGTCTTAAAAGTAGATTTGACTTGTTTACCTAGTTGACATGCATCACATAACTTATCATTTTTATAGGATAGTCTTGGCAGTCCTTTAACTATGTTGTATTTAGATAATTTAGCAATATTTTTCATATTCGCATGGTCAAATCTCTTATGTCAAAGCCAAGAATCATTGTTAGAAGCTACTAAGCAAAAATCATTTGAAAAAATTATTTGATTTTAAACATAACTCATAAATATTATTTTTCCTAAAGCATTGAAAAATTACATTTTGCATGGTAGAATCATAAATTAAACACGCATCTTTTTTAAAAACAATTTTATATCCCTTATTACACAATTGGCTAATACTTAACAGATTATGCTTTAACCCACTAACAAGAAAAACTTCTTCTATAGTAGGGGTAGTGTTCTTACCGACCATGCATATACCAATAACATTCCCTTTGTTGTTTTTACCGAATGTGACTGTTCCTCCATCAATCTCTTGTATGGAAGAAAGAAGGTTAGCATGACCAATCATATGTTTGGAGCATCCGCTGTCAAGTATCCAACGTTCTCTTTTAGGTACCTATAAAATAATCATTGTGAATATGGTACCCTTTTCATTGGGTCCGAAAAGGATTAATTTTTGGGACACCAAACCCAATGTGAGTTTGATTTTCCACCAAAAGCACGAATATAATCTACAGAATTACATATATTAAGAACATATGAATTTATATAAGTAATTCTATCTTTTAGACTCAGGTTGACTGGAACCCAAATGTTTTTGCTCTGTCTAGTCGACTTTATCGAACCTTTCAGTCGACTGTTACTAGAAGCCAGTCGACTGGGAGGTGAAATAGGTTGACTTATCTGAGGTTTTCGTTTCTTTGAATAAGACTCAGGACCTCTGGACAGACGACTGAAATTTGGGTTCAGTCGACTGGTCTGAACTACAGAATTACTCTTTTCATGGAAAACAACAGTTTGTGTATTTTCAAAAAACACATATAGTTTATTCTTAACACTAAAGATAGATTCAGACTTATTACTACTAGTGTTCTTAGATACATGATGTTTTTCAAGAGACTTTTGAAAACCAAGTCCAAATCTCTTATTAGTTTGACTTGATTTTGGAGAACTTCATTTAAATTCTTCTTTCATTTGTTAAATTTAGATATATTCTAGGATATCTCTTCATAATTTTTTTAAGAGATACAAGATCTATATTCAAATTAGAAAGTCGAGAATTTAAAGACTTGACTTCAACATTTAAGTCAATATTCTTTTGAAAAAAGTGTTTGATTAACTTTCTCTAAGTTTTTAACTCTAATTTTCTCATTCTTAAGTTCTTGAAAAATATCATTAAAAGCATCTAATAAGTCATTTGAATCAAAGTTATCACTTAATTCGTTTTGTGTAGCCATGAAGCATACATTCGCAACTTCGTTTTCTTCTTCCGTTGAAAAGTCGCTATCGTCCCAAGTTGCTTGATATGCCTTCTTGTTCGTCATGTACTTGTTCTTTGTGTACTTATCCTTCTTGAAGTTAAGAGTCTTTCATTTGGATTTCGCATTTCTTAATGGGCAATCCTTCTTCATATGACATATTTTGTTACACTTGAAACATGTGGGAAGTTCATTAGTATCTTTAAATTTGGAATTAAATTTACCTTTTCTTAGAAACTTCTTGTACTTTCTAGTGAACATGGCTATTTCTACTTCATCATCGGAGTCTGACATGGCCTTGAAAGTGAGTATCTTTTTCTTTGATTGTTGAGGTTCTAGATCCTTCTTGCGTTCTTCAAGTTGAACTTAATATGCCATAAGATTTTCTACAAGATTCTCAAAAGAAAATTGTGTTAAATCATTGGCCTCTTCTATGGCGGTGGTCTTCTTCTCCCATTCGGGGGTTAAGGAACAAAGAACTTTCCTCACCATTTCAACTTGAGTGTACGTCTTTTCAAGGGCCACAAGAGAATTTGTAACATCCGTGAACCATGTGATCATATCTGACACATTCTCGTTCTCCGTCATGCGGAACATATCAAACCTGTGAACAAGAACAGATATCTTAGATTCTTTAACTTTATTAGTACCTTCATGAGTTAGCTCGAGTGTGTGCCAAATTTGATACACCGTTGTTGCATTAGACACACGATTAAACTCCTCTTTGGTAAGAGCACAGAATAGAGCATTCATCGCCTTTGCATTGTTCATTGTGTTGCCCTTCATTTCATTGTTCCATTGTGCATAAGGAATTGTAGGAGCGGTGTACTCTGTCTCCGTCATGTTCCAAATCTCATAGTTGATGAATTAAAGGTAGATCTTCATTCTACACTTCCAATAGTTGTAATTGGTTCATCGAATAGGGGTGGCCTTTGTGTGGATTGGTCTTCATGGTATTGCCTTGCATTAGAAGTAGTTGTCATTGCACTCAACGAGGCTCTGATACCAAGTGTTGGATCCTGTAGGCAAGGCAAATAACACTAGAGGGGGGTGAATAGTGTTGTATAAAAATTAATTAAGAAATTGAACTTTTCGTTCTGTTAAGTTGACTGAAAAGAGATATCTAGTCGGCTGAAGCGTCAGATTAGAAGAGTATTTTACTGAGAGTTACGAGTCTGACCAGTCGACTTATAGCGAAAACCAGTCAACTTTCTCGACAAGTTTTGAACTAAAACTTAACAAAATTGAGACTGCAAGTGAAGAAAATACAACCACAGAGAGAGTCAACCATAGAGAACACAACGATGTATCCTGGTACGGTCCTTCCGACCTACATCCAGTCCCCAAGCAACCCACTTGAGATTTTTCATTATTCTTGAAAAAGTACAAGAATACCCTACGGCGTTTGATAACAACTATATCAAATCCGTAGACCTCTCTCACCACTAGAGAGAGCAAACCCACTCTACACCCTAGAGTGAAAAACCGACTCTACAACCAAGAGCCCTACTCTCCAACCGAGAAGACCACTCTCACGACCCGAGAGTGAAAACAACAACAAAAAGAATTACAATAATCTATAGTCTTGTTTGTGATTTGTAATTTTGTATGTGTCGCGCCCCGATTTCCATATAACTGGGAAACCGTGACACGTGCCAAGATCTTTCCTTCAATTAGTCACGATACACAAAATGCTGGAAATTAAAACTTCTTATTCAACACAGAGTTACCACGCAGTAATTACAATATCAGTTTGTAATACCAACTGTAGCGCCTGCCCTTTTCCCTTTTGACTCCAAACTCAATTCTTCCAATTTCTATATCACTTTGACCATAAACTAAGATAGTTGTGTTTCAGGGAAAATTTCGGCAGAGTCTCCCCTGTAATTTCTACCCCGAAACACAAAAAAGCTTACGGAATTCTGCTCTAAATTCCGTAGCTCACATCACAGGCAATAGTATCACGGGCTCCCCAGGCCAAAATGAGCATCATCACACAGGCAATATATATATATGCTCTGGGGGCCAAACTCATAACGGTTTATCAATTATCAATTAAAAACTATAAATCCCTTTGAAAACGTAGTAAGTTTTTAGAAAATAACTTGTAAAAGCTTACCACAGCGCCCGGTACTCCACAACGAGATGGGTGCGGGTCCAAACCATATCATGCCACTCCACACTCTACTCCCCATCATCATCCACATACTTATACGTCAGGATTACAATTTAGAGCATAAAACCTATACTATTTACACTTAACCCATAACGACAAATAGTAAGGTGAAGCTCCACTCCACCGGAACCTGAATCTATACCTCACCTCTGCACCGCTGAGGACCTGTAACAGTAGGGACCTAGGGTAGTCCAGAGACCCCTTAACCCCCCAAACACTAAGGGGTTAGCCATTTCTGGTGTGAGTACAATATATTAATAAGCAAATAAATTAACTTATAAGTAAAACAGAATGAACTTACGAATACCAAGATAAACCTGAACGTGCAAATATCATAACTGGAATTTCACATCAAATACTCACTGCATCACTTCCTGCATGCATATTCATACCTGCTCACAGCATACTTATCATAAGTTTGGAAATCATTCCAATTTGTCACGTAAGGCCCATCACTTTACGCCTTAAGCAACCATTCCTATAGCTTTATTTTTCCATAAAGCTTTACATTCACAAATACTCTACTATCACATAACTGCATCATATTTACCATTCATTGCAATTACAGACTCACGACTTATCTTCTTTCCCAATCTCATATCACACAACACCGCATTCATTCATTGCTTACAACATATATCGTCATGTCTCGCAATACATCACTTCCACACTCATACTTCATCTTAAATGGAAAATAAACGTGTATCCTAATTTCCTAGTGTTTGTGTATGCCATGACCTGAGTCTAATGCAACAATACAGAATATAGAACAGATGCACTTAATCTAATGTCAGCAAGATTCTGGGTGCACATGCATCCCATACTACATGTGACCCAGGTCAAGCCAACATACTTAGTCTAATGCAAGCGAGACTTTGAAAATGTATGCATCCCATACTACATACTTTCCAAATCAAGCCGTTGTCTCTAAGTTTAGGGATTCGAACCCTCGCTATGCAATGCATTCTAATTTGGTCTACTTCCTGTTCCTGATAGATCGTGGCAATGAGGTTGCAATCAACGGTCCCACCGTTCTGCAGTCAATGGCCGTGACGAACTTAAAGATATACGGTCCCCCGTATGGCAGACAACGGTCCCACCGTTCTGCAGTCAACAGCCGTGACGATAAAGATATACGGTCCCACCGTATGGCAGACAACGGTCCCACCGTTCTGCAGTCAACAGCCGTGACGATAAAGATATACAGTCCCACCGTATGGCAGACAACGGTCCCACCGTTCTGCAGTCAACAGCCGTGACGATAAAGATATACGGTCCCACCGTATGGCAGACAACGGTTCCACCGTTCTGCAGTCAACAGCCGTGACGATAAATATATACGGTCCCACCGTATGGCAGTCAACGGTCCCACCGTTCTGCAGTCAACAGCCGTGACGATACATATATACGGTCCCACCGTATGGCAGTCAACGGTCCCACCATTCTGCAGTCAATGGCCGTGACGAACTTAAAGATATACGGTCCCCCGTATGGCAGACAACGGTCCCACCGTTCTGCAGTCAACAGCCGTGACGATAAAGATATACGGTCCCACCGTATGGCAGACAACGGTCCCACCGTTCTGCAGTCAACAGCCGTGACGATAAAGATATACGGTCCCACCGTATGGCAGACAACGGTCCCACCGTTCTGCAGTCAACAGCCGTGACGATAAATATATACGGTCCCACCGTATGGCAGTCAACGGTCCCACCGTTCTGCAGTCAACAGCCATGACGATAAATATATATGGTCCCACCGTATGGCAGTCAACGGTCCCACCGTTCTGCAGTCAACAGCCGTGACGATACATATATACGGTCCCACCGTATGGCAGTCAACGGTCCCACCGTTCTGCAGTCAACAGCCGTGACGATAAAGATATACGGTCCCACCGTATGGCAGACAACGGTCCCACCGTTCTGCAGTCAACAGTTGTGACGATAAATATATACGGTCCCACCGTATAGCAGTCAACGGTCCCACCGTTCTGCAATCAACTTAAACTTGAAGTTTAGTCTAATCAACAGGTCACTAGCTTGCACGTCCATAACTTCCCACACTCGATACGAAATTACTTAATACTATAAAACCTCATGTACTCTCAAGAGTACATTTCTTTTGCACTCGCTGCACCTTTCCAATATCACAAGAGTTTGCTCACACATCGGAAATTCTCGATTCCGGGTCCTATGAGAAGGTGGGAGTGTCTATTTCGACTTCTTAATTTGACTCTTTCAGGCTATATCATTTGAATTCTCGAAAAGACACGTTCCATCAGGTATACAAGCAGAGAGAAACTGGTTTTCTTAGCCAATAATATTTTAACTAAGATTGGGTCTGTTCCATCTTTGGAAAATCATAACTCTCAACCTATAAACTGGAATTACAGAACTCCAGATGGGTTAGAAAGCTATGACTCCCTACTACGACTCTCTAGTTGGTCAATTTTCCAAATTCTTAACCATTTCAGAGCAAGAATTTCCCAACTTACCCTCATAAGCATGCTTCTTAACCAGCTCATATAAAAATGAGTTGTTCTTTACCATACAACTATCCTTCTTAGCATTCCACTTATCATACAATGATAATCAAAATTTTCCAAACGTTCCCACAAGCTAAGAATTCACATATACATCACAACGCCATGTATGTATATCTACACAATACATCACCATATTTGATATCGTCATATAAATATAACTCATCCCCCCATACACATATACGTTGTTCTGATACCCTTGATCCAAACACGCCTTATCCGTAACTCATACCAACCATTCAGGTAATTATGAAATTTTTCTTTAAAACACAAAATATGTAAATAAATTTATACTCACAATTTTTCCCGCGAAGACTCGAAGCGCCACCACGCCTCCAAAGCCGCTAGTAAATCCTATCATCAGAATTCAAAGCAATCAAGGCTCAAGCATCCAAAACAGTTACGGGAAAAATAATAATACTAACTCCAATATCACACAGGCATTCTATCGAACGCCTAGGATGCACACGCGCTTTGCATGTAATCACTCAAATCGTCCAAACCAATTATAAAAGCTAATAACAACATCCCAAATATCACACAAGCATTTATTGAACGCTTGGGATATACACGTGCGATGCACGTGATAAACTAATGCTTACGGTATTTCATTCCCAATTAATTACTAAAATTACCCCCAAATAATCTAATAGTTCAACTACAATTTCTATTACCATCCGAGAATTAATTCATATCCATACAATTCTCTTTTACAAACCCAAAACCCTATTTTACTAACAACTTGAAATCTCTCTAAAATCCGCTAATTTCTCACATCCACAATTTCCAATATCTCTAAATCTCTCTACCCTAACATTCCTACTCAATAAAAATTAACCCAACTAAATTTTATACAATAAAATAGTTAGGGTTTTACCTTCCGAAATCCAATCGAAAATCCGACGCCACCACCACATAGAGAATCCCTCCATTAGTCTACCCCTCGATTTAATTTGAAATCGACGAAGAATCTGAGGGGATTTGAGCATGGGCAAGTGATCGGCGATGGGTTCGGCTGAGGTTTCTTTTGGGTCGGGATGGGAACGGAAGGGAAGAAGATGGAGAAGGAAGAAGATTGAGGAGGGATGGGGTTCCTTTCCTTCGGCTGGGCGCGAACGGGAGGAGGAGGGGAGGGCCGGGGCTCTTTTGGGTCGGTTTGGGAACGAACGGGAAGAAGAAGAAGAAGGGAGATGGTGGTCGGGGCTTCTTCTCGATCGGCCGGCGTGGACGAACGGGAGGAAGGAAGGAGGAGGCCGGGGGGTGGGTTCTTCTCCTTCGGTCTAGGAAGCAAACGGAAGAGGGAAGAAGAAGAAGGGAAGAAGGAGAGAAGGTGGGAGAGTGGGGTTTTATAAGGGATAAATAAGTAAATAGATAAATAAATGATATAAGGGGAATATTACATATAAGCCCCCTAGTCCTCAATACATTCCAAATAAAACCCAATTCTCTACCTTAATATTACAAACAATACAAAAATACATTAAAACCACTCTGTAATACTCCGTATAAAAATAATTTAATTCCGAAAATAATGATAAAATAAGGTAAACAATATATCTTATTTTTCTCGATTAAAATAATTGTTATCGGAAAATACATATTCGCGCGAAATTCTCAATCGCGCACACATTTTGATGCAAAATAGCCATATGCTATTTTCCGGGTCGTTACAGTATGGTGGCTATTAGGTTAACTTCTGAAATCAGTCTAAAACGAATTCAATGTTATACTAGACTGATTTTCAAAGAACCAAGACTTAGAGAATATGTATGCCTTTTAAAAAGCCTGTTCTTCTCAAAAACAAAAAAGCTTGAAGCTTAAGAAAATGCTTGGAACCTTTTCATGGTGATTCCTATACTCTATTTATAGAGAGGAATCAGAGGGATGTTATAAAACAGTTCCCAAAACCGAATTAAAACGGATAGAAAATCATTTGAATTTGAAAAACAAGTTTTTAAATTCAGAATACTATGGAAACGACTTGAACAGTCGACTGGGTTGCCATAATGAGCCGACTGGTCAGAGCTTGTATGAGTTCAGATAATTTCGTACTAAGACAGTCGAGTGGTTCTAAAGAACGGTCGACTTGTACTCAACAGTTGAACTTATTCAAGCTTGTTTCGACTTTTTAACTTTGTAAAACACTCAATTATTAAAAGATATGTGTGAGTGTGTGTGTGACAAGGCTATTACAAGTTCCTAAGACTCAAAGAATAAAAATTACAATTGTTACAAGATACTTTATATAAAACATTTGAAGCACTTGAGTCTTGTCTTGAACTTGAGTCTTTGACTTGAGCTTGAACCATTGTCTTTATGTCTTGAAGCTTGCTTGATCAAATGTGACTTGAACTTAGATCTTTGTGGTTTGATCGATTCTCTTGAAAGTTTCATTGGATCAACTTTACCTTTGTGTATTTCACCATGGTATTGTCTTTGATACATCATGCAATATATATAGGTGGTAGCACAACTTTGCATTGTGTTGTAGTGATCAAAATCAAGAATCAACAGCCCTGTAACGCCCCGAATCCCAAATACACTGAATTCGAGATGTTCTACAGGATCTTTTCACTTTCTTGAGTACAATTTTACAAGGAATTTAAACTTTTTCACTTTACATCAGAGTTTACATCATATATTACATTTACATTTGCACAGCGGAAGTAAAATTTTACAACATTTAAATAAATGTACAACAACATGGTAAAATCTTTATGCATCCATTCCTCTTTAACCTTTAACATGTCATTTATCCTCCATACAAAACTGTGGGTACGTCAGTTTATTCAACCGACGATAATTATACATGGTCATCCTCTCTATGCCAGAAACAGTATAACGATTCTCATTTCTTAACAGATCACAAACTTGTTCACATATCAAATAAAGTAAAGGGGAAAATCTTAATGATGTCGTGTCCTGATCGTGCACTTAGTCCTTAATGCAAATGATTTAATTTACATGACACTAATGCGCACTTGTTCGAATTCTATGCATCCCATACTACATAGCTCCGAGGGCAAGCCTCTTAATTGTTCTTCATTTTTGTAGGGTTCAATCCCTCGCCATGACTTAATCTACTACTGTAATTACAGTGAGTATCCTAGATTATCTATGAGTACAAGCACGTGCACTGGACCCTGGAGGGAAATCCCACGCCATGTCTTGACTCATCAAGCATGCATTCTGTGGCAATTCAGCCTCCTCCCTGAACACGATCCTCTTGCAGTCACCAAACATCCCACAAGCGTGGCTAAAGTCCGATCATTACTGAGTTGTGCCCACGCCATGTCTTGACTCATCAAGCATGCATTCTGTGGCTCACACACCCGTACCGTAAACTCTAGTTCTCATACTTATGTTTTCTCTCACTTTCATCACATCTCCACTATGTACTAATTATTAGAATCATGAATAAAAATCAAAGCTCTAGAGTTAGCCTCTCCACTAAACCGGACTTATTCATTTTATTTACACATGACCAACCTTGGTCTTTCTTTTCAAATTCATTTCATTTCCATTGCTGGGAGAGACTTAGCTACTCTTATGTTCAATTTCCAATTCACAACTTCCAATTTGAGCATTTCCAACTCATGGATTTAATTTCATTGCCTCAGCATATCATGTTCTTAACTTTCATATTCATGTAATTCCCAATTCAAATCTATGATTCATTTCATGTAGATTCTCAATTCAAAACTATGATTCATTTCATGTAAAATTTATGCAGCGACCAACATCAATCATAAGGTTCACAATCTTCAACATAAACTGAAATAAGATTCTCTGACATACCAAAAAAAAACACTCTGGACAGTCGACTTGGAAAATTCCTGTCGACTTGTACAGTCAATTCAAGTTCTTCATAATCACTCGGGAGAGTCGACTGGTGCACATGGCCAGTCGGCTACTCCGCAACTTTCTATGCTCAAAATGTCATTCACGTGACAGTCGACTGTTAATAAATCAGTCGTCTGTCCCGGGTTTTAATAGTACACATTCATGCTCAGCTCAGTCGACTTGCTACTCGCATTAAGTCGACTGAACAAGTTCACATTTCGAAATAAAGGATTATCTTTCCATTAGTTCTTACATGCACATGCATCTTTGTGTCACATTACAATATACATATATTCATGCTTCATAAACACGTAATTTCTTAACTGTTCAGTAACATCATAATCATGGAATTTCAAATAACTAATATTGTCTTTTCTTCAAGGAAGCGTTAAACATGCATTTACACTTGTTCATAACTTTCTTGCAGAGATGAGATGTTAATCTCAATTTATTACACTAGGACAACACAATGGAAATATCTCATTTCATGGAATTTCTGGAATATTCATAGTTTAATCAATGCATCGGTCAGCTGTTCACATCATCAGTCGACTGTACAGGTTATTCTCAGTTTTACTAATTATCACTAGTTTCTTTCCACATGTTCATGTCTTCTCAGTCATACGCAACATGGAAGATACGAAATTAGCATTCCTATTTCATTTTAGTTTGTACACATACACATCATAAAACTTTCTAACAAAACATGAGAACATATGCCTCGTATCAGTCGACTTATCCAAATGGCAGTCGACTGTACAAACCCAATTCATTCTTATTTACACACTACTAAACGGAACGCCTTTAGCGGCATTTTTTCCTGTCTATGGCGGCGTTTTTAAACGCCGCCATAGATAGTAGCGGTGTTATAATTACCGCCGCGAGAAGCGCCGTTGCATCGGCCGTCGGGACAGATCACAGGTCTATCGCGGAGCTTTTGTAGACAGTCGTTACAGACCGTAGGCCTACAACGGCGTGCCTGACAAGGCGCCGCTATAGGCCTATGACCTGTAACGGCGGCCTAGAAAAGCGCCGTTGTAGGTCGGACGTGTAGAACCCCGTATTTTCAAATATTATTTTGATTATTTGAAAATGAATTTAAATGATTTTCTGAGAATTTAATTGATATTTTCTAAAAGATTTATCTTTTGTACACGTGCAAATGACTTTTGAGATGTTTGAAAAATTAAGTTTTCCTTATGAAAAACCATTATTTATTATTTGAGAATTATTTAGTATTTTTCCAGATTTTTTTTCTGAAATTAATTGTGCCTAATTGCAATTTTTGAGAAAAGGACTTATTTGCAAAATTGACTTTTTTAGGGCTAAAATGCAAAATTGGCATTCTGGACGTTTTAAACAGTATTGGTTAAGATTTAGAAGTATATTTTCCATTAAATCCTAATTTAAATGAATTTTAGATGAATTTCCAAGAGTAGATATATATATATATGTATAATTGCATTTTGAAGGGATTATTTTGTAAATATATTCCTAAACCCTAACACTTGATCCCGGCCTATATAAGAGAGTTTGCAGCCGTCATTCGCTGCACAACTCAGATCTTATTATATTCTCATTCTTTTGGTGATTGAGGAAGAAGCTTTTGGATCTAGCAAAGGAAGGCTTTTGTGGATTCTTCTTGATTCTAAAAGGTGAGTGATATGGACTTGTTTATTTATGTGTATGTTTGTATGCTGTTTTGTAGGATGTTTTTCGTATTTAAGTATGAAATCGACGCCATGGTTGTATTTGCTATATGCATGTGAAATTCCATGAAAGATAGGTAGATCTCATTGACAATTCTTGATTTACTTGAAACATGTTAGATTTGAGTATGGTTATGAAAATAAGAAATTGGATGGATGAATCTCTGGATCTTATGATTACGAATCGGATTAGATTTGAGTTGAGGAAGAGATTTGGTATTGAGATAGACACATTATTTGATTTCAGACCTAATTTGTGAGAATTGTAGGCCGACAGTCGACTGGTCTATGACTCAGTCGACTGGTACGACCCTATTATTATATTTTCAGTCTCGTGTAATCGTTCGGGACAGTCGACTGGAACTATAATCAGTCGACTGGTATGCTGAGTAGAGTTTTGTTAAGTCATCTTATACTGTTAGCACTTGGATTGTTCTTGAGAAATTATCAGTAATTGTTTAGGGTAAGTCGACTGATGGTTGATGAAGTCGACTTACTGTACGGGTTATAATCTTGGATATTGGTTCTCGGGGCAGTCGACTTACTATAACATAAGTCGACTGGTTATGATGAGTTTTCGTGATCTTGAGGGTTCTTGTTATCTTTAGTTGTTTGTAGATGGATATGTTCGTCGGTGTCATGGCATACCGGATTCGTATTCGATCTATACCTTCTTAGTTTGTTTGTAGATGGATATGTTCGTCGGTGTCGTGGCATGCCGGGTTCGTATTCGATCTATACCTTCTTAGTTTGTTTGTAGATGGATATGTTCGTCGGTGTCATGGCATACCGGGTTCGTATTCGATCTATACCTTCTTAGTTTGTTTGTAGATGGATATGTTCGTCGGTGTCATGGCATACCAGGTTCGTATTCGATCCATACCTTCTTAGTTTGTTTGTAGATGGATATGTTCGTCGGTGTCGTGGCATACCGGGTTCGTATTCGATCTATACTTTATCTTTAGTTTTGTAGATGGATATATTGCTATCCGATCTATGACATTATTGGTGATCGATTGTTGGACATACATTGTGGCATTGGGGCTTATTGATAATTGGGCATATACTGAGATGTGAGGATTTCTGTTGGCTCAGATCAGTCGACTGGTTCATTATACAGTCGACTGCACCGTACAGTTAAACTGTACATATTTTGAGAGAGATTGATTGATTGATACTTGATCGTTGGTATTGTTTCTTGACTCGGCTTCACTCATGTACTGGCCTATCGTTCTTGTTTCAGATTACATGTTCAGTTTATGTATTTTTGTTCAGGACATGTTGCTTATGTTTAGTTGTTTTGTTTATGTTTGTTGTTTATATCACTCACACCATTTGTGGCTGACCCCGTAGTTTTGGGGGTTAGGGTTCAACTCTAGCCTCATGTGATGCAGGTTGCTTAGAGTTGGAGGCTTGGATTAGCTTTGGATATTAGAGAGTGATATAATAGAGCCTTGGGTAAATTTGTAAAGAAAAAGGGTTGTAACAGTTAAATGTATTTTAAGGTGTTTTGTATTTCCGCTGCAATTGTAAAAGAATGTTGTAATAAGAATTTGGAATAAAATGATTTGAGTTTTTGGGCTATGCATATTGTTACATTGAAGTGGATCGCTGGGAATGTGCCACGTATTTTCTAAGTTTAATATTTAGAAATTCGGGGCGCTACAAGACGCCTATGCCGGTGCTTCTTAAAAATGCCGCTATATGTGTACTGCTTGTAACGGCGTATTTTTAAACCGCCGTTACAACTCGTAGCCCTATGACGGCATTTTTTAAAAGCGTCATTACAATTCGTAGGTCTATTACGGCGCTTTTTAAGTCCGTCGTTACAGTCCGTAGGTCTATTAAGGCGCTTGTTTAAAACGCCGTTACAAGTCGTAGATCTATTACGACGCTTCATAAATGCCGTGATAGACACATGCGCGTATATTTTCTATATCATTTCGATATGCTATACCGGTGTTCCTAAACGCCGGGATTGGTTCTTTTTTTTATAATTCACCACGATTGGTGGATCCTCCCGGCATATTTATCTCAAAACTGATTGATAGGGGGTTTCGGGTTTTTCCCACTATTTAAAAAATGACACAAATTCAAAATATCTGTAGTCATATCAATTTGAACGTTAAAATCTTAAAAACACTAATAGCAGCATAATAAACAACTATATAATCATGGACCACAATAAACAATAATTACTTGTCTAAAAATGGCCATACAAAGAGTTAGAAATATACTTGTTATACATCAATTTCTTTAACAAAGCATAAATTCAGTTTCAACAAAACATAAAAAGACTAAAGTCCAAATTTAACTCAACAATGGCAAAGTCTACTGAAGCGGCTCGGCATTGCTTTGATTCCCACTGATATTTTGCCCAGATGTATGTGCGTGACTAGAAGTCGATGGAATTCGCTGGCTCTGTATAATTCACAATAGTGTCATTTATTAGATTATTCACTACACTAGGCACCACACAAGTAAAATGCAATAGTTAAATTTCATACTAATATCATAAAATATTGTTGAATACTTACAATTCCATGTACTGGATTGTTAGAGTTCTGGTTTTGTTGGGAGATTAAAGAAGCAATCATATCTTTCAAGCCGTCAATCTCACCCTGCATCTTGGCTTGCATCTTCAACACATCCGGATAGGATGTACGACTGGAGGTAGATGCACAAGAACCAAATACCTGTGATTGAAACCATGTCAGTCCAATTTTCACAGGGTCACAACTATATAACCAATATGAACTACTATGAGACATATATAGAAGTTTAAAAGACAACCAAATAAAAGCAATGCAAATTAATTTTACTAGCAACTTTAGAGTTCATTGATAATAAAGGAAACAAGATAGAGGAAGGACATAAGCAACTAAAGTCTAATTCTATTCAGTTCCATATTGACGGGAATACTTTTTATAAACATCATGAAGATAGACTTTTAACCCAAATACAGCAGAGATTCATTCTCAAATCCTACTGCTTCATCTCAGTTTTAACTTTGGAAGTCAAGTCACCACCCACAGATTAGGTACACGACTAATTTGATTCAGAGTTCACAATAAAGCACTTGAATACTTTAAAAACGACAAAGATATCTTTGTATATCAAAGCAAAATAAAATCGAGGCAAAAGATATGATCGACAAAGATAAAACCTAAAAAACAAAGAAAGAACTATTTCATTATATGCAAGTTTCTAATAACTGAAGTATCAACCTATATCTATCTTTCCTTTATAACCAATCAATCTATCATTAAGAAAAACAAAAGTTTGGGGGGATAGCAAGCCAACATGAGTCTAGAGGACTGAAGCACCACACAAGTTTTCCTGTTCGATAGTTAAAAATGTCGGCTTTTGATACCTCCTGCTCCTTCAAAAGTCTATCTATATAATAAAACACAAATAAAATAGAATTTGAATAGAATTACTCATGATGAAGATAGACTTTTTATAAACATTATGAAGATAGACTTTTGAAGTCTGGGCTAATTGAAGCAAATTTGGATAAATTTAAGAACATCTTGGCAACACCTTCGTCATTCCTTTACTATTACAATTGTATTTCCATAATATAAGCCAGTTCTGACTCTTTACAATATTAGTTTGGTTATAATTTTTCAATGTACCAGTGTATAACCAAAGCACGTTAAACCAGTGTATAACGTGCTTTGGTTATACACTGGTACATTGAGTTAAATAACCCCCAAAACTTTGCTTGATGTGAATGTAGTTGAATTTTTCAATGTATCAGGATATCTTTCATCAAAAATTTTCCATGATTCGGAATCAGCTGGGTGCCTGAGAATTCCATCATTCTTACGACCTTCTACATGCCACCTCATATCAGAAGATGTCTTAGATGACATGAACAACCTTTGTAGCCTAGGAATTAGAGGAAAATAACGCAGAATTTTTGTCGGCTTCTTTTTCCTATTTGTTATAATTGGCTCATCAGTTTGCTCCTCCTCCGTCGGCGTTTTCACCCATTTTGAAGTACCACATACTTCACAATCTTCAAGAGACTCCTTATCCCCCCGGAATAGCATACAATCATATGGACATGATGGTATTTTCTCATACCCTAAATCAAAATGCTTGAGAAATTTCTTTGTGGCTTGGGCTGAATTGGGGATACAGATTTGAGGAAAAGCTTCATTCAACAATTCAAGAAGCAAAGTGAAGGACTTGGCAGACCATTCATTTAGATATTTAATCTGAAACAGTCTAACAATGAATGAAAACTTAGAAAACTTGTGACAATCACGATACAGAGGAGTATTTGCATCTTCCAACAACTTATGAAAGGCTTCCTATTCTTTATTAGTTTCAGGTCTAGGCATTTCTTCTGCCACCCCATCGCCTTGTTGTGATGTTTCTGCTGACTCGTTCTGTACTTGATTGATTGGATTATTAATGTGAGCTTCGAAGTTATGGAATCCCAACCCATCCCGCACTAAAGAGTGCATTTCATCAACAATACTTACATCATTTGTAAATAAAGCCTCGTCTTCATTCACAACCGGAGTAGTCGAAGCTACACGAACAGACTCTCCATGACAAAACCAATGTGTATACCCTTGTAGAAAACCATTGCAAATCAAGTGTGTCTCAACTACAGTGCACGTCCTCAAATCACAGTTTGAACATCGGATACATGGACATAAAATTATGTTCAAATCAGGAGAATTGCTCTTTGCATAGTTAATAAATTCTTTAACATCATCCCGATACGCTTTGGATAATCGTGGTTTATTAATCCAACTTTTATCCATTTTGAAAAATATGAGTCAATCTGAAATATAAGTAGGTTAGGATCAACATAAGCTTAAGTCACTCACTGTTAAACATTTTGAAAAATATGAGTCACTCACTGTAAATAATTAATTATAGTTAGTTTTTATGAAATTATTGAAGTTATCTACTGATTTGTTGTTACTGGTGGGTAAATGTTGATATTTTTGTGGGTAATAGTGAATAGTGGGAGGTTAAGAAAAGAAGGCATGCATTGCACGTGAAAATTACTAGTAGCATGAATGAAAACGATGTTTATAGAAGGCGGCCAGAAGGAAAAGCATGTGCTGATAATCAAACTGTTCTAATATTCTTGCATGTACATGAAGTAATCTCCTCACATGAAGTATATGAGATAACTTTCTGCACATATCTTGTCTCCTACTTATTCACTAAATTTTGTTACCTCTAAATATGTCGTGCTACATGTGTTTTGGTAAATTTCATGGAAAATAAAATAAATGAAACTTAGTTCCTCAAACAAGTACTTCCAATGTAGGTGACTCAAACAATAGAATTTATGATTTGTATTTCAATCCTATCACTTTAAAAAAATCTACACATTTACCTAATTAAGAATCAAACCTAAGAGTCAAGCACTGTTTGTTTAAGATGTTCAACTCATTTGGGTATTTTCATGAATTTTCAATTCATTTGGGATTTAACTGAACCTGACCAGAGAATCAGAGGAGATTTGTTGTTTAAGTGGACTTCAACTAAATCTGTGGGTCTGATTGAGGCTTGAACTATGAGTTCATGTGCATGTGAATCTAATTTGGGTATTAGGGAGTATAAACAGAAAGGAAATTGCCAAAAAAAAAATACTAGGAAGAGACTGAACAAATTATTATGTTAGCGAAGAAAAAGAGAAAGAATTTGTTAAGTTGGTACGAATTTGTTTGAAGATGGACTTGTTGCATGGTGGAAAACAAAAAGATTAGCAAATATTCCCAAAACCGAACTACAATATTTGTTAGATGTAGATTTTATAGTTTTTATGACTTGCATATGCCGCAATATGAACTACAATATTGCTAGATATAGATTTTATAGACTAGTCTACAGGCTTTGACATTTTTCTTCTTCCATTTACAGTTATTATTTAAAGAGGGTTGTATAAAGGAACTCAGTAAATACTAAATACTTCACAAATAAGCCTCAATTATTAGCTAAGAAAGACGGACTCGCTGACACAACACAATGTGACATGACAAACCGGCACGGGAAGAATGGAAAACAATGATTCATGTAGCCGAGCCCAACTAGTTGGGGAAAATGCTTTGTTGTTGTTGTTGTTGCAAATTATAGAAGACGGAACATCTTGTTCCGTGTGATTATTTTTTTAAAATTTTTATATGGGCGGAAGGAAGAAGTTATTCCGTTCGCCTTTTTTTTAAATTAAAAAAGGATTAGAAAAGAAAAGATGAGGGTTAGATATATTGATTACATAAATTAGTGTATTGATTACAGAAATTAAATGAGGATTAGTATATTGATTACATAAATTTTTTAAAATGGCTGGGATGGAAGATGATCTTCCGTCCGGCCCAAAATTTTCTTTAATTTTTTTTAATGTAAGACAGTATATGTTCTTCCGTCCAAGTTTTTTTATAATTTTAAAATAAGGGTTAGACGGAATATGTTGTTCCGTCTGATTTTTTTAAAATTATTTCAAGCTTTCAAATTTTGGCACTAACGAATGCAACTATCTCCGTTTAAAGCTTCCAAATGCCAAATTTGCAAAATTTACTCCAACGATAGTGGGTGCTCTTATCTGTCATTATAATTGTCTAAGAAGTGAATTAAATGCTCAAAAGAACATGCTAAGTAACCCAATTGTTTATTTGAAATGATGGACTGTGATGATGAAGCTCTTTCAGAGGTTAAGTTTCAATGTGATGATAAAGCTCTTCTATGTATTTGTGATTGATATGTGCAACATGTATAAATTCACAGTGCACAGAACAATTTTCTTCTAACAATCCAATAATAGAATATACTATTCTCTTATGTGGTCTAACTATTTAGTGACAATTTGTTGCAAGACAAATTTTAGTGATTTCCATCTTGTCTGGTATCATCTATAGTTGACAATATATTTGTTATTTTATTCTGAAGATGGAGAATTACGAGGAATACCGGAAGTTGAAATCAAGGGCCGAGGTTCTACAGCAGTCACACAGGTAGTACTATGGCTGAAATGAGAAGCACAATTTAGTTTCTTTGAAGTTTGATAGTTAATTGCTGCAATTGCTTTGTTATAGCTATACATGGTTCACTGAATTTCTTGATTGGAATAATTTAGAAATCTTCTGTGTGGGGATTTGACAGAGTTTAAGCATTAAAGAACTTGGACAACTGGAGAATCAAATATGCACATCTTTAAAGCAAAAGATTGATGTGTTTACCATTTTGACATTTTTCTTCTTCCATTTACAGTTATTATTTAAAGAGGGTTGTATAAAGGAACTCAGTAAATACTAAATACTTTACAAATAAGCCTCAATTATTAGCTAAGAAAGACGGACTCGCTGACACAACACAATGTGACATGACAAACCGACACGGGAAGATTTTGAAAAACTACCCTAAAATATGGTGTGGTCGAGTGTCCCAACACATGTCTGACACGACATGGCTACCAAATAGCAGTGTCCATGCTTCATAGATAATCAAATACAAATTTTCTTTTATTAAAACTAAGGCCCTGTTTGGGAACAAAGTAAATAACAAAGTTATGTTAATTTTGGAGGTACATGGTATGATAACTTTGGTTATCACCTTTATCTCTAACTTAAAGTTCTCATTAAACATGGTGTCTCGCAACTCCAATTAGATAAGAGTGGAGTTTAGATAACTGCAGTTATCTCAACTTTTAGGGTGAAATAACTACAACTATCTCAACTCTAATAAAATGAGCATAAAACAGGTCAAACTTAACTAGAGTACTATAACAGTACATGATAACTCCACCAGTTATCCTAAGTTAACTATGTTCCCAAACATGGCCTAAAATGCATCACTTTTTTACCGTAGACCTCCAAAAGCTATATCACATATTTACGAATAATACATTAACCAAATTTTAAAAAAGTTCCCTTCACATAATTTGCATCTAAATGGTAAACACATCAATCTTTTAGTAAACAAGTACTTTAAGATTCACTTGGGCATTTTCACAAACAAGAACCACGCAACAATCAAATCCAACCATATTTATCATCTAAAGTAAACTGTGAATGCACAGCTATAATTCGATGAACTAATCAAAAACTAAACCAGAAAAAACTACCTATATTATGAACCTCAAAAGATGAGAATGGTGTCAAATTTAAACAGGATTGGTCCTCTATGGGTTTATTATTCAGCAAAGTTAAACATCAACAACAACAAGAAGGGATTTTGACAAAAGTAAATATAAACATCAAATTAAGCAAAGTAAAAACAAGTAAATATAAATATCCCACTCCAAATTCTATAGAATTATACAAAAAGAAGGGATTTTGACAAAAACCCATTTCAAATTAAGCAAAGTTAACAGAACCCTAATCCCAATAAAATGAAATTGAGATCAGAACTAAGAGAATGTGAAATGTACCAATCAAATAGAGAATGAATCCACACGGAGCTTCTTCTTGAATGGAGAAGGGCGACTGACAAAATGATAGTATACTTCTGCAACCGTGTGGGGAGACGAAGCCGAATGGGGAGAGGGGAAGATGCGCCGAATGGGGAGAGGTCGACTGGTCAGAGAGAGGGAGAGAGAGAGAGAGAGAGATTTAGGAGACGGATAGTGGAGCGGCGCTGGTGTATTTTTGATTAGGGTTTTTGATTTTGGGGGGAAATGAAGAGCGGAGCGGGAAGACGAAGAGCGGCGCTGGAGTATTTCTGATTAGGGTTTTCGTTTTTGGGGGGAAACGAAGAGCGGAGCGGGAAGACGAAGAGCGGCGCAGCACAATTTCTGATTAGGGTTTTCGTTTTTGGGGGGAAACGAAGAGCGGAGCGGGAAGAATACTGAATAGCGCAAGCGCTAATGTAATTTTCGCTATAATGTGGGCCTCTATAACGGGAGTGTCTATACCACCGCCGTTATATATTATATATATAACGGCGGAATATAGCACCGCCGTCATAGAGGCCCGCTATTAAAAAATATTTTATAATGCCGATCTATCGCGGCGTTTGGGCATAGAGGCCGGGATAGATGCGCCGTTATATCCATTCCGATTAGTAGTGACAGTGTCGTTATTACACTATTAGTCCTTCACAATTATCATCATAAACATACTCAGACAATTCTAATACGTTTGAATTTACTTCTCATAAGCATAGTAACAATCATCATAATCATGGCATATTTTCTACACTAGAAGTCCTGAGAAACACCCACCTTATTGACGAAATAACCGAAATCCAGAAAACTCCTTAATGCAATGGACGACTCCTTGCTCCTTGCTCCTTGCTCCACACCGAAACCTTCAGAAAATGATGCCCGGTCTCCACAGAATAACACACACAACTCTCTCACAATATAGCTCTCTTACAAAATGATCTTAGTTGTAAAAGAAACAATGGATGAGAGGGGGTATTTATACACAAATTTGAGTGAGATGGAGGGCTAGGATTCAGTAGATAGTTATAGGATCAAGGGCTAGGATGGACTAGGGAGTTGTGATAACCACACACACTCCAAATAACTACCCACACTCCAAAACCACTCCTCACTCCAACCGGCCAAGAAAAGGTGCTCTTGCACGAGTGTGCAACATGCACGTGCATGCACAAACCACCCTACAAGAATTTGTACACCAAATAACAAGTCTTTAAAAAGAAATGTTACACATTACAAGTTGTAGAAAATAAGAAAAGGGATTAAATCCATGGGCTTAAGTTAATTGGGCTAAGATAATTATTTTAAAAGAAAAATAAGTAAACTAACATTTGGGCTTTAGAAAAATGCTTTATAGAAAACAATATTCTTGCTCATCATGTTGAAAATAATAGCCAAAATATTACACGTGCACACTACGTGCAAAAATAAATAATTTTTCATAAATTTGAAAAATCAGGGTATTACAAGCCCGGCCCGGATAAAGTCGCAACCCAACTTAGGCCCGCCCAAAACTTGGGTCAACATGAGCGGTTCCGATCCGACCCGACCCGAACACAATCCCTAGGTGTATTTATCCACATATTGAAGGTTTCATATGTTAGTATGGAAATTCAAAGATTTGAGATTTGAATATGGAAAAACATAATGTTTGGGTGAGTCTGGATTTGAAAATTTGCGGATATTTGACATAAAATGCAAATTTTAAGTTATTTGCAATTCTCTCCAATTCACAAAACCCTTTGGCAATTGCACATTTTCTTTGCAAAATTAGTGTGGGACCCCTCATCCACTCTCACCATTTTTTTCTCATAAGTGTCTCAGAATTTATAGCCTTTTTTATAGCCCTCAGATCATCTATAGAGGTTGGCTATATATTTTAAAAATAGATATTTTAAAGGAAAAAAAAAACATCACTGTAGTCGTCGTCTATATACTCATTTTTAGGTATCGAATGAACAAGAGACGGCTATATTTGACAACAGAAATGGCAATATGCATATTTTAGAAATTGGAAGATGATTTATCGTTTTAGTATCGGACGGTATATGATTTGTCGTCTGAGACAAATTTTTTAATTGCGAACTTTGGGATGGCATATGATCTGCCGTTTGGAAAGAAAAAAAATTTTAAAACAAAAAATTGAATAGAAGCAAATGATGCCGAACGTGTGAGGAAAAAAACAAAACAAAAAAAAAATGTTGCTTTTGTGTTGGACCTTCACCAATTTTTTCTTTTTTAATTGCACGTAAGGAAATAAAAAAATATATTAGAATTTTTGTGTTGGACGGGAGATGATCTCACGTCCTTCACTTTTTTTTTTAAATTCATCAGACGGCAGATCCATTTTTTTTTTTTTGTTGCTTTCTGGCGGTAAATCTTCAAACGGTATATCATCTACCGTTTCGTCCAAAAAAACTCATTTTTTTAGTATAGACGACTGCAGCGTTTTCGCTATTTGCTATTTCCAAAATTCCATATACCCATTTTTTAACTTAAACAACTACAGATGCTCTTAGAGCATACGTAGTTAGCACTGCCATATCTACACGATATCCGGACCCGACTTGGATCCAACCCGGACTCGACATTGGATCAGAACCGACCCGATCTATACGGGTCCGGCTCCGGGTTCGCTTAAAATAGAATCGACCAGGACCCGGACCCGTTAAAAAATACCCCCAAAAATATGAAATTTGAATAATAAGGTTATAGGATATACATGTAAATATTAATTGTTGAATATAGATGTGTAAATATAATATTTATTCTTGTACTTTAGTGTAAAAATTGTTGGAACCGTAGGGTATCGGGTGCAAACAAATCTTTAAGTTCAAATATTTATTCACCACTACCGGAGCCGACAGATAGATTTTTTTAACTAGGAGCCGGACCTGGACCCGGTTCTCACAAGTCCAGGTACGGGTCTAATTTTTGGACCCGTGAGGTGCCGGGTCCGAATCCAGGTAGTGGAGGACCCGACCCGATAGCAACTCTATATGTAGTTGTTGTTTCTAAATTTTAGGTATTTGACATTTGAAAAATAGCAATTTGAGGAGGTTAGTGCAGTTCGTTGAATTCAAATTTTGGGTTTTTTATTTTTTAAAAAAAAATAGAGAAGGAAGAACATCTTCCATCCTTTTATTTAATTATTATTATTATTATTATTATTATTATTTTGAAAATTTAAATGTCGGACGGAAGATGACACGTGTGGTTTTTAAACAAATTAATTAAATATTAATGAAATTTTAATGAAATTTAATTTTTTTTAAAAAAAATTAATAAAATCCAAACTTCCTGTCCGTTCAAATAATTTTTAAAAAAATTGTCAGACGAAATTTTTTGAGCAAAAAAAGCCACAGACGAACTTTCATCATTCTCATCATTCGTCTACTGTATTTTCCAAAATGTCATATCCCTTGCCAAATATAGCAAACTATGTTCATCTCTAACTTAAATTTTGGATTTTTGGTCAACGACTGCGAAATATTTTTGACTAAATTTTGCAAAATTTGGATTTTTACACAACGACGGCGGATACTCTTAGAGCATCAGTAGTCGTGTTGGCTATTTAGCCAAATTTTACAAAAATTGGCTCGGAACATCTTGCAGTCGTTGGCTATTTAGCCTTTTTTTTCATTTTTGTGAACAATACCCAGCTATGTCTAGTAGTCGATTTGGCTGAATGGAAAAAATAGTCCGAAGAAACATTATTTTTGGTTTGAAGATCGGACGATGTATAATTTACCGTCTGACAAAAAAATTATTAATAAAATAATCGGAAGGGAAATTATACACCGTCCAAAAAAAATTTTAATTAAATAAATCGGACGGCTCCCGTCCGAAAAAAAATTTTAAAAATTTTTCCTGGACAGTAGATAATCTACCATCCCATGATCAGAAATTAAAAAAAAAAATCACAGAAGAGAAATCTTCTACCGCCCAAGGCTTTTGGGAAGAAATTTTTGATTTTTTTTTTTTTAAAATGCCACTATCATTCTCTATGATATTTTTTATTTAGGGTTTTTTTTTAAACAAAAACATCGGACAGGATATAATTTACCGTCCGTCCTATTATGATTTGGAAAAGCCAAATTTTGGCTAACAACAAATACAGACAAAAGCTATTTTAACTATTGCTACATGTCAAATATGCAAAATTTGGCTTTAAATGACTATGCTCTTAAGAGGCTCTAAATTCTGAGACACTGCTGGGGAAAAATTGAGGGGGCCCACAGTAATTTTGCAAAGAAAAGATGCAACTGCCAAAGGATTTTGTGAATTGGAGAGGAGGTTAACTATACACATGCATACAAGGACGAAGCTAGAACAATTTTATCGGAAGGGCCAAGTTAAAATTATATAATTACATGTAAAAATATAGAAATTTTTTCATGATTTTTAGGGGGACCAAATAATAAAACTTAGTTTTCGTGGGGATTAAATTATAATTTTTTTAGAAGGGTTTATAAATTTTCAATAGTGTGAAGGGCATTTTTGAAAATTCTGGAGGGGCCCGGGCACCTCCGGACCCTCACTAAGCTCCGCCACTGCATACATAGGTTTTTACCCTAAACATACATTATAAATACATTGGGTTCAATTCTCACTAAAAGAAAAAACAAGTGTGCTGATTTTTGTTTTCTGCGTGTACACATTTGTTTTCTGCGTGTACTGATTTTTGTTGTACATTTACAATATAGCTGAGTTGATGTTGCTGCACCAATCATTATGGTCCAATTATAGCTGAGTTGATGTTGCCCACACTCAATGTATGTGATTTATCATTTATGTCTACATGCATCCTCAAATTTGTTCTGATTTTTTTGGTTCACTAATTAATTCCTCTCCTCATAACTCCTGCAAGTTTCTTATCAGACGAAGTTTTCATTTCAACAGATGATTATGGCTGGCCTGCTGCTTATCAGTGGTCCAGTTGTGTATATGAGGCGAAGGCCTACTTCTGTGATACCTGGAGCTGTCAGAATCCCGTCAACCTCTCCAAGGTTCTAGTGTGAAAAAATAGCTAACTGTATGGATCATTGATCATACTCCTTAATTTCCTATTTAACTTTTACCTGTGTCTTGATCCTTTCCCGCCCTTGCAATTTATATGTCGTACTCAGGGCCGGCCCTGACATGCAGGCGGGCAAGGCGGCCGCCTTGGGCCCCCGCGGAATTCGCCATTTTTGGGGCTCCCGATTTCAAATTTTCCTTGTAAATATAGGCACGCGTTTCGCGCGTAATTTTTTTTTTTTTTTATATGGGGTAGGGGGGGCCCCATTTCGGAAGTTCGCCTAGGGCCCCCCGGAACTCAGGGCCGGCCCTGGTCGTACTACAGTCAATGTTGTAAATTTTGAGAAGAACCCCTTCTGTATCCTACAGTATATATACTTCTTCATAGACTGACTATTCCAAATTCATTTTAAATGAAAAAATAAAAATAAAAAACAATAATTGTTCTTTAAATGTGCAGAGCTGAGATAAGATGTTGTTTTTGATGGTTTATGTAGTAGAAGTTAAGAATCTCATCAAATCGAGTTCTCTACTTCAGTTGTGTTACAATAATTTGTCAAAATGCATTTATTCAATATGACATTTATTTATCATTGATCTCAAATGAGTCATCAAAGGATGAAATGCTTCACATGTTGCATGTCCTCATTATCATTCAGTCAACGTATTCCTTTTGCATGCGACGAATTAGTGCAAAATCTCATCTTATACAGTACAGAGTATAGATATTAGTAGTAACCTTCTGTGATCATATCAAGTATATAGTAGGCTGCCATAGTGAAGTATAAATATTGATATCCATAATGTTGTTTATTCATTACACAATCCTGGAAGGATCCAAAAGGAAGCAGCATGTCATGCCTTACCAATGAATTCTACGTCGAACAGTAGAGTGGAGTCTGGAGGTATGATGCATGAACCTGAAAGATGCGAAGGTTAACTGTGAGTTTCAAACATTTTAAATTTTGTCAGTCATTCAAAATACTTCATGGTAAATTTAGTCATGCGCTAATTATTTCATTAGAACTGATACCAAGCTTATTCAATTTCATGGGGCAATCTATAGTGAGGCTTTTAACAATGTAAATTTCAAGGACAGAAAAACTCCTCAGAAGAAGCGAAGTGTTTTTTTGGCTAAACATGGAATGCAGTTATATACAGATTGTATTGTTGGAATATCAACACAAAAGTTCGTACGAAAATGTACAGATTCTCTTCATAATTTGCAGTTTGTATTTTAAAGCTTATGAATATTATATGCATGTATCATATTTCTTCAGTTAAGCAGGACAGTTCTCCCAAGATAATAGCAAACAGGGTAAAATTTGATCTCGGGATTGAAACGTATTGCTGGTAGAAGTAAATGCATCACATAAAGTAACGAAAAGAAAAGCTTGAGTTAATAAAGAGATCTCACCTCCCTTACAACCTGCACCTCTCACTCCATATCCAAGTTCAGGTGGAAGTTTTAACGTGCGCTTACCCCCTAACAAATTTTTTTTTAGCAAGACAAGTGTATTTAGCATCATAAACAATTTAACTCGACGAACATCTTGAGGAGTTCTACATACCAGCAAGCATAGGAGGAACTCCATTACCACCTAAAATACCCTGATCCCATCCTTTAATAACCTTCACAGAACATATTGTCGAGATAACATTAAGAAATTGCCTCCCTTCAAAAAACATTAAGAAATTTCCAAAGAAGACATTATAAATTTATCACTTAAAACACACTGGGTTTTATAAAATTCGATCATGCACCAAACTTCATAAACTTTGATTGAAAGAGAAGGCTAGAAATGATGATTGTGACAATGATTTTGATGATGAAGCCTCGAACTCTAAATAACTTACAAGATATGAATAGAGGTTCTCTTCCTTGGTTATGAAACTTCCATCATAATACTTTTACATACCATTTATTATAGATTCAAGTCAATTTCTCTCATATGAATAAAACATTTTACAAATTGCATTTACCTCTCCAACACCGATTCGGAATGTGAGTGGCTTCCCTCTTCCATAGCTGCTATCAAATACCTTACCATTCTCCAGCCTCCCCACATAGTGTGCCTGTACAAACAACATACATAACCACAAATGCAAACTTAGTGTTAGGATTGTGGACTCAAATACACTGGCACAAGAAAAGAAGAAGAAGAAGAAGAAGAAGAAGAAGAGAAGACAGAGCAAGCAGCAAGAGAGGCAGCAGTGGCAGGCAGGGCCGGCCTGAGATCCCGAGGGCCCAAGGCGAAAGGCCCAAATAATTATTTTTGGGGCCACTAATTACAATATAATTTTTAACGCACAAAATACGTACATATATTTACAAGGGGAATGCAAATTTGGGGCCCCTAAAATTGCAAAAAAAATGGGGAACTGAGGCGGTCGCCTCACCTGTCACAAGGTGGGGCCGGCCCTGGCAGCAGCAAGCAAACAGAAGCACTGGCAGTCGACTGTATGGAAACACAGTCGACCCACAATTGCAGTCGACTGACAGATTAAGCGATCAACTGCTACACTCTATGTTTTGGCGAGACCCTATAATGCCGTCGACCGTGAGCGGCGTTGTGTGTTTATTTGGGTTGCGGGTTTGGTTCCATTTGTGTTGTATTTATGTTTATCTTTTAGATTTAGAGTTTATTTTGGAGCTATAAATATAGATGTAAATTATAGGGTTTAGAATACCGATCATAACTATAACTTCAAGAGGGTTCTTGTGCCAGTGATTCCAAAGGCGAAGAAGAGATTAGAGTGTGATCTCTTTGTATCTTTGTATTTTTTGACAAAAAGAAGTATTGGTTATCTCTGCATATCGTTGTGTTCTTATGGTTGTGAGATCTTGAGTATTGTGTGGTAAATCTTGTTATTGATGCATCTAGGTCTTGTGGGCTCTTGGGCACTACACATGGCGCATAGTCATACGGTGATATTAAATTATGATCAATTTTAGGAACAGAGAAGCACAATATCACCCTGTTCCCCTGTTCCGAGAGATTATGTCGACCTTTGAATTCTTATCCATTGGTCTCTGTAATTGGGATGTTGGTTAAATGATCTAAGACCAAGTTGATGAACGAGGCCAAGGCTGGCCCAAGGGTAAAGCAACCAAAGCAAGGACTTTAGGCCTCTAAAAAAAATTATCTAAAGAATAAAGACCCCCTCACGTATCAAAAAGTCCGAAATTGATTACAATAATATAATAATAAAGGTCTCCTCACATACCCAAAAGCCCGAATAAAGGCCTCCTCACATACCAAAAAAATCCGAAATTGATTACTATAATATAATAATAAATGCCTCTTTACATACTAAAAAGTCCGAAATAGGCCTCCTCACATACTAAAAAACCCGAAATTGATTACAATAATATAATATGATTTTGCATCTCAAAAAGCCCGAAAGATAACATTTAAATAAAAATATATTAACTTTAACAAAATATTATTATAAGCTTTTAAATTGCCTTATTTCGGAGTTCGGTTTAGGCCTCAATAAGTGTTGGGTCGGCCCTGATCAAGGCTCTAACTGATGGCTATGGTCCTCTACTTGGACCCCGTTAACCAATTTGGTCGATGTATCAGTTTCCTGTATTAATGAAGTACATACCTTAATGAGTTGGCCTTGTGTTGCCTCAGGGCCATAGCCAACAAGCTTGTCACAGTAGGAAAGCCCAGAAGGTGCAACAACAAATGGACACTGAGATGTAGACTCCTCAGCTGCAAATGATGGAGATGGTAAAAGGGAGGCAAAGTAGAGGCCAGCAAGACTGAAGGTGGCTTCCCTCCTACCAATGGTTGGTAGGGGGTTTTGTGCAAGTATGGGAAGTTGGGGATTGGGGTTGGAATGCAAATTTGGAGCTGAGCTGGGTTTAAATGAAAGATCTGTATGTTGGAGGTGGTTGTTGGGGAGGAGGTTGAGGAGGGGGAGAGGGGATAGGGAGGAGAAGCTCATGGCTTCTCTTCTTCACTTTTTTAACTGAAATTTTGAAATGAATGGATAAACCTTTTCTTATCTTCAATTGAGAAGAGCCAGTCTGTAATGGGTCTTTTGACAAACTTGGCCTGGCCCAATCCATTCAAATATGAGCATGCATGTGACCCAGACAAAACCAAACCCTTTTTCAAATCAAAGATGATCGAAGGTCATAGTGTTTCATTAATAGGATCGTGAAGAAACTACAAGAACAATACACATACCTTGTAAAAAATAGAGTATAATCGTTCCTTTTTTGTTGTAACAAGACCGAGTGAGAAACGAAAACCTTGTGTTTTGCATCTCAATGGAATAACATTCTGTTCTTTTTATCTCTACTACTATAGTGGGAAAAGGGCTTCGTGTAATTTGTCCATCTATCAACCCGTGCAACGTACGTGCATAACTATTGTAAATAAGGTTTTAGATCAAATTTAGACTACGTCCGTATTTTTACTTTTAAAAAAACTATATTTATTAAGACGTGCATCGAACGTGTAAACTAACTACTAGTATAAGATAAATGTAGAGCATAACTATCATATTTTATTTAATAGATATACAATTAAACATACTGTGAATAATTAATGTGGTTAAACATTAATTTCAGAGAGAGCCATCAGAAAAATAGGTCCAAAAAAGTATTTTCGTATACAATTACGAATGTACGATGATGTGTTAGATGATGTGTGTGTTTTTTTTTTTCTATGAAAACGGATAGATTCTCTCGACTCCAGTCACACCAAAAATGCATATATAAACACAATAATTACAGACAGAACAGTGTTTTACAAGCAGTAAAACTAGCAAAAAGTCGCGTTAAAATAAACGATAACAAAACAATAATATGTACAAGAATAAAAGCGCTAGGAAAAAGAATGGGTCGAAGCTGGTTGCTGTCACCGGAAGCGACTGAGGAGGCGAGCGATACAGATAGCAAGCTGAGAAGGGAAGACATCAATCGAAGATCGCGCTTGGCGCAACAAACGGCAGGTGTGGAGACCAAAACTGAGCGACAAACGGCAGGTGTGGGTCAGCTCAGTAACAGTGAATCCCGGAGGGACAATAAAGCACCTGCAAAACATCCCCACACAGGATACAATCCCAACACAAAGGAAACAAAAGACAACCCGAAGCACTGGTGACAATTATCCTCAATACAACGCTACATCAGTGCCAACCTGAAACCGGCGAGATAACGTCGCTGGCACAGTCACAGCGCGAACTGCCAAACAGTAAACAAAGCAAGAACGCTCTAACCCACACAATGAAAAATAGAGATGCCCCACTCATAAAGCCAAGCTCAGAACAGCAACACAGTAAACAAGGTAAACAAAGCAAGATGCACTACCTACAGCTAAGCTCAGAACAGCAACACAAACAGGCTCATGAAGAACATGCACAAAGATCTTAGTGAAGAACAATAATAAGGAGCCAACACAGGGCCTAAGATAATCCGATCAGTCAATTCAACTAGCTATATCAGACATGGCACAGATAACACCAACAAAACGCCACAGAAGTAGAGAAAACAGCGCGTGAAGAAAATAAAACCACATAGGGGAACAGTGAATTCTCCCACTTTCCAAACAGCCAAAATCTGCACTTATAGACATGCCAAAAGAGGAGAAGAAAAGAGGGAAAGTAGAGGATAAGCTACCATCTAAGCTAATGCTCAGAGGTATCAAAAGTTGGATAAACAGCAACATCACAGCAAAATGCAAAGAAGCCAGCAGCTCCACTAGAGGGAGATCAGACCTGCAAGAGAAACAGGGAGAATATCATAAAGCTGGAGAAAAACAAGGTGAAGCACTTGAGAATATTAAAGCTGGGGAATTAAAGCTTGAAGGTTACAGAGGCAACGAACAGAGTCGTTTAATCTCTGATAATCAAGAGAAGCTCTGCCTTTGAAGCTCGGCCCTGAGCTCCAAAGCTTAAACAAGAATAAAAAGTCATCAATCAAAGCCGAAGGGGAAGAGCAGCGATGCTCAAACAATCTCTTGTTCCTTTCCTTCCAAATCATCCAAATGATGATTTGAACAGACAAGCTCCACGCGCTACGGTACAAGGCGTTCGATGGTATTAAAGACCAGCAAGCAACTAAGGTGGGAGGGGTAGATCCCGTATCCCAAGCAAGAGAACAGATCCTCCACAAAGGGAGGATGACGTGGCACTGAACAAAAAAATGATTAACATCTTCCGTGTGATGGATGCAAAGCGGGCAAAGCTGCCCCCAAGCTAAATTCCTTCTGTTAAGCACTTCCACGGTGAGCAGTTTGCAATGATATGCCAGCCACGAATTGATCTTCACTTTAAGGGGGGGTGGCAGATCCCCATATAAAATTAGTAACCGACGATTGAACACCCCTAGAGATAAGAAAATTGTAAAAAGATTTAACAGTAAAAGAACCAGTAACATTCCAGCGCCAAGCAAGACCCTCACTAGACCTCCATTCGGAGTTGTTGAGGAGAGCGATAAGATCATTAAAACTCTCTGAAAGGGAGGGTGGGAGATCAATCACGAATGGAATGATCCAAAGTCGAGTATCATCAATCAAAGTGAAAGACTCTGCAATCGTTGCAGACGGGTCGGTAGCCAGGCGAAATAAGGAGGGAAACCCAGATGATAGTTTGATGTTACCTATCCATAGATCCGTCCAAAATTTCGCTCTAGACCCGTCCGCGCAGGTGCGAGAGATACTACAGTGGAAAGCGGCTGATGCCTTCCAGACACCTTTCTAGAAAGGGGATGCTAGGCGATTAACAATCGCTGGAAACTCCCACCAATAGCAGGAAAGAGACCGATAATCCTTGATACACCGAATCCAGGGTAAGTTATCACGAGTATGAAGGTGCCACAACCATTTACCTAGAAGGGCGATGTTATGGTTTCTGAGATCCAGAACACCCAGCCCTCCTTCTGCTTTGGAAGTGCAAATCATTTTCCATTGGCAAAGGTGGGATCCTGGTTTAAAGGAGGAGGATCCAGTCCAGAAAAAGTTACTTCTGATTTGATCAATCCTCTTAATCACCCAGGAGGGAAAGTAGTAGAAAGACATCCAATAAAGAGGCATGGCAGAGAGCACCGAATTAAGAAGAATTAATCTACCACCTCGGGAAAGCACTTTGCCTGACCACACATTGAGCCTGGCTTCCACTTTGTCAATAAGTGGAAACCAGTCCGCTCTATGCAACTTGCCCCATCGTAAGGGGATGCCTAGGTAAGTGATAGGAAATGATGCTATGGGGCAATTAAAGAAATTGGAAATCTCAGCCTGTTGGTTGGGCGAACCTCCCAACCAAAGGACCGATGACTTTTGGAAATTGATCGATAATCCCGAAGCCGATTCAAAGCAGTAAAGTAGTAGTTTGAGATTCCGAAGGGAATGGGCGTTCGGTTTAGTGAAAATAATAGTGTCATCTGCATATTGCAGGTTAAGAACCCCCTCAAAGTGGGAAGACTGACCGAGCCCCTCGATCATTTCCGAACTCCAAGCATGCCTAAGAAGCTTGCTAAAAATGTCGGCAAAGAAGGAAAAGAGAAGAGAGGAGAGAGGGTCTCCTTGGCGGAGACCACATTTGATTTTGAATTTGTGACCTTCCGAACCATTGATAAATAATGAGGAGGTACCTGAATACAAGCTGGATTTAATCCACGCGATCCATTTGGGACCAAACCCTTGGTAGGTGAGAATTTCAAAAAGAAAGTCTCAATTAACATTGTCATATGCTTTTTGAAAGTCAAGTTTGAGAAGGATGCCTTCCATTTGAGATCTGTGACAAAAGGAGATGATCTCCTGAGCCGAAGCTACACTATCTAGGATGAATCGATCCTTGATGAAACCCGATTGGGCCGTGTCGATCAAAGGAGAGATGATCGCACTCAGTCTAGCCGAAAGGACTTTCATTATGATTTTGAAAGAGGTATTGATCAAACTGATGGGCCTGAAGTTAGTCAATAAGTGTGCTCCCTCAAGTTTGGGGATTAGCACAATGTGCGCATAATTGATGCGATCAAAAGAAAAATTACCCTGATGAAGGTCTTGAAACATTTTAAAAAGATCATCCTTAAGCCAATCCCAAAATTTTTGGAAAAAGAAGGTGGGGAACCCGTCAGGCCCCGGAGCGGAATCACTTTTTAAAGCAAAAACAGCCGATTTAATTTCTTCCAGGGAGAAAGGGGCCTCGAGCGATGAAAGGTCGTGAGCTTGGTTACCGTAAAGTTGGAACCAATCAAGCTCTATAGAGCGATGTTTCGGCAAGCCAATAAGGTTTTTATAAAAAGAGTGGAATTCCCGGTGAATATCCCCATCGCTAGTAAGATCCACCCCCTGAACGGAGATTGAGGATATACGGTTGCAACGTTGCCTATGGGAGGCAAAGTTCTGAAAGAAAGCCGTATTGGCATCTCCCTCTTTCATCCACCTAACCCTGGCTCTTTGAGCCCATTTAATATGGTCTTGATAGAGGATCTCGGAGTAATCTTGCTTGCAAGATCGACGCTCCGATCTAAAAGATTCGGGCAAGGGACCGCACTCCTCCATTCTATCGATGGACTCAATAGATTGAAGAAGGAAGTTTTTGAGAAAATTAGTATTGCTTTCTCTCGGAGCGCCAGATTTTGCAACCATGCTTGATCGCATGGAGTTTAAGAAGGATATTACCCAGCTCGGAAGAACCGGTGACTGAGGCGAGACATTCCACCACAAGACTGACAAAAAGCTGGTCTTGTAGCCAGAGCTTTTCAAAACGAAATTTGTGCTGCTGGTTGAAGGGAAAGTTGGAATGGAGGACGATAGTTTTAGATGATGTGTTAAAGAGAAAAAAAGTGGTAAGGATGCAGATAGTTTTAGATGATTAATTGTTATACTTTTCAGAAGCTATTCAGTTGTTTGGAAGGATTGACCCAAAACTAAACTAAACTAAACTATACTAAACTAATCCATGTTTTTTTTAGTATAGAAACTTATCCATGTTGAAAGAAAAGAATGACCAAAATTACATGAAAATCTATATAATAAAACACAAGATAATTTTAAAAAACCATCAAGTGGCTTCCATTCAATTAAAATAAAATCAACGGCTTAGATTCATCATTCCATAACATATTTTCCCCCAAAAAGTTCCCCCCCCCCCCCCCCCACCCCAAAAACCAAAATTTTTTCCACCCAAACTTAAAAACTCCTCACTTTATCTCTCTTCTCTCTTCACTTCTCTTCTCTTCACTTTTCAGATCTCTCACTCTCTCTCATAACTCAACTTTTTCAGCTCTCTCTCTCAATTTACAACTCCACCTCCTCCTCCATCGATCGCCGAATAACTCATTCCCCAACCCCCACCCTCTCCTGCGCCTCCCGCTTCCCCTGTGCCTGCAACTCCCGCCAGCACCGCCCCTCTCCCCAGCCCCACTGCCTCACCCCCCAATATCACATAGGGGTGTTTCTCAAAGTATGTGGCCTTAGAGTCACTTCCATCAAAATTGGTATTCTAAAGATTCCTTTTTTAGAAGAAGCATTTTCTTCATTTTTTCTTAGTTTTGTGTCTTTCTCTTTTTTTTGGGGGGGGGGGGGATGGCTACTTTTTTTTTACCGCTTTTAGTAATTGGGTTATCAAATTTTAATCTTTTTTTAGATGTTCATGTCATTTGGGGTAATGGGTTTATTTTTACTTTGAATTTGTCCCTTTGTTTTATCATTATGACAATGTGTTGTTGTTGTAGATTCTAGGGATACGCTTTTTGTGTCACACTCATTTTAACACCACATTTCTGCCATAAATAAACATGTAACGATGTAAATAAAAAATTACAAAAAAAAAACTAAATATCTTTCATATTTGACCATCCAATAAGTTCAAATCTTTTACTGTGAATACTATGGGGGCAACAATAGAAGTATGTAAAATTGCATATAGAAGCTAACTGTAAATGTTGTGATTCTCGTATATCTTCATAAATGCAACAGTCCAAAGAAGTATTAGATATAAATGATTCCATTTTAAGCTTAATATATTGTATGATTACTTACTATACTTAGATTTGTTAGATGTGTTTATTTATTTTAGAGCCATTATATATTTGCACATTTCGTACCTACTGATATGTGTTTTATTCCATAGATGATTACAAAAGAGATTATTTTGATAACTCAGAGAGCAAGATCCACCGCACATTCTCGTTGCGGTGGATCTATTCCTAGGTAAGTGCCTCTTAGGTTAGAGAATCTGCTACATTCTCTTAAAGTGTTATATAAAAGATGTTGAAATATAGTAATTGTATATTCTGTTTCCTAATATAGGAAACAGATTTTCCAAATCTCTCATCTTCCCAATCTTCTCTCAATCTCTTTTTCTTCTTCTCCAAGAATGTAATCCTTATATATAGATGTATACAGTAAAGATTAAGGTACAATAAGAAGAATAAGAATTATTTTCCCCAAAATTATTTTCTTCATGGTATCAGAGCCTAATCAGATCTAGGCCAACTGAAGAAGAAAAAAAGGAGGCTGATCACCTCCATCTTGATCTGATCCTGTTGTTGATCCCGTCACCGATCATCGACCTCGATCCCGTCAGATCCCGTCGCTGAAAATCCTCCTTACCTGTCGCCGTTGCCGTTGCCGCTCTGCCCTCATCCACGACTTCCGCCACCACTCACCGAACCCATTGCCAGCCTCCCGACTGCTGCGCCATCGCCAGCAGCACCCTCAACACCACCATATCTCAATGCCCTAGCCGACCATTTCTCGCCGCTGATCACCGCAACACCACCGATCGGGCCCCCACTGCCCGTCGCTGCTCATCAACCACAGTAACACCTTCAACCGAAGCCCTTGCAATTGTCGACCATCGCCCTTCTCACCTTGCTGCCGACCACCGCCTACGCCACTGCCATCACCGCACCGCTTCTCGAGTGCCTCCACTCGCTGTCATCTCCACCAATCACTCCTGACCTCTTGCCCTTCACCTTACCGTCGAACCATTACAATCCCAAGCACCCCCTACCTCGCAGCTCCATCCCCGACCGGAACACCCCACTAACCACCCATCAACTGCTTCTCCCCTTATATTAACCACTAAGCACCGCAGGCGTCGCCCTCCTGCCTCCATCGGGCCGCCTTTGCGATGCCGTCCACCGCCATCGGTCAGATTTCAGGAGCTGTCATTATGGCTCTCTTTTTTACTGTTGCTGTCTCTTTGCTTGTGTTTCTTTGCACGTAGTTTGTGCACGTGTTAATTGTGTGTTTGTTGATCTGAGAAGGAGGGATCTTGATCTTGTGTTTGGCATTTGGATCTTAGTGTTTGGTGTTTTGATCCGTGGTGGAGTAGCTGTTTGGGTATTGGATTGTTGCTGTTTTTGCTGTTTGTTGAAGACTTGGAGCTGTTCTTGACCAAGTTGTGTTGTTTTCTATTGGTTGCTGAAGATCAGATCCATTATTTTTCCCCTTTGTGCCGCTACCATGGGACAAACTGATAGAGCTGAGAAGAGTATTGGACTCGCCTCTACATTAGTCACAACTGCAGGTAATGATGGTAAGGTATTTAATATTTCTGCTTCTGTTATGAATAGTGCATGGATAATTGATTCGGGTGCTACCGACCATATGACTTTTAATTCTAGACAAGTTCAAAATTTCCAACCATCCACTAAATCGAATGTGTCCACTGCCAATGGTGATTTTTCCACTGTTACTAGCGAGGGTACCATACATCTCACAAACAACCTAATCTTAGATATTGCCCTAGTTGTGCCATCCTTGAATTTCAACCTATTATCTGTTGCTCAAATAACTACTTCCTTACATTGTATTGTAGTCTTTTGACCTTTCCATTGCGTGTTTAAGGATATTCGGACTCGCAAGACGATTGGTTATGGGGTTAGGCACAGGAAGCTCTATTACCTAGATTTAGAATCTAAATGTTCGAGCAAGTTGACTCAAGCTCTGAGTGTGGAAGGATCCGAAGATGAGAAGAAGAAAAAAGATATTTGGCTATGGCATCGACGTCTAGGGCATGCTTCTTTTGGTTATTTGAAGAAATTATTTCCAAGTTTATTTTTGAAGTTGGATATATCTGCCTTTCGGTGTGATGTGTGTGAACTCGCAAAAGGTCATCGTGTCTCTTTTCCTCCAAGTCCAAGTAAAAGTTCCCTACCTTTTATGATTATTCTTTCTGATGTTTGGGGTCCATCCAAAACCACTACATTTGGAGGAGCCAAATGGTTTGTGACCTTTATTGATGATTGTACCCGTATGACCTGGATTTGTTTGATGAAGTCGAAAAGTGAAGTTAAGGGTTTGTTTCAGAAATTTTACAAGCATGTTATGATTCAGTATAAATCACAGATTCAAGTTCTTAGGAGTGATAATGGCGGAGAGTACCTGAGTTCAAATCTGCAACAATATTTGGTGGAACACGGAATTGTTCATCAGACTACATGCTCGTATACACCTCAACAGAATGGGGTTGCAGAAAGGAAAAATAGACACTTGCTCAAAGTGGTTCGTGCTTCTCTCATCCATGGAAATATGCCACTCATTTATTGGGGAGAAGCCCTTGCTTCTGCTGCATACTTAATCAACTGAGTTCCCTTTAATATTCTAAACTTCCTCACACCATTTCAAGTATTAACTGAAGCTGTGAATGCACCAAAAGTTGTCAACTTGCCACCTCGTGTGTTTGGGTGTGTTGCATTTGTTCATCTTCATCAACATGAACGCAATAAGTTAACTCCTCGAGTTGTCCGCTGTATTTTCGTGGGATATGCACAGAATAAGAAAGGGTATCCGTGCTATCACCCACCAACTCAAAAGATGTTTGTGACTATGGATGTTGTGTTCCATGAAGATGAGATGTATTTTTCCTCTGAGGTTGAACTTCAGGGGGAGTACCGAAGTGAAGTTCAAACTCTTGCCTATGATGAAGTGGTTACCATTCAAACTGAAGAATCAGATATAAGGGAAGAAAATCAGGATGTAAGTAATGACGATCACTCGAATGAAGACTTGGTTGAGGAACAAAATTTCTACGAAGATTTGCAGTCAGTGCCAAACCTCCATGAAAATGAGCCATCTCCACCACCAGCACCATCTGAACCATCTCCACCACCAATACCATCAGATCTATCTTTACTCCCAGCAGAACCCCAAAACCAATCGTCATCGCTGTCCGAAGCTCTAAGAAGAGAAATCCCAAACCGTACTACTAGAGATGTCCCAAAACCCACTTACGAGCCTAATCCCACTAGTAAAGTCAAGTATCCCATGAGTCATTATGTGTCCACTCACCGATTGTCTGAATCAAATAAGTCATTTGTGAATCAATTATCTGTTGTATCTATTCCTAACAGTGTGCAGGAAGCCTTAGCCGATCCAAGGTGGAAAGCAGCTATGGATGAGGAGATGAAGTCCTTGAAGAAAAAATGAGACTTGGGAGATAGTCGAGCTTCCAGCAGGGAAGAAACCAGTAGGATGCAGATGGATTTATACAGTGAAATATAAATCGGATGGTTCGATAGAGCGGTACAAGGCAAGGTTGGTTGCCAAAGGGTATACTCAAACTTATGGAATTGATTATGACGAAATATTTGCACCTGTGGCAAAGTTCAACACTATTCGAGTTCTAATGTCACTTGCTGCAAATCTTGACTGGCCGTTGGAGCAATTTGATGTGAAGAATGCATTTTTGCATGGGGAATTGACAGAAGAAGTCTATATGGATCTTCCACCAGGGTCGAACAGACCAGTCCAACACAGCAACAAAGTATGTCTTTTGAAGAAAGCATTGTATGGACTGAAGCAGTCACCAAGAGCCTGGTTTGGGAGATTTACAAAACCAATGAGGACATTTGGATACGATCAGAGTAATTCTGATCATACTCTATTCCTAAAAAGGAAAGAATGTAAAATCACTGCTCTCATTATTTATGTTGATGATATGATAGTAACTGGAGATGATCCTGAGGAGATGAAGGCATTAAAGAACTACTTGTCACAAGAGTTCGAAATGAAAGATCTTGGTCCTTTGAGATACTTTCTTGGTATTGAAGTTTCGCGCTCAAGAAAAGGAATATTTCTTTCTCAGAGAAAATATGCTCTGGTTTTATTGAAGGAAATTGGAATGTCCGCTTGTCAACCTATTAGTACACCATTGGAAGAAGGACTGAAACTATGCAACGAAGCTGATCAAGTGCCTTGTGATAAGGAAAGATATAAGAGATTGGTTGGACGACTAATGTATCTTGCACATACACGGCCAGATTTTTCATATGTTTTAAGTATGGTAATCCCTCCCATTAATCCCACTTCCCTTCACCCTCGACCTGTCTTCCAACCTTCACCAAAAACCCACACTCTCTTCCAAAAAAACCCTAACCCCAAAAACCACAGATCTAGGAAGATGGAGAGGCGATGCTTCAAATGCGGCGGCGGAGACCACAGCACCCAGGAATGCCGCATCCTAGGCTACCACTACTTCAACTGCAAAAAGTTCGGCCACAAAGTGTGGGACTGCCCAGTCAACAACAGGGTGGAGAGCCTGGAGATCGACCTTCCCCACAACAATGCCATTGCCTAAGCACTGTGGGCCCTCCATGCCAGTGCGTTCCTCCATCTCATTAACCTTAGACGCATCCTCCTTACCAAGGATCTGGTGAGTGCTTTCAACTTTGCCTGGGGAAGGAGCGGTAGATGGTGGACTCTGCAAAGGGTCTGCGACGGGGTCTATCACGTTCAGTTCCCCACTTCTACGGAGGCGGAAAGCGCCATTACGGAAGGCGTTTTCAGTTTTTCGGGTTTCACTGCTGCCTTCTCTCCATGGTCCATGGAGTTTGGGGCCAAACTCCGACCTAAGCCCTCTTTCATCTGGATTAACCTTCCTCTTCTCCCGTTCCACTATTGGAACCGTGAATCACTGGAAAAACTCATCTCTCCCTTTGGAAAACTGATTACCCTCAGCTGGGAAATGATCAATGTGAGAACCAGAGATCAGGCCTTGGTCCTCATAGAGGTGGCTGACCTCACGCTCATCCCTAAAGTCCTCTGCATCCGATACACCGTACCTTGGAGTCTTGAGAGACATATCCACAAGGTGTCAGTCTTACTTCTTGGAGATCTGATTGCAGTCGAGGATGTTCAAAGCGGCAAAGTCCAACTCTTCACTAAGGTAAATTTGGCCGAAGACTCCGGAAATGCGAGCCTCTGGCATCCCAAGGCGCCGGAGGGAACCAAGGCCGGCGAGGTTGGGGCCCCCTCTGGCACAGCGAAATTTTCGGAGATAGTTGAGCAAAATTCCACTGATTTGGGGGGAAAAAATACAACGGACTCTCCGCTTGAGGGGGTAATTTTGAATTATTTCCTAATATTCCTCCTTTGATAGAACCCAGCATGCATGCAAAGATCCCTGAGATTCCAACCCCACAATCTGCACAAGTCCCCCCAAAGATCCCACAACCCCCCATTTCAGCCCCACGGATTATTCCAATCACCGAATCCTCATAAAGCAATAACAAAGATTCTGCAAAGTACCTTACCAAATCACCCGCCAACCAAGCTATCTCCACCGAAGATGAATCATGCGAAGAAGTACGAGAGATGTTTTGGAAAGGGAGACTGGTCACACTCCCTCTCTCCCTGTTCACTAAGATCAAGCCAGCTATTGAAGGAGCTCTTCGGGATTCGATGCAAGAGGAGCTTAGCAAGTTCAATGCAGAGGCGCAAGGATTTTTCAATGCAGGAACCAGCAAAGTGGGAGCTGCGAGCTTCCGCACTCGATCCCTCATCAGCAAGCCTCTGAAGAAAGCCTCCAATTCCTCTTTGTCACTCCCCCCAGGTTTCTCGACTGGGCCATCGAAGCGACAAAAGCGTGCCAGATCAGCTTCCAAGCTCCACTGCACATGGCCATTCATGAAGCACCTCTCCACCACTATCAAGAAGAAGACCTCAGGTACCGCATCTTCAGCTGCTTCTGTTACAAATGCACATCTTAATCCATTTACTCTACTTTCAAATGAGGACATCTTAGAGGTAGTAGAGTCTATTGGAGTGGAGGCTAAGGGGCCACACTCAGTGCACACCCTCAAGAACGATCAGAAGGCCCCCGTTGATCACACTGATCAACCAGGGCATTCTGACTAGATGACCTTTCTCTTTCCTTGGAAGTGTGTTGATCTTCCTGGCTTTATTTTCCTGTCTTTTGGTGCTTTTTGATACAATTTTTCGTCATTAAGATTATAAGTTGGAATGTAAGAGGCTTGGGCAACCCTGGTAAATGTTCACTAATTAAAGAAGGGATCCGAAGCTGCTTCCCTTACGTTGTCTGCTTGCAGGAGACTAAACTGAGCAAATCTACAGCTAATAAACTCTCCTCTATTGGTGGTAATATCATTACTAATTGGATCCAATTAGACTCCCTCAATAGCTGCGGTGGTATATTACTCGGGTGGAATGACAATGTCCTAGAATGCACCTACTCTGCCTGCGACATCTTTTCTATTTCAGCATCCTTCAAGAGCCGATGCTCTGCTGATGCATGGTCAATTACTTCTGTTTATGCCCCCTTTGAGCTAGATGATAGAGAGCTTTGCTTCCATGAGATCAAACAGAGACGTAGTCTCCTTCATGATGCCTGGGTACTCTGTGGGGATTTTAATGTTACTATCTCTGATTCGGAGAGGTCAACAGGGAAGGGATCCTCCAGAGACATGAGAATTTTCCGTGAACTCATCCAAGACCTTGCACTAATTGATCTCCCACTTTCCGAAAGGAAATTCACATGGACAAATCTTCGAGCCTCGCCTTCAATGGCTAAGCTTGACAGATTTCTCATCTCCTCCACTTGGGATCGTTGTTTCCCAGCCTGCATACAGTTCTCCCTGCCTAGATACTCATCAGATCACTACCCCATCGTGGTTGATACTCAGGTTCTTCAACGCCAGAGTCATTACTTCAAGTTTGAGAAAGCATGGCTCACTCACCCCTCCTTCATTCCTGAAGTAAGTATATGGTGGCAGCAGTTCTCTTGCAATGGCAACCCAGTCGACACATTCGCCTGCAAACTCGGTCTACTCAGAAGGCGCATCCGCAAATGGAAGACTGAAACCTTTGGCAATATCCCCTCCTGCAAGAAGCAACTCCAAGATCTTCTCCTTCAGCTTGAGATTGATGCTGAAAAAATGCCTACCCCTCCTGCCTCTCTCAAAACCACTCATCTTGAGCTTCAGAATTTAATCAAAGCAGAGTCAGTGTACTGGAGACAGAGATCTCGTGTGCAGTGGATTAAAGAAGGTGATGCAAACTCAAAGTTCTTTCACTCGATTGCAAATGGCAGAAGAAGGAGAAACTTCATCCACAGCCTCAACACTGATAACCACATCACAACCATTCCCTCAACTATCCGAGAGGCTTTTGGAACTCATTTTCAAGCCATTTGTGGCACTGCCTCAACCTCAGACTTCAATATTGACTGGTCATCCCTCTATCCTTCAAATGCTATGTGTCGCAGTCACCTCGATGAGCCCATCACTATGGAGGAGCTCCGTAAGGCAGTTTTCGATATGAACAGTGACAAAGCCCCTGGTCCCGACGGCTTTTCAATGAACTTTTATCACACATTCTGGGACACCATCAAGGCTGACTTACTGGATATGATGCAATCTGTCTTTAGGGGAGACACAGACAATGGGTGACTGAACTACTCAAATATTATTCTTATTCCCAAATGCGAGGGAGCCAGCCTAGTTACTGAGTACACACCTATTAGTCTGCTCAACTGCTCTCTTAAGATCTTCACGAAGATCCTAGCCAATAGACTCTGCCCTATCCTTCACTCACTAGTTTCATCCTCTCAGAGTGCATTCCTCAAAGGTAAATCAACTGTCAACTGCTTCCTTGTAGCGCATGAGACAATAAATTTATGCAGCAGAAGAAGCTCAGACACCCTCCTTTTCAAAATCGACTTCACCAAAGCCTTCGACATTGTAAGCTGGGACTTCCTTCTTCAACTGCTTAAAGCCAGAGGCTTTGGGCCATCTTGGTGTAGATGGATTGAAATGATCCTCACAACAGCAAAATCCTTTGTTATCATCAATGGTGAGAAGGGTAGACAAATCAACTCCAAGAGAGGCCACAAGCAAGGTGATCCTCTCTCGCCGATGCTTTCATCTTGGTAGTTGATGTCCTGGCACAAATGCTCTACTGTGGGCGAAGGAATGGCACCTTCTCACAACTGCCTATTGGAGGCCAACTTTCTAACCTCTCTGTGCTCCAATTCGCAGACGATACTCTGATCTTCTGCAAGGGCGATGAGCAAGAGATTCTGAATCTCAAAATAGCCCTGCAACTGTTTGCAAACATCTCTGGTGTAGCTATTGTAGAACCCCATTTTTAAAAAATATTATTTCTAAATGTTTATGATGAATTAAAATGATTTTTTGGAGAATTTATAAATATTTTCTGAAAATATATCTTTTTACACGTGCAAAATACGTGCAAATATTTTCTTGAGAAGTTCAAAAGTCAAATTTTCTTCATGAAAAATCATTATTTAATATTTGGGATCTATTTATAATTTTTCCAGATTTTTCTGAAATTAATTGGATCTATTTGCAAATTTTGATAAAAGAAGGATCTTTTTGCAAATTGGTCATTTTGAGGGGTGAAAGTGCAAAAAACTATTTTTCTGGACTTTTGAACAGTGCCGGCTGGATGAAGGAGTTTATTTTGCTTTTAAATTCTAATTTAAATGATTTTATCAAGTTTCCAACATAAGGGATCCATTTATGTAAAGTTGTATTTCAAGGGGGTTATTTTGTAAAAGTCTATGGAAAACCCTAAACTTCTTATCCCAGGTATTTAAAAGAAAATGCAGCCGTCATTCGCTGTACAACATAAAATTCTTGTGATTTTTGGGAGGATCAAGAGGAGGATTTTGGATCTCGCAAAAAGAGAGGCTTTCTTGTTAGATCTCTTCATTTCTAAGGTGAGTGATATAAATTTTGTTTTGTTGTTTTGATTTAGGTGAGTGACATGTTGTTTTACTTTGTGTATGTTTTATGTGATTAATGTCATTGATTGGTTGATTTGTTTATGTATGTGAGTAGTATAATTTAGTTGTTGATCTATGATTGTTTTGATTAATCTTGGATGTCGAATTTATTTGCTAGAAAGCATGTTTAGGATTTGAGTATGGTTATAACAATAAGGGATTGGATGGATGAACAATTGGATCTTGTGATTACAAATCGGATTTTTGATTATGAGTTGTGGAAGAAATTCGGTGTTGAGAAATTTTAATGGAAGAATTATGAATTTAGAACATGAAAATTTAAGTTTTGAGAAATTGGTTGATTTGAGGAAATGTATCCAAACTGGGGATTCTTTGAGATTGATGTTTTTATCTGAATACAAATTATTTCAGTGAGCAATGAATTTCTTAGGAAACTCAAATTTTGATTATCGTGTACAACCAAAATTATGCAGTCTGTAGGCCGACAGTCGACTGGCATGACCTTTTAGTCGACTGGTACGACCCGACTGCTATGATCTTTAGTTTCCTTGAAAATTCGTTCTGGGCAGTTGACTTAGACCCTTTTCAGTCGACTGGCACACTTAGAATTTATTTTTCAAAGTTATCGTAGATTTTTCTCTGGTAAGTCGACTTATGACTTTTTAAGTCGACTTATAATCTCTGGTAAGTCGACTAATGACTTTTATGAATCAACTTATAACACTTAGCTTATTTTCTTAAAATCAGGGAATTATTTCCTCTGGACAGTCGACTTATGTTTTCTATAGTCGACTGGTACTGATGTATTTTTATATTTATGAAGGTTCTTCCAAATGGTTTATTCTCTAGATATTTTGATTTATAACTACTTATACCTTATCTTCTATTGAACTTATGTTTTCAAGAGGTTAAGTTGAGCAGTTTAAGATGTAAGTTTGGTTGAGATATTTAAGTTTGAGTCTCTAGAGGGTGTGTGTGACCCTAGTATACCGGTGGTTGAGTTAATTATGTTTGGGCCTGTTGAGGCATTTTAGTTGTTCAGTTGTTGAGTTAAGTCCGGTAGGGTACACCGACTCTAGGAGATTCGTTAAGTAATTAAATAACCCAAAAATGATAAGGACAGGCACTAGTGGTGATATGACGAACGGGAACATGGGTTATGTGCCTCAGTATGGCTTTCGGTGTGAGATTGATCCCCGGAATTATCCAGGTGTGAGTGAAATAGTCTCCAGAATTACCTGTGGTGTGGGATTGATCTCCGGAATTATCGGGGTCGAGGCGACGCACATGTGGTATTCATGTGATGAGGGCCATTGCTGCGGTGTGAGATAATCTCCGAAATTATCCAGGTAATTTACCTGTGGTGTGGGATTTATCTGTAGCGCCCCGAATTTCTAATATGATATCTTAGAAAATACGTGGCACAATCCCAGCATCCACTTCAATGTAACAGTAAACACAACCAACTCCACTAAAATTTTCAACTTTTATTACAACAAACTTTTACATAGCACAGCGGAATTCAAAACATCTCAAATCATAATTTTTCTTTTATTTACAACACAATCTTTTTACAACACTGCCTTTACAAATTTACACAAACTCTTTCAAATTAATTTATCTCAAAACTATCTCAAGCATCCAAACCTCCCAAGTCTAAGCAACAACCTGCAACATATGAGGCTAGAGATGATCCCTAACCCCCAAAACTAAAGGGGTCAGCCATAAATGGTGTGAGTGACATAAAAACAAACAAACAACATAATTGAACTTAAATCATGAATTCTTAAACAATATGTAGTGAACACGAATACATAAAATATGATGTGGCAAGGAAAGTAAACAACAAGTGAGACTAAACCAAGTGTCATGTGTAGAAAAACAGGAAATCCATATGCATAAAACCAAGTCAAGAAAACACAATGCTATATGCGGACTCTCTAATGCGTACTTGTCGAAGTCTATGCATCTCACTCTACATAGGTTCGGTGCAAGCCCTTAACGTCTCCACTTCATAGGGTTCAATTCCCGCTATGCAACTAATCCTAACACGATGACTACTACGAGATAAAGATAAACTGTGAGTAGTAGCCCATGCCCCGATAATTCCGGAGATGAATCCCATACCTCAGGTATTTTACCTGGATAATTCCGGAGATCATCCCACACCGAAACATTGACACATCATCACATGAATACCACATGTGCTTCGCCTCGACTCCGATAATTCCGGAGATCAATCTCACACCGCAAGTAACTACTTGGATAATTCCGGAGATATATCCCACACCACAGGTAATTTACCTGGATAATTCCGGAGATAATCCCACACCCAACGTAAGATACTTCGATAATTCCGGAGATTAAATCCCACACCGAAAGTCATACTGAGGTACTTGGCCCATGTTCCCGTTCATCATATCACCACTAGTGCCTGTCCTTATTATTTTTGGATTACTGAATTACTCAACGAATCTCCTAGAGTTGGTGTACCCTACCGGACTTAACTCAAAACTGAACAACTGAAATGCCTCAACAGGCCTCAACAAAATAACTCAACGCCGGTATACTAGGGTCACACACATCTTCTGGAGACTCAAACTCAAATGTCTAAACCAACTTTCCACCAAACAAAAGTAGCTCAACTGAATATCTTAAATCATGTGCTCAACAGAAGACAAAGCATGGACTAAAATATCTGAAGACTAATCATTGAATGAACATTCAAGTTTATGAAAACTCATCAGTACCAGTCGACTTATACTGCAGTAAGTCGACTGTCCAGAGGAAAAATATCCATGATTTTAAGAAAATAAACTAAGTAACATAAGTCGACTTAAAGATCATCGGTCGACTGAGAAAATACTAAGTCGACTGTCCAGAACGGATTTTTCAAGAAACTAAATACACAGCAGCTGGGTCGTACCAGTCGACTGAAAAGTCTATCAGTCGACTGTCGGCCTACAGTTTGCATAGTTTAGGTCTGTATACAATAATCAAAATTGAGTTTTTCTAAAGATTCATTGTTTACGAAAATCATTTGTATTCATATAAAACGACAATCTCAAAGTATTCACAGTTTGGTTACATTACTCAAATCAACCCATGTCTCAAAACTCAAGTTCTCATGTTCTAAATTCCTAATTCTTCCATTAGAGTTTCTCAATACTAAATTTCATTCACAACTCAAAACCAAGATCTGATTTGTAATCACAAGATCCAGATGTTCATTCATCCGATCTAAACCATACTCAAATCTTAGACATGCTTTCTAGAAATACCATCTTATGAACCAAGATCTACTCAACATTCTTAGATTTTACATGCATGGTACCAACAACATCCTTTGCATCGTTCTCATGCAAAATACTAAATAACATACATGCCAAACAAACAACACGACAATCGTTCACATAGATCAAACCATAAGACAAATTCCATATTACTCACAAAACAAAATAAAAACAAAACAATCACACACAAAACAAAACAAAACAAAACAATGTCACTCACCTTTGAATTGAAAAGATCCAACGAAAAGCCTTCCTTTTTGCGAGATCCAAATCTTCCTCTTGCTCCACCAAAACAAATCACAAAGTTCTCTATTGTGCAGCGAATGACGGCTGCAAAAATTCTTTTAAACACCCGGGATAAAGAGTTTAGGGTTTACCCACTTTTTGCAAAATAATCCTTTCAAAATACAACTTTATATATATAGCTCTATTCTTGGAAATTCAATAGAATTCATTTAAATCAGGATTTAAAAGTAAAATATAATCCTAAATCTCAACCGGTACTATTCAAAATGTCCAGGAAATACATCTTGCATTTTAACCCCTAAAATGACAAATTTGCAAAAAGGTCCTTATTTTCTCAAAATTTGCAAATAGTTCCAATTAATTTCAAAAAAATCTGGAAAAATACTAAATAAATCCCAAATATTAAATAATGATTTTTCATGATGAAAACTTGACTTTTGAATTTCTCAAGAAAGTATTAGCACGTGTTTTGCACGTGTAAAAAGATGAATTTTTCTGAAAATATTTATTAAATCCTCAAAAATCATTTTAATCATTTAAAAATCTTTAAAAATAATATTTCAAAAATATGGGGTTCTACATTATCGGGGCATGGGCTAATACTCACAGTTTATCTTTATCTCGTAGTAGTCATCGTGTTAGGATTTGTTGCATAATGGGATTGAACCCTATAAAGTGGAGACGTTAAGGGCTTGCACCGAACCTATGTAGAGTGTGATGCATAGACTTCGAAAAGTACGCATTAGAGAGTCCGCATATAGAAATTGTGTTTTCTTGACTTGGTTTTATGCATGTGGTTTTCTTGTTTCCTACACTTGACACTTAGTTTAGTTTCACTTGTTGTTTACATGTTTCCTTGCTACGTCATATTTTATGTATTCTTGTTTACTTCATGTCGTTTAAGAATCCATGCTTAATGTTCATTTACGTTGTTTGCTTTTATATCACTCACACCTTTATGGCTGACCCCTTTAGTTTTGGGGGTTAGGGATCATCTCTAGCCTCATGTGTTGCAGGTTGTTACTTAGAGTTTGGAGGTTTGGATGCTTGAGATGGTTTTGAGATAAATTGATTTAATTGAGTTTTGTGTAGATTTGTAAAAGCAGTGTTGTAAAAAGACTGTGTTGTGAATAAAAGAAAATTATGATTTAAGATGTTTTGTATTCCGATGTGCTATGTAAAGGTTTAATGTAAGGAAAGTTGGAAAAATTTTGTTGGTGTAAGTTGTGTTTAATATTACATTGAAGTTGATGCTGGGATTGTGCCACATATTTTCTAAGATATTATATTAGAAATTCGGGGCGCTACAGCTATAAACTTCAATAAGTCTTCAATTGTTTATTTTGGCAAATCTCAGGCCAAACTACATGCCTTCTCTTCTATCCTTGAATGCAAGGAGGACAGACTCCCGATCACATATCTTGGAATGCCTCTCTCCAAAGGCAAATTGAGCAAGCGACATTGGCAACCGCTCATTCTCAAGATCGAAAGGAGGCTATCGGTTTGGAAGGGCAAAATGCTCTCTAGAGGTGGTAGGCTGATTCTCATCAATGCAGTGCTGAGTGCCCTCCCCGTCTACTTTGCATCCTTCTTCAGGTTACCTCTATGGGTTATTAAACGCATAGACCAAATTAGAAGCAGATTCTTTTGGTGTGGAACGGACAAAGATGCAAGGGGCACTGCTTGTGCAAAGTGGCGCACCATCTGCCAACCCAATAACCAAGGAGGTCTCGGCGTACTTGACTTGAAAGTCTTTAATGAGGCACTGCTTATGAAGTGGTGGTGGAACCTTCTAGCCACAGATTCCCTTGTCAGCAAAACATTGCACAGCCTCTACTTTAGAAGATCTGCAAATAATTTTCTTTGCACGCCACTAGCTTCTCAATTTTGGAAAGGCATCTTCAACCTCCGAGATCAATTCCTCATAAATGTACACTGGCAACTTGGTAACGGAGACAACATCAAATTTTGGCAATCCCGATGGATTGATGGGCACAGCATCACCACACTCCACCCCTCACTGGCAGCAGCAGCGTGGAACCCTCAAGCTGAGGTCTTTTCACAAGGAGCATGGATCAATGGGGTTTGGGAATGGCACCCTAGGCTAAACTGTATAGCTTCGCCGCTCATTCGTGCAGAGAAGCATAACCTCCTCCTAGCCCTAAAAGATAGACAACCCTCAAACGATTGCGATAAGCCAACATGGAGCCTTACTGCAGCTGGGACTTACACAGTTAAATCAGCCTATAACTTCTTCATCTTTTCAGGAATGAGATCTCCTTTCTACAAGGCAATTTGGACATCGGCGGCTCCCTTGAAGTGCAAGATCTTTATCTGGCAACTGAGTCGGGGACGACTCAATTCGAAGGATTTTCTGCGTTCAAAAGGCTAGACGGGAGACACCGCATGCACAGCCTGTGCGTGCCCTGTCGAAACAGGTTACCATATTTTCTTCCTCTGCCCTGTTGCATCTGAAATCTGGAAGTTCTTCACTGCACTCTTTCACATACAATCCTTCCCCATAGATATGCACGATTGTTTTACCTCATGGTGTCTTAGCACACGGGCACACACGCACACTTGGCACCTTCTTACTGTCGCAATATGCTGGAGTATTTGGATAGCTAGAAATGATTGTGTATTTTCTGCTAAGTCTCCTACAACTCATCGAATCATTTCTAATGCTATTTTCTGGTTTCGATCATGGTTAGATGGGATCGGCAGCGATAAGAAGAAGAAGGCGATGGAGAAAGAAATGGAAGAAGCAAACGTGCAAGATTTACTTCTTCACGAGGCCCTTGCCCGCATTGGACAGACTGAGAGTGAGGAGGGGAGCTGCTCATGGTAGCTTCATCAGCAGGAAGATCTTCTTACCGTATTTTGAGTCTTTTGTACTCTGTATGGGTTGTTTTGGGGGGCCTTGCATGACAGCAGCCCGAGTACTCTTTCTCTTCTTGTTTTGGATGTTTTAGCTTCTTGATCAAGGGTTCAGGTTACATACTGAACTAGCTTGATCTGTTTTTGTATTGTAAACTTTTACTTAGTTTTAATATATATTTTTGTGAGGTAGGGACTTACCCTACATTTTCCCCTTCAAAAAAAAATCAAAAATGAAATCTCTTATATTGAAGTCACACATAGCAAGGAATTTCTGATCTACTACTGTTCACAATACTCTTTTTGAATCTCGAGCTACTGACAAATGATCCTACAATATAAACCAATAAACAATAAATTATGCAAGTCACTCCATAATCCTACTTTAGAGTACATCAAGGTCTACTAGCAAATAAACATCTATATAAATCATCATTCAAAAAAATATGCATATATTTTACTTTTTACTATACTGCACCGTTCACGAAGACGTACCGCCTTGTCCATGGGTAAACCTAGTAATACAATAAGAGCATCCACAGTCATGTAAGGTAAAATATGCATATATGCATATAATCGAAAAAATGAATATAATCGAAAAAATAAAACGGACGAAACATGTGAGAAAAAAATAATTTAAATGAATTTTATTTCGCAGAAACCAAAACATGATTTTTGTCCCAGGAAAAAGAAAAAGAAAAAAAAAATCAAAATTCAAATCATCCAAAGTGAATTTTGAATTTTTTGGGAAAATTTCAAAGGGTTTTAAAATAAAAATAAAAATAAAACGCGTGGGACCACATGGGACGCCCATTGAGTTTTTTTAATTAAGTTGTTAATTATGTTTTTAATTACCTAAACCTAATTAGTTAACTAATTTATTTAACTAAAAGTTTAATTTAAATACTAACTACATTAATTAATTAACTAAATTAGGAGCTTAAGTTTTTTTTTTAATTTTAAATAATTCAGAATTTTTCATCCGATGAAAAAAAATTAAAATAAAATATTACGGTTTCCTCCGATCATTTAAAAAATAATTAAATAATGCAGACGAAACATGTTTCGTCATGCATAAAATGCATAAAGCTATATTTGAAGCTATTTTTTATCTTTCTCCTGTAGCAAAAAATACATCTATATAAATAATTACAAAGAAAGCTATCAAGTGGCTCACAATCAATTCCTCCCAAAATCAAAGGCCCATATCAAATCTCACAAAACACATTTTTCCTCCAAAACTCAAATTCAAATATTCCACCCAAAACAACTCCTATATTTATTTAATCATTTTTTTTTCTCTCTCTCTCCTTTCCTCCTCTATTCAAAAAATTAAGAATTTTTTTTAAAAATTTTTTTTAAAAAAATAATTAAAAAACTAAAAAAAATTTAAAATTTAAAAACTTTAAAAATAATTCAAAAAAATCATATAATATGTTTTTTGCTCTATGTTTGCTACTTTAATTAATTTGTTGGACCTCCAAAACTATTTTATATGATCAAATAAGGTGCACCGTGCCAAAGACGTGCCGTAGGCACGTGTCAACGGGCAAACCTAGTAAAATTATAAAATGTCTCGGGAGTGATCGGGAGTGAAGCGTCTACAGTGATTATTTACCTGACCGAGTGTGGATGCTCTAAAGATTATTAATAATTAATTCTGGAAACCCTAATAAGGAAATTAATTAAATTAGCAATAATCGAAGCAAGTGATCCAGCCTCAATCTTATCCGCGGTCCCACTCCGGAATAGGTCGGTTTCAAACGTACTGAGGGATCCGACAACCCATTTTTGTCTCTTTTGAATTTGAAGTGAGGTCTGAAACGAAACCACGTGCATGAAATGGTCCACGCAGCACCAATTTCGGAATCATTCACTCCCTAAATTAAGCTGCATCCTGCAAAGTGTAAAGCACAAAAATAGAGTAATTGTATTTGGGTTCGCACCTTAAGTGACTTAGGGCCGGCCTCCACCTTCAGGCAGATGAGGTGGCCGCCTCAATTCCCAGGTTTTTTACAATTTTAGGGCTTTCCAAATTTCTTGTAATTATAGACATATATTTTGTACGTAAAAAAATTATATTTAAGAGCCCCCAAAATAATTATTTGAACGTTTCATAATTATTTGAACGTTTCACCTTTTATTTTTTGCCTTAGGTCCCGGAAACTCAGAGCCGGCCTAACTTACTTGCATATAAATGATTTGATATTTTCCTTCTCGCTCCTCAGTCCTCACTACAGGAATTGATAGTTCATGGAGTACGAATTATTTCATATTTATTGAGGCATCTTGCTTTGAACATCCTTGTATCCACTGAAAATGGCCAATTAGTGCATGTATTTAAGAGTTTAAAATTTGAAATGCTTTCTCGATTCATTGTTCTAAGTACAAAATAAACTCGCTATGAACAATCTTACTTCGAACATCCTTGTATCCAGTGAAAATGGCCAATTTGTGCTTGTATTTAAGAGTTTAAATTTTGAAATGATTTATCGATTCATTGTTCTAAGTACAAAATAAACTCGCTATGAACAATCTTAATTTTCTCTAAATAGTCCGATGCCGGCCCTGAGTTTCCGGAGACCCGAGGTAAAATGCCCAAATAATTATTTTTGAAAGCCTCTAATTATAATGTCTTTTTACGCACAAAATATGTATCTATACTTACAAGGAAATACAAATTGGGTTGGGGGGGGGGGGGGGGGGGGGGGGGGGGGGGGGGGCCTCTAAAATTGTAAAAAAATCTAGGGGCTTGAAGCGACCGCCGAACTTGTCTCAAGGTGGAGGTCGGCCCTGTGCATACATCACTGATATATCTTGTGATAGCGTATCATGCGGGTGATGATTCCAGATGCCGAGGAAAATATCTTTAGTATAATAAGAAGACTACCACTTCTACATTTCAAATCAGTGAAAGCAAACGAATGTGAGATATTGAAATCACTTGAGTCAATTTTCTTAAAGTAGTAGTTAAAGCTTGGTGAAGGGCTTCTGCCGTTGAGTTAGGTCGGGTAGGTTGACATATTTGCCTCCTACACAACCATTCCACATTATTATTACTAATTTTTACCACTTTTTTTTCCACGGATAAATTGGAAGAAAAAAAAAAACTCCTCAAGTATATATTTTCTGTTAAAAAAAATGCATTAATTTTTTTTACACAAAATTTTCCTGAAGTATATTTTGCACACAAAAAAACTGTTAGGGTTAGAGTTCGAAGTTTTTGAACAAAAATGAGAAAGATATATGATAATTTTTTAACAAAGTTTTTTTTTTGAGGTAAAAGGTGGATAAGGCCACCCTGTTTCAGTTAATAAAACAACTCCGGCGTGCTGGAAGAAAACAACAGTACAAAACAAAAGTACAATGCGGAAAGAAAAAGAAAGAAAACAAAACATACACCCCCAACAAATCCTGGGGGGTGGGTCAAACTACTCAAACATCAAGCAACCAGAGAGTACAGTAGGATGAAACAAAACTATAAGCTGGCATAAGCACTGTCATGACTGGTGAAGCCAGTCCCTCAGTCCAGCGTCGGCCCGATCTCTACCTCCTCATCATCAAACTCCTCTACCTGGAATACTCTGGCTATCCTTCCTCTTGCCCCCGTGGCCGCAGCTGTAGCCCAAAAAGAGATAAGATGCATGATGTGAGACAGGTTACCAGAAATACTATTACATGAAGCACGAAAATAAAAATTATTTCTGTCAAGCCGTAGCACCCATGTTGTAGCCGCTATTGTGATGTACCACGCATCCTTCATGTCATGGCGAGTCGTTGCAAATTTGGGACCAATCCACAAATCCTTATATACGCAGGGGTAGTCGCCTGTTCCTAGGGCTCGGAGTACCTCAACCATAGTTGCCTTACTTCTGGGGCAGTGAATGAAAAGGTGATTAAGATCTTCCACATGAACGTCGCAGAAACCACAGTTGGTCGCCACCTGTGGTTGCCTTTTGGCAAGGTTTTGCCTAGTGAGGATAGCGTTATTGAGCACTAGCCTTAAAAACACTCTGACTTTAAGGGGAGTTTTCGCCTTCCACAACACCTGTGCCCAGCTAGGTCTGCATCCTCGAAAGTGGATCCGATGATACAGAGATCTCACCGAGAAAGCTCCCTTGCTCTCTAGTCCCCATCGCTTCTGGTCTGGGCCTTGTGTGCACCATGTGCCTGCCCGTGTGATATGTGCTTGCATGTCAAGCAATTGCTGGTGTAAATATAGGGTGAGCGTTCCTCGGAACGCCGGCTTCCAGCCTCCCCTTTTCCATCCTTTGGCAACGGTCATATTCGGTCGACTCGACCTCTCATACAGCTCTGGGAACGTTTCCTTCAGGGTATGGGCTCCACACCACCTATCCCACCAGAATCTGGTGGACCGTCCATTGCCGATAGTCGACGTAACTGCCGAGTTGAAGGGGACGCTAGCCTTGGCAATTCCTTTCCAGAGTCGCGAAACTTTAGCCCCTACTCGGAAGCCAAGGTTTCTCGTGCCTTTTCCCCTAGGATAAGGTTGAATGAAGTCCTGCTAACCTTCCCCGCTGTTGTGGAATACCTTCCACCACCACTTCCTCAGCAGGACAAGGTTCATATCTCTGAGGTCGATGATGCCTAGCCCTCCATGCTTCTTCTTCATGCAAGCGATACTCCATTTGATGAGGTGGTAACCTCCTTTATCCGAATCTGTCCCCTTCCAAAGGAATCGTTTTCGAATTCGGTCAATCCTCTGGATCACCCACCTTGGAAGCTCGAAAAATGACATGTAGTAGATTGGCAGGTTGGACAATACTGAGTTGATGAGTACCACTCTGCCGCCGAGAGACAGCGATTTACCTTTCCAACCCGACAGTCTGTCCTCTACCCTGTCAATGATAGGCAGCCAGTCTGCTTTAGATAATTTTTCTGGTCTGAGTGGTAGCCCTAGGTATTTGATAGGGAAGCCACTCGTCGTACAATTCAAGATAGTAGCGTGTTCCCCTGCTTCATCATCGGGTAGGGAAATTGGAGTCAACGCACTCTTGTTAAAATTAATCCTAAGGCCTGACCAGGCCTCAAAACAGTATAGGGTCCCTTTAAAGTAGGCAGTTTCTCGTCTAGACCCATTACCAAATAGTAGGGTGTCATCTGCGTATTGCAGGATTGTACACCCTTTAGTAGACGCGGAATTGGCCACTGGCGTGATCCAACCTTTTTCCTGGCAATTCTCCATCATAACCCTCAACACATCCTCTACGATAGTAAATAGGAGTGGCGATAGTGGGTCCCCTTGTCTAAGCCCTTTCCTGCAAGGGAACGGCTGTCCCCCCATACCATTCACTGATATGGTCGTTTTGCTAGTCTGCAAGCACTGCCTGATCAAACAGATCCATTTGTTCCCGAAGCCCCTACCCTTGAGAGCTTCCAGCAAGCACTCCCAATCGACCGAGTCATAAGCTTTCTCAAAGTCCAGCTTAAGCAGAAAGCTCTTAGAGTTGGTCGTATGGCAGCGGTGGATTACTTGTTCTGCCGTTGCCACACAATCTAGGATATTTCTTCCCTTAATGAAGCCCGATTGAGATTTGTTGATAAGGCCGTCCATAATACTCCCCAGGCGGATAGCTAAAATTTTGGTAATAATCTTCGCCGAGCAATTTATGAGGCTGATCGGCCTAAAATCGTCCACTTTCGATGCCTCTTCCCGTTTGGGAATCAGGACTACATCCGCAAAATTAAACATACCCAATCTGAGCTTGTTGTTGAAAAAGTTATCCAGCAGTGTCATTTAGTCCTCTTTAATTTCTTCCCAGAAAATTTGGAAGAACATCATTGGGAAGCCGTCTGGCCCTGACGACTTGTCTGCTCTCATTTGACTGATAGCCTTCTTAACTTCATCCTCCGAGAACGGAGACTCCAGGCAGGATAGTGACGGCGATGATTGCAAAGCTGAATAGGGTTATCTAATACAAACTGAAAAGTTATATGTAGTTTTTTACAAAAACCTCCAAAATTCTAATCCTAACGGTGTGAGTTTTTTTGCAAACAAACTCAGATGAAATATGGAAGAAAAACATTCAAGTAAAGATACTAACATCAAATTCAACATCCCTAAGAGGATATGAACTAATCTAATTTAGAAGGCATATTAAACAACAAGAGAATAACATAAAGTAAAATCTATTAGGATACTAAGACATGGCATAGCCAATCTCTATCTTCTCATTATCGCATCCCATGTCCGGAAGGTGCCTGCAATCCACTCTCTGGTTACTGCCGCAACTGATTTTGCCTAAAAGAAACTAAATATAAAAGTACGACAATAGATTTGCTTAATGTTATTATAGTCAGAGCGGACGGTCCGACCGGGGTCGGACCGCGACCCCGGAACCAAGCCTTCGGCCGATCTGGTTTAAGTGATAACCGAAAACTAGTGAAAAATCAGACGAACTGAGTGAGTTGAACTGGCCGGTTTAACAGTGAACCATATGAGCACTTCGAAGATGTGTTCACCAAGAAATCAATTGTACCCCCTAACCAGTATGTTAGTATTGTAATTGTGAATTGAAAAAAAATATATAAAATATATATCAACTACTTTTTAATTAATATAATCCTCCCGGTCCAATCGTGGTTGAACCCTACAAAAGCCGGACCGGCCATCTACCTGGTTTGGTGCCCGGTTCGGTTTTCACAACATTGGATTTGCTTCTCAGCCCCCTTGGTTGTTTCATGTAGTTTAGGGTACGCCAATACTAAATATGCAATAGATAAAATACAGTGATTAGTCACTGTACTTTAGGGTTCAGATAAACTTCAAATTTTGTTTTTTTTTTAATAGAAGAGGATTCAGTTGGGTCGCCCATGCTGAATCAAGCAAGCAGGGGGAAGAGTTGGTTCAACCACTTCCACGGAAAAAAAGTCAGGATAGAAAACATTGAATAGACACAAATTAAGGAGTTAATTAAATAAAGAAAGAAAGGTCACTAGCAGTAGCTAGGGCCATAAATGGATATTGATGTTTGTCATAAAGTTTCCAAAAAAACAGTAAAATGAATTAACTCACAGACACAAAAGTGAAGAATTTAAATTGGGACTAATCGTACTACTAATTTACACGTACGATGCACGTCTTTATAAATATATATATATATTTTTTAAAAATTGACATTGTGTGCCATCGAACTTAAGACCTCCTTTATATTAGTTATGTATGTGCACTATACGTGTTTGTTGGGTTACACACTTACAATGCACGTATTTGTTTGGTTACAAATGGAGTTTGTTAGTGACAAACTCTCCCATTAAGAGCATCCACAGTCGTTCAATGTAAAAAAAAAAGGGCAAAATGCATATTTTGCCCATCCATTTCGACAAAACGCTGCAGTCGCCGAATGGCAAAAATATGCATAAGTTCATTAAAAAAAAAACAGACGAAACATGATTTCGTCCCAAAGAAGAAAAAAAATTCAAAATAACCTGACGAAACAAGATGTTTCATCTGGGTTTTAAGGAAGTTTTTTTTTGCAAAAAAAAATGCAAAATCAATTTAAAAAAATAGTTTGTAAAACATATATTTGTAAAAACAATTAAAAAATTTGCAAAATCAATTTAAAATTTTACAAAAACAATTTAAAATTTTACAAAATTTGCAAAAAAATCAAAATAACCATGTTTTGTCGGGTTTTAAGTAAGTTTTGTTGCAAAAATATTTTTTAAAAATAGTTTGTAAAAAGTATTTGCAAAATCAATTTAAATAATTGCAAAAAAATAAAAAATTTACAAAATTAATTAAAAAAATATTGGATTGGGACGAAATGTTTCGTCCCATGTTCATGTTCATTTTCACGCTTAAATTCATTTAACCGGTTATTTTATTTGGTTTTTAATTTTTTTTTTTACTTCTGATGTTTCGTCCGATCAATTAAAATAATAATTAAATAATCCTCTGCTATAATATACATTTTGCTATATCGAATGTTATTTTTTCCTTTCTACTATAGCCGAATTGTCAAAAAATGATACAGTAAAAAAAAATGGAAAAAAATGACAAACAAGCAAACGACTGTGGATGCTCTAATATAGTAGAGATTGAAAGAGAATAAATATATATTTTCATTTGTATTTTCCATATTAATAAGGGCCTAATTCAAGAAACATGATTTTATAAAACAATATTATCTAAGTTATTGACAAAATGCAGACTATTAATTCATTGACCTAAACTTTCGAAGAGTGATCTGATCTATATGCAATATAAAATCTACCGCTAGGTTTGGATCCTTGTAATTCATATCCAATGCAATAAAATAGTCATTCTAACGAATTTTTTTTTTTTTGTAAGACATTTTAAAAATATTTATGAAAGATGACAGTTACTAAAGTATTTGTGCTCGTGGACTTAACAACTAAACTAGTTATTCCCAACGACGAGTTTAATTGTTTCATGCTCGTCGTTGGGACACAGCGAGTTTAGTGCTACTTTTTTTTTAAAACTTGTGTTTCCAATAACAAGTTCAGTTCAAAATTTTCAATTAAGACTCGTCATTCCCAATGGCGAGGACATTTACACTAGACTTGCTATTGGGAACAACGAGTTTAGTTCAAAATTTTGAAAGAAGACTCGCCGTTACCAATGGCGTTCACATTTATATTAGACTCGTTGTTGGGAACGGTGAGGATGTAGCCATTACCAACAGCGAGTCTAGTGTAAATATCATCGCCGTTGGGAATGACGAGTCTTAAAAAAAAATTAACAACATATGGACAGAACAACATGTTCCGTCCATTTATTTTTTTGATTTGAAAATTTTAATCCAAGTCCATGTTTGTTCCAAATTTTTCATCAATTGTCAAGTCCAAGTTAAAAATAAATTGCTTCAAAATCCATTTTACCAAATATTTTTTTAAAAAATTATTTTAATTGATTGGACGGAACCACATGTTCCGCATGTTCAATTTTTTTTCTCATTTGTTATATCAGAATAAATAACGACGGTAGCAAAACACTATTTATAATTTGCTATTTTGAATAGCAAAAACGATTGAAGATGCTTTTATAATCCTTCAAGTTTATAAAACCAATAGTACTAACTAGCAACCACATACACAACATACAAAACTGCACCCATAGAAATAAATTATCAAAACATCCATCAACTTCACCGATGAAAAAGGATTAAGATTTGCAAATCCATCTAAACCTACAAACCCCTCTGTAGGCCCCACTTTTCATTACCTCAAGCACTTTGACTCAAAATTCAATATAACTTTCCCCCCTCTCAATATAAGGACAGAGTCATGTCCAAGTCCATGTTAACTCTCACTCACCCTTCCTTTGAGAAGAGCTCGAAATCCATGGTTCAAGAAATGCTCTCCTTAATTTAGTTTGAACAACAAGAGAGAATTTCACCTTCGCTTGCATCCTTGTTTGAAAATTTAGCACAGGATCAAAATATTCTCTAATGACTTCAGAAGAAGGTAAGCTATGTTGAATATTTTTTTGTTTTGAGTTTATGTTTTATTTGGATTAGGAGGAAATCATCGAAGACCCATGAGCTCTTTTTTTTTAAAGTAATGAAGCTGATAAGAGAGTTTTTTGTTTTTGTTTTGTGTTTTGAATTTATAGAAGTTAGTCTTGAGGAGAGGCCAAAGGTTGAGTTGAGCTCTGAAGAAGGTAAACTTCTTCTCCTTCTAATTTTTTTATTTTTATTTTTTATAAAAAAATTTGAGGAAGTTTTTGTGTGAGCTGTGAATCTTAGTACACTATTTTAAAAGCTTGTGTTTTATGTTTTTACCTTTGATTAGTTCTATATTTATGTATCAAAACTTGAAACTTCTTTGCAAATGGAACCCATGATCAAAACCAAATAGAAGAAATAAAGTGGGGGTATTTTTAAAATATTTTTCTTCCTTTGTTATGGTATTGTTTCTTGTCTCAAGGAAATAGAAAAAAAGTTTTTTTTTTGCCGTAGTAGGCCATTTTTTGAAAATATTTGCGATTATGGGCTAGTTTCGAAACTATTAGCGCTCGTGAGCTACTTGGTGCCATGTCAGCAGCGGCCGCTATTTTCATTAGCGGCATCTTCACTTTGAAAGTCGTTAATGGGAATAGCGGTCTATGTTTAAAACTATGTAAAAAACATTGTTTGCTGTCGCTATTTCTACTAGCGATCGAAGTATACATGAGGTCGCTAATGGTATTAACGACCTATAATGAACTGTATTCTAACACTTAGTAAAATCTAGAGAGATCGTGCTCTCTAAAAAAAATAACAATCAATTTATTTTTGAAACTGAAGTCGCTTTTCGGTATAGTGACCTTAGTTGTACAAAGATCGCTATTTCGGAATAGAGTCATTTATATACTAAGGTCGCTATTCCGAATAGAGCCCTTAATTGTGTGACTATTTTGCAAATTTTACAAAAAAACAAGGAGATTGAGTTTCCTACTGAGGTCGCTATTGAGAATAGCGACCAAAGTGTACTAAGGTCGCTATTCCAAATAGCGACCTTAGTTGAATTATTATTTTGCAAATTTTGCAGAGCAATGAGATTTAGTCTTCTACTGAGGTAGCTATTCGAACTAGCGACCTTAGTTTTATTTTATTTTTTCTCAAATGAGCAAAAGTTTTCTAAAAATCGCAAAATGTCTCAATATATTCATTTGAGGTCCATTAGCGACCTCGTATATACTTCGATCGCTAGTGAGAATAACTACAGCAAACAAAAAATTACAAATATTTTCAAACATATGCCGCTATTCTCATTAGCGACTTTCAAAATGAAGCGGCCGCTAATGAGAATAGCGGCCGCTGCTGACGTGGCACCAAGTAGTCCACGAACGCTAATAGTTTCGAAACTGGCCCACAATCGCAAATATTTTAAAAAGTGGCCTAGTGCGGCAAAAAAGTCAAAGAAAAAATTCCCAAAATCTTTTATTCGAAAAAAGAAAACAAAAGGAAAACATAGAAACCCAAAACCATAAGAATGAACTGATCAAATTTCTCAGACTATTAAGAGAGAGGAAAAGGAGATGGTATGTGTGTTTCAGTGTTTGTGAGTGTTGTTTGAAAGAAAATATGGTAAAATCAGATTTCTATTATTTTTTCTATTTCATATATATTATATATATATTTCATCTCCTTCTGTTTCTTATATAACTGAGTATGGCAAAATCAGACTGTTTCTTTTTTTTATATTTTATTTCAGGGTTTTTCCCATATGGGTCGCTAACAAATATTTCAATTCCATATACCTCACTCACAAATATTTAATTTCGTAAAAGTACTTTTGAGTGAGTTATATGCAATTAAATTTTGGTAACAAAAGTGGTTATTTGGAATTGATTTGATATTGTAACTGGGTTATATGGAATTAGGTATTTGTGAGTGATGTATATGGAATTGAAACATTTGTTCGTCCCTTTGTGAGAAAAACCCTTTATTTTATAGTCCACTGATTCAGAAATTTAAAGTAAATTTGGGGTTCAGAGAACTTTGATACTGAGAGTCCAAAGAAGAAGAAAAAATATTAGCTACCCTTTTGAACCCTTTTCTGTGATTAACTAGGAACGGAAGAAAATAGTACCAAGATCTCAAAAGAAGAGGTCAATGAGAATGAGAACACCGATAATAGCTCAGAGCACAACTCTCCTCGAGGAGTGCTGGAGAGTTCGATATCTAGTACAGATTCAGAGAGTGGAGGAAGCAGCAGTGAGGTCTCGTCCTTGGACCGATCGAGCAGTTCACATTGGAGGAGTTTAATTGGAGGGTTTTTGAGGAGGAGGAGGTCGATGAGGCGGCTTTCTACATTCCCAATTGAGAGGACCCGGATTGTTGAAAATCAACAGGTCGAGAGCATAGTGTCACAAGAGAATATTCTGATGAGGAGACCTTCATGGAGGAGCTTTGACTATCTGGAGCTTGCACTTGCTACTGATAATTTCTCTCCAGGTAAACATTTAACTTATAGACTTAGATTTTCTTCTACGCTGCTAGTCTAATTCCAAGGGATACTACTACCGTAAGTTTTTAACGGAATTCAAGAAATTATCATGTACATTGTTTTGCATAATTCTATGAAACATTCTTTTTTTCAAATCACTAGCAGATGGAAGTTGATGGAGAGTTAATATTACAATTCCTCCCTCGACGAGAGATAGGAGCGTGAAGTTAAGTCACGTGCATAGCGTGTGATCACTTGGTAGATGAAACTGTAATGGAAGGTGATTTCTGAGAAGTCTAGTGAAAGTTCAAGGGTCGCACAATAAATCATGTGCATGATAGTTTCTTGAACAGGTTAAAAATTATGGCAGTTTCGTGCAGTTTATCCTAAATAAAATAGAGAATTGTTGTATTTAAATATGACATCCTATTCCTACTCATTCGACTGCAATTAACAATTTATATGGAAAAAATGCAAAGAAAACTGAATGTACACAAAGGTTGGCATGTTGGGATGCGACATGTATGAAGCCCACTATTGATTTACTTCGGAAAATTAACAACTCGATTGTATTATACTTTATTATCTCAATTTTGGACACTCTAACCTTCTGATGCATACTAGAAATATGCTGAAGGATAACAAATCGATTGTATTTACTGTTTTTTTTTTAAATCTCATGTTTGCACTCAGAAACCTCAGGTTGCATACAACTAGAAAGTTATGCTGACAATTGTGTCCAATTTTGGCAGATAAGTTAATTGGAAAGGGAGGGCATGCAGAAGTTTATAAGGGATGCCTTCCCGATGGCCAGATTGTGGCAGTGAAGAAGCTGACAAAGAGAATGACCGAGGACGAAAGGGTCGGAGATTTTTTATCCGAGCTTGGAATCATTGCGCATGTCAACCACCCAAATACTGCACAACTTCTAGGCTTTAGTGTCGAAGAAGGCTTGCATTTGGTTCTTAAGTATTCCCCACATGGAAGCCTTGCTTCTGTGCTCCATGGTATATCTTTCCAATCATACATACTTTTTATAGAAAAAGGCTAAATTAAAGCATGTTTTTGAAAAAACCAAAGTAATTAGGCTGCAGTGTCATTTCTCATTTTGATAATTTACCGTTTTAAGTCAGAGATTTAAATATATTGTTTAGACATGGAATTTGATCCTTATATACAATAAGATCAATGGCTGGTAACGTATGAGACCATATCGTTAGTAGGTTTCATCGTTGATTAGTAGAAACATGCCTTTGAATATGGGTTACATCTTCCTGAAATTTTTAGAAATAATAGAAAGGTAAGCACCAAGAGAGATCTAGGAAAAGCAAGACAATGACGGAGATTAGAGACACCTAGCGAATCTCTAACCATCCCTTCAGTATCTTATAGAACCCTAAGAATAGGATTTTCAGGATAGATGATAATTAGGAAACCCTCTAACCCAGACTAGGCTTACAATTATTTATCTTCAGTTGTCTACACCATCATTACTGCAAGAATAGACAAAGAAACCCTCAATTCTGCAAATAATTTTCTCCACCATCATTATTGCTAGCACACACAAGTAAACTATAACAGAAACAAGCACAAATGAAACCCACTTGGTGAATGTTTTTGTTTAGATCCCATTAGATTCCTCTCCTGTTTAAGAGCCTGTAGGACACAAAGGACAATAGCACTAAATAGTTGTACAGAGTTGGACAGTGGGGGGAAAAGATCCTAAGCCATCCTTTTGGGGGGTCTACTTACAGAGTTATATGAACTAATGAACTCAGAATGTTACCGAGAACACCAAACTCCTGTGATCTGTGCATTTGAACACATGTTCCAAAATTATGGTACATTAGTGTTTTGGAAGGATGAACCTTCCAAATCTGTAATAATTCTTTCAGAGCAAGCCTTGTGTTACATTGCATATATTAGCTAATAGTAGAGAACTAATATGGAATTTACTACATATATTAAAGTCTATTAATTATTAACAAGAGGTGCATGATCTAATTTTATATAATCAAACTATACTGTTTGATATATGTATTATACTATAATCAACTTGCAAAACTCCTTTGCAAACCCTAAAAGAATCATTCTATATTATGTATTCCATTGTGCTCAAGTGACCCGAAGAAGCGTAGAGTACCGTGTTTTATGAAAAGTAGCAATTTGCGTTCCCATTTTTGTTCCATGTTTGAAAGTGATTCTCGTTCCAAGTAACCTTGTTTTATCTAGTTGGACTGGATTGCTTGTTGGATGTTGACCTCATATGTTACATGGCGCTTAATCCCTTTCGTCTTTTCCCAGGGTAAGGGTACTTTGTGCCCCATGCCCTTTGGTACCAATTAACAGCGTCTAGGATTCCCTTGTTTTTTTAAAAATAAAAGTGACCAAGGTCACCGATCTCATTAATGAAAGATTAACAAAACCACAAAATAGCCCTACTACAACTCATAAAAAGTACTGTGCACATCGGCACCAAATACAAATATTCTATTACAACATAACACCTATGATGAAGATAAGTACCGTGCCCTATGGCACAAACAACAACATTTCATTACACCAAAAGCCCAGTTCGCAGAGATCACCTTTAAAATCCACCAACAAAAGACAAGTAAGGAGATAATTGCTTCCCTATCCAAGCCAGTCACTCTGCCCCCTCGAATCGGATTCTCTTCCGGGAGCCTGTATGACCTGTCCAATCATTTATTAGGACCACTATTTTGCACAATAATATATGAAAATTACATATAATATTACGAAAGCATAAATCATTTCTATCCAGCCAAAGAGACCACAAAATAGCCCCAGTCGTGATATCCCACAATGACCTATGTTCTCTCCTAATATTATCTTTTCTCCAACTACCCCATAAGTCCTCTATACTCTTAGGAGTCTCTACAGAATGAAATCTCAATCCTATAACTTCCCAAGTAAGAGTGGCTCTTGGCCATTGGATGAAGATATAGTTAGTGTCCTCTTCTTCCAAGTTACATTGTTGACATGTTACATCTATCGGGAGATTACGTTTTCTAAGATTCGTCTTGGTCAGAATAGCGTTGTTGAGAACCAGCCATAAGAACGCTTTGACCTTATTTGGAATTTGTGACTTCCAAATAATAGAAGCCTGCTGGTCTCTAACCCCCCCCCCCCCCCCCCCCCCCCCCCCCCCCCCCCCCCCCCCCCCCCCCCCCCGTCGTTCAATAGGCCGTACATGGATGCAACGGTAAACGTCGTGGATGTGCCCCTAATCCACTCTCTCTCGTCCTGTGCCTCCCTCTCCGGGTGATCAACCCCTCTCAACATTTTTTTCAGCCCGTCCAGTAGGATTCCCTTGTTAAGTTGTTATATATTAGGTAAAATTTAAAAAAACTACACAAAACTTTCGGCCAGTTTAAAAAAACTACACTAAAGTTTTTTTTTAAAAATAAAGGACACAATGTTTAAATAAGGTCCATTGGGTTAGTTAGGGTTAGGGTTGGGTTAGGGTAGGGTTTAAAAAAACCACTTTCATCTTTCATATGTGTTTAAAAAAATCACACTCATCTTTTATTTGTGTTTAAAAAAACATCACTTAACTAATCAGATGTTTAAATAAACCCCCTCGAACTAACCCTAACCCTAACCCTAACCCTAACTAACCTAGTGGACCTTATTTAAACATTGTGTCCTTTTTTTTAAAAAAAAAACTTTAGTGTAGTTTTTTTAAACTGGCCAAAAGTTTTGTGTAGTTTTTAAAATTTTGCCTATATATTATGCATTATCAGTAGTGCACAACAAGATGCAAGATGCAATTCCTTGTACCTAGCACTGGTATCGGGTTGGGTCAGTTCGGGTACTTCAATATCTGGATGCGGTCATCGACAGGTCCGGATACTGGACCCGGACCCAGACCTGTGAAAATTGCTACCCGTTCGGGTCCGGTTCTGGTTCTTGCGTCTGGTTCGAGTCCGGGTCCGAGTTTTATAAGCATAACACATCAATTTATAAGTTGGGAAGCTGGATAGTCTTGGCTCCCTACCGACATGGGACTAAATTCTATGTTAAAACAACAAAGTCTGATAGGTCTAATCGTTGGTTTGTTCTTTTAATCCTAAAGAGGTCAATTTTATTTCAATGGTAAAAGCAGTAAGATATATAAAACATTAGCAAAGTCTCAAAATATTTGATGAAATGGGCATAGATCTGAAAAGTTCTACTTATCAGACAAACTATGATGTCCCTCTGTATTAATCTTCCTAACAGTGAAGATGCAGTAGCGGCTCAAAAGCTACAGACTAAGTTGTGTACAAGCATGATCAGTAGCATTTCTTGTAGCAAATTGTAACAGCATACTACCAATATTGCCAGAATACATATATTAATAAATGCGATATGGACAATCAGTATATTATAGTGAAAGAGAAATGGGTTAACATGAGAAAAATAATTACAGTACAACACAATTCACTTAAAGCTATTTCAAATTATAAAAAAAAAATGCTGCTGATCATGCTTGTACACAACTTGCTATTACAATTTGCTTCAAGAAATGCTTTACACAACTGAAAATGATGAAGCAATGTCATGAGTCACTCGCTTTTTCGGTTTCCCGTGGATGCTTCTCTTTAAGGAAATCCTCAGAACTTTAAGAAGCATGAATTCTGAATTTAGAAAGTGTTGTAGTAGTAGTAGTAGGTAGACATCCTGAAGCTTATTTAATGCATTACAAATCACATACGCATGCACCATGCATGCTTGAAATATGTAGTTCAGTAAAATTCGTTATCATGTTTCTATCTTACTTTTCCTACTTTCCCTTTGTTTAGCGGGAAAAAATGCTAAAATCATAACAGAGAAGAAGGCTAAACCTGCGGTTCTAAATCAATACCCACATTGTTATCTCATATCATATTTTCACTACATTTGCTCTTACAGTTTGCTACAGAAAAAGCTTCAGACTAAATTGCAATGTCACTACGTTTTCTCAACATTTAGTCTACGATGGCAAATTAGAATGCTCATACTAGATACTGCTACTTGTTTGCAAGAACGAAAAAATAGAATGCTCATCTATTTATTATGAGTTCCAAATCTATCTATGTAATTAGATGGAAATACTAAGAATCAAATCAATCAAACAAGAACAATCTCTACTACTATTACTACTAGTACAATTAACAAGAATTTAAATCTGAAACCCTATATTTGAGAAAAGGGGATAAAAATCGAACCTTTGATCTTTATTTGGATTTGCGCTTGAAAAGAGAGGATGGACGGAGGAGTTGTGGATGAACGAAGGAGGCGCTATGCTGTAGTGGTGATCCAAGTGGTAATAACTTGGATCCAGTTCCAGTTGAAGCCATGGCCATCGAAGAAGCTGGAGAAGAAGAATAGAAACCAAGCAGTTAAGCTTCAGAAGGGTGAAGTATCAGTTGTATCAGAGGAGGTGTAAATTGCAGAATGTTAGGGGTTTTATTGTAAAAAGTGGTGTGAGTTGTAATGATCTGGTTAGTGGGTGACGGTTCAGCTGGGGCCCACCTACTAACAGATTTCTGTTAGAATCTTTTCCCCGTGCTCAGCACGTGCGTCTCATTGTATAAAACTAGTGTGTAACTCATTTGGGAAGAGGATGAATGGATTGAAATTGTTTTCCTGTTCATCATCTTGTTCCTTCCACTTCTTGATCTCTTCTTGAGCTGTAGGTCAATGGTGAGAAGACGCCCCGCGGCGTTCACACGCGCTGGCAGAGGGCGAGCGGCAACAATGGTATCAGAGCCAGATCTGAATACGGTGATTGATCAGTATGGAGATCTAGATCCGAATAACGAAGCTGAGAATCCATTGAGATCTGGAACTGGATTTAGATCTGGTTCTAGGCTACAGGATCAGATCGCGCGAGCGGCCACTGATAACGGTGATGCTGCTCACAAGCGATCCAGCATCGAATCTAGGATCGATCGAATAGAAAGAGCTATTGAGAAGCTGTTGGAAAACTCTCCACGACGCCACCGCTCTCCTCGTGTTTCGGCTGAGTGGCATCAGGAGGAAAGTAGGAATGATTCGGAGGGAAGTGGGAGTGTTAGTAGATCACCAGGTGTTCGAGACAGGCATGTGGGGAGGCGAAGAGCTGAAAGAGCCAGAGAACCACCTTATGAGCATCCAGATAACTTCAGAGGAAGGTTTGAACCCAGGGATGGTCGACCACCTCAAGGTATGGCTACTACTTTCTTTCCTAAACACCCGAAGATAGATTTACCTAGTTTTGATGGGTTGGGGGATGTCACAAATTGGGTGTATCACATGGAGCACCATTTCCACACTCAGGGAGTAAGTTACTATGAGAAGCTGCCTTTTAGTGTATACTATTTGAAGGGGGAAGCATTACTGTGGTGGAGATGGTATGAGCAGCAGGAGAGTGGAGTGCTTGACTGGGAAATAGTAAAAAAGGAGTTGTTGTTGCAGTTTGGGCTATCTGAATTGGACGATCCTGAGGCTACTTTATATAAGTTGCAGCAGAATGGTACTGTCCAGGAGTATCATAGAGAATTCCTTAAGTGTAGTCACTTGGTGAAGAATGTAGCCATGTCATCACTAGTTAGCTGTTATATTTCGGGGCTCAAGGGAGAATTGAAGAAGGAGGTTAAACTTAAACATCCCCGAAGTGTTTTGGAAGCTTACAGGGAAGCTATAGCTAGGGAGTCTATTATGGAAGATCAAAAGAAAAATTGGAAGCACCCAGGGTATATGAAGAACACCTCAGGTGCAGTTGCTTCATTCCAAACTCAGAAAACTAGTTCAACTGCAGTTAATCCTCTACCTAATAAACCTTATACTCCAACTACTTTGCCTCTTCCTTACCCCTCTACTGCTCAAGCCAAGGTTAAGGATCCCCAAGTGCTGCAGTATATCAAAGAAAGAAGAGAGAAGGGACTTTGCTTCCATTGTGATGAGAAGTTTGTGAGAGGGCACAAATGTGTGGGAAAGACATTTATGCATATGATGGGGGCTTATGAAGGTAGTACTTTCATGCAGATGCTTGGAGCATTTGATGATGAGAGCCTGGAATATGAAACTAAAGTGGAAACAGAGCAAGGAGAGGAGATGTTGGGTGACTTTGTGACTGAGAGAACTTTGAGTTCTGAGTTAGCTGCAATTTCCTTGAATACTCTAGCTGGTAGTACTGGGCCTAGGACCTTCAGAGTATGTGGGACTATTAATTCTACTCCCATTTGTGCATTAATAGATTCAGGGGCAACACACAATTTTATTGAGGAGAAATTGGTTAGTAAGATTCACTTACCTGTAAATCAAAACATGCAATTAGAAGTCACAGTCCCTGGAGGTAAAATGTTGTATAGTAAGGGTCTGTGTGAGGGGGTGAAGTTCATGTGCCAGGGAGTGCCAGTGGTGGCTGATTTTTATGTTCTAGCCATGGACACAAGTCAGTTGGTTCTGGGTGCTCAGTGGATGGAAACTTTGGGTGATATAGTATGGAATATGAAGGAGAAAAAGATGAAGTTCCAATTGGAGGGAAAATCAAGGCAATTGTTAGGCCTACTGCCAAGGGAGATAGAAGTGACAACTGCAAAAGTCATGAGTAAGAGTCTACATGTTATGCAAGGAGGGTGGTTCTTACAACTGACAGGTATAGCACTGAGTGCTCAAGCTGTTGATGGTGGTAAGTCTAGGCCCTTAGCTAAACAGCCAGAGATTCAAGAGATATTGGAGAAGTTTGATGTGGTTTTCAAGGAAAACTTGTCCCTGCCTCCTTCCAGGTCATGTGACCATAGTATTCCCCTTATCCATGGAGCCAAACCTATTAGCCAAAGACCCTATCGACACCCTTGGCATCAGAAAAATGAAATAGAAAAGTTAGTGAAGGAAATGCTGCAAAGTGGAGTAATTAGGCCCAGCCACAGCTCTTATTCATCTCCAGTGGTGATGGTGAAAAAACCTGATGGAAGTTGGAGAATGTGTGTTGATTATAGGGGTTTAAATGATATTACGGTGAAGGACAAATACCCTATCCCAATTATAGATGAACTCTTAGATGAATTGCAAGGTTCTACTATTTTTAGTAAGTTAGACTTGAGGAGTGGGTATCACCAAATAAGAATGAAAGAAGAAGACATTCACAAGACTGCTTTTAGAACACATGAGGGCCATTATGAATACAAGGTTATGCCCTTTGGATTATCCAATGCCCCAGCAACTTTCCAGTCACTAATGAATGACCTCTTCAGGGTCTATTTGAGGAAATTTGTGCTTGTGTTTTTTGATGATATATTGGTATACAGCACTGATTTAGAGTCTCACTGCAAACACTTGGAAAGTGTCTTAGAGATTTTGAAAGAAAATCAGTTATATGCTAAAGCTAGTAAGTGCTATTTTGGTGTGGAGCAAGTAGAGTATTTGGGACATGTGGTATCTTCAAAAGGTGTGGCAGTGGATCCCAGTAAAATAGAAGCTATTCTGGATTGGCCTAAACCAAAAAACCTCAAGGCTTTGAGAGGGTTCCTTGGGTTAACTGGGTACTATAGAAAGTTTATAGCTCAATACAGCTCACTTACTTGGCCCTTAGTTAAGCTTACTAAAAAAGGAGCTTTCTTGTGGACTGATGAAGCTCAAAAAGGCTTTTGAAGAAGTGAAGAGAGTTTTAACTACTCCCCCAGTATTGAGATTGCCTAATTTCTCTTTACCTTTTGTTTTAGAATGTGACGCTTGTGGCACAGGTATAGGAGCTGTCCTTATGCAAGAAAACCATCCTATTGCCTACCTTAGCCAGCAGCTGAAGGGGAAGAAAAAATTCTTATCAACATATGAGAAGGAAATGCTCTCTATACTGCTAGCTATTCAAAAGTGGAGACAATATCTCTTGGGAAGAGAGTTCATCATCAAAACTGATCATAAACCTCTTAAGCATTTGTTGGAGCAAAGGTTGTACACTGAAGCTCAACAAGAGTGGTTGATCAAGTTACATGGGTACAAATTTGTAGTGGAGTATAAGAAAGGGAAGGAAAATGTAGTTGCTGATGGCCTTTCTAGAAAGTTTGAGGGTGATGAGGGAGCTTTGTCTGAGGGTGATGAGGGAGCTTTGTCTGCATATACTATTGTTCAACCCAAGTGGTTGAGTTTGGTGCAACAAGAAGTTCTCTCAAATTCATTTTATCAGGAGGTGCAGAAGTGGATTGAAGAGGGGAACACTGATTATAGCTTGGTGAATGGAGTATACTTCTACAGAGGAAGGGTTCTTCTCAGTCCAAATTCACCTTTAAAGCAATGGTTTTTGCATGATGTCCACTCAACTCCACAGGGGGGACATGTTGGTGTGGACAAGACCTGGCCTTCACTCAAGAAGATAGTGTACTGGAAGGGAATCAAGAAGGAGATGAAAGAGTACATTAGATCTTGTGATGTTTGCCAAAGAAACAAGTACTTGAGTACAAGTCCAGCTGGCCTATTACAACCCCTGCCATTACCTGATAATGTTTGGGAAGATATTAGCATGGACTTTATTGAAGGTATGCCAAAAAGTCATGGATGCACTGTGATCTTGGTAATAGTGGACAGATTGAGTAAGTTTGGGCATTTCATACCTTTAAATCATCCCTATACAGCTAAGTTGGTTGCAGATGTAGCATTTGCACAGGTTTTCAAACTCTATGGGTTGCCTAAGAGTATTGTAAGTGATAGGGATACAATCTTTACTAGCAACTTTTGGCAGGAGCTTTTTAAAGAACAAGGGACCAAGTTGTGTCTGAGTACGGCATTTCACCCTCAATCCGATGGGCAAACGGAAGTGTTAAATAGGGTCTTGGAGACTTATTTGAGGTGCTTTGCTGCTTACAAGCCACAGGAGTGGGTTAAATGGGTGCCCTGGGCTGAATTCTCCTATAACACACATGTTCAAAGCTCCACCAAAGTCAGTCCTTATCAAGCTTTATATGGACGAACCCCTCCTACAATTCTTTCATACATCCCTCAATCTGCCAGAGCACAAGCTGTGGATGAAGAGCTCATGAGTAGAGATGTGGTATTGCAGTTGTTGAAAGACAACCTACTCAAAGCACAGGAAAGGATGAAAAAGAAAGCTGATTTGCACCGCACAGATAGAGAGTATGCAGTGAACGATTGGGTATTTCTCAAGCTTCAGCCCTATAGGCAAGTATCTGTTGGGGGTCATAGGGTTCACAAGCTATCATCTCTTTATTATGGGCCTTACCAAGTGATAGAGAGGGTTGGATCAGTTGCTTATAGGTTGCAATTACCCATGGAAGCTAAGATACATGATGTGTTCCATGTGTCTCAGTTAAAACAATACATTGGCAGTTCAATTGTGCAGACTTCTTCCATTCCGGCATACTACATTGCAGCAGCTCCAAAACCTGTTAAGGTACTGAGTAGAAGGATGGTTCCTAGAAGGGGAATAGCAATTTCAGAGGTACTTATACAGTGGGAGGGAAGCACTGAGTTGGAAGGAACCTGGGAGAGTTATTGGGATATGTTTTGGAGGTTCCCTGCTTTTAGAGAGACCTTGGACTCTCCTTTTAATGGGGGTAGGATTGATCCAAGTGGTAATAACTTGGATCCAGTTCCAGTTGAAGCCATGGCCATCGAAGAAGCTGGAGAAGAAGAATAGAAACCAAGCAGTTAAGCTTCAGAAGGGTGAATTATCAGTTGTATCAGAGGAGGTGTAAATTGCAGAATGTTAGGGGTTTTATTGTAAAAAGTGGTGTGAGTTGTAATGATCTGGTTAGTGGGTGACGGTTCAGCTGGGGCCCACCTACTAACAGATTTCTGTTAGAATCTTTTCCCCGTGCTCAGCACGTGCGTCTCATTGTATAAAACTAGTGTGTAACTCATTTGGGAAGAGGATGAATGGATTGAAATTGTTTTCCTGTTCATCATCTTGTTCCTTCCACTTCTTGATCTCTTCTTGAGCTGTAGGTCAATGGTGAGAAGACGCCCCGCGGCGTTCACACGCGCTGGCAGAGGGCGAGCGGCAACAAGTGGATGAACGGAGGAGTGCCGGCGAGGGAGAGGTGGCGGAGGTGGGAGTGTGTCCGTGGGATTGAGAAGGGGCGGAGGAGACAACGGAGGTGGGGTTTGGGGACAGGGATCTTGGATGTTGGAGAAAGAGAGATTTGAGGGTTCTGGTTCTGGGTCTGGGTCCTCGTTCAGTTGAAGAGAGACTAGAGAGGTGGCGGAGGCAGGGTCTGGGTCCGGTTCGGGTCGGGTTGGGTCCAGTTTAAAATTATTTTTTGGGTTCAAATCAGAGTCCGAGTCAGAGTCCGGGTCTGGATCGGATTCATTTTGAGTGGATCCTAATCCAACCCGAAATTTCAACGGGTCTTATTTTAGGACCCGGACCCGACCCTCATTAGACCGGATCGGTTCCGATCCAATGTCAGGTCTGGGTCGGATCCGGGCTTCGGGTTTTGTTACAAGTGCTACTTGCACCAAGTGCAAATATCTAGAATGCCCTGATTACATATTAAGTATCACCTGTGCACAATTGGATGGGAGACACAATCCCTTACCAACTGACAGTGTTTAGAATGCCCTTGTTATAAATTATGTATCACCACTGCCTAACTAGTGCAAGACTCAATCTAAATAATTAAATTCCATCTTGGTCTCGTAGCTACTAAACCTAAATAACCTATACTTGGTCCACTTCGTTGATAAATCACTGATGGCCATGCTCCACGAACTGAGAACAACTTGAAACAATAACTACATGTATCCAACTAGAGCATCATGATCACCAAACCAAGTTTCTCCCAACCACTCATGACCACCACCCTCAGTCTAAGAAGTTATCTCAACATTCTAAATATCATTAAACTTGATGATTGTGCGGCAATGGTTGGGGTCTTAGCCTATGTAATGAAGCTAAATTCAGTTATTTAGGTTCAAAGGTGAGCCTTGGGTGGAAGGTCAGGTTCAAGATTGCATTAGGCATAGCAGAAGGGCTTCTTTACCTTCACGAGAGATGCCAAAGGCGCATTATCCATAGAGACATCAAAGCATCCAACATTCTTCTCACTGACGACTACGAACCTCAGGTATAAAAGATTTTACTTTTCACCTCTACTTATTCCTCTTAGACCTCAACTTGTTCTCCCTCTCGCACAGATTTCTGATTTTGGGCTCGCAAAATGGTTGCCTGACAAATGGTGTCACCACATTGTTTTTCCTATTGAAGGAACTTTTGGGTGAGAATATATTAAATTTATCTTAAATTCCTGTTTTCATGGTTGCAAATATTTGACTTATGTATCTATCAATATCATTCAGATACTTGTCACCAGAGTATTTCATGCATGGAATGGTCAATGAGAAGACTGATGTGTTTGCATATGGAGTACTGCTTCTTGAGCTCGTAACAGGACGACGGGCTATTGATTCTTCTCGACAGAGCCTTGTTATTTGGGTATAGTTCAAACTAATTAATCATTTTAATTCCCATTTTTTATGAGTAAAGGTGGGAAATCCTCATATACGTAACGTCTTGTCAAATGCCAAAGAGAGTCCTCTTGACTGGTTTCCCCTCCTTTTGATTTGCCTTCAAGATATAGTTCCTAGCTTCAATGCAGAAAACCAATAATCTAAAATTTATTTTGAAATTTATACATACATATAAATCTTTTATTGTCCATGTTATTCTGACAGGCTAAGCCTCTACTTGATGCTAACAACTTGGAAGAACTCATCGACCCCTCTCTTGGTGATGCTTATGACCTCGAGGAATTGAAGCGTGCGGTGTCAGCAGCCTCATTGTGTATCCACCACCTCTCAACTGCCCGCCCTGCTATGAATTGGGTAACATTTTACTTTTTTAACTGTACAATCTTCCCTATATATAATCATCATTTCAAGGTATAAAAAACAATTATGTGAATAATTTTCTAATATAGGTTGTGTGCCTTCTGAGAGGCGAAATAGGATCTATCGAGCTCATAAGGAGATCACCCAGGTTAAATGTGGAAAGACCGCCTTTGTTTGATAACAGCGACATGGACGACTACACTCGGTCCAAGTATCTCAATGATCTGAATCGACACAAACAGCTTGCGTTGGAGCAGTGAATTCAAGTACTGACGATTAGTATACAAATATATCCTTCAAATTTCCTAATTGGATGAGTGGAAGAGGAAGGATCTTGTCGTGAATTTTGTTTCTGCTTACTTTGTAGCTTAAATTTTTATGTTTCTTAGATAGGCTTAATTATCTGGTGAACTTTATCGATGTAATACAATGTCAGCTCAAGTAAGCAGTTACCACTTAATCTATTCCTCTGGGCCTATTCATACTAGTATATACACGTGCTTTGCACGTGAGGAAAGGGGGAATGAAAAGGGCAAAAAAAAAAATACCAACACGTGCGTTGCACGGGTTGGGTTAATATACACGTGCTTTGCACGTGAGGAACGGGGGGGGGGGGAATGAAAAGGGCAAAAAAAATTAAATTTACCAACACGTGCGTCACACGGGTTGGGTTAAGGACTAAGGGTATTATACACGTGCTTTGCACGTGGGAATTTTTTTTTGAGGGGGGAATGAAAAGGGAAAAAAAATTACGTGATTTGCACGTGGGGGAATTTTTTTTGGGTGGGGGGAATGAAAAGGGCCAAAAAAGAAAAATTACCCACACGTGCGTCGCACGGGTTGGGTTAAGGACTAAGGGCTTCTCCCATTATAGTAGTAGAGATGTACAGAAAGAATGGACTTCAATTTCTCTCCGATGTTAAATGTATTTATTAGATATGTTAGATATTATGTTTAGTCTCATATGAGATGATGTATTAGTTTAGTATTTGGTTCTCTCCTATATATAGGAGATATTGTACTCTGTTAAAATCAATTCAATAACTTTTTCTCAATTTCTTTGTTAACCTTAACATGGTATGAGAGCATTAATCCCAACTTATTTTTCTTTTCACTAATCTCTAACCTTCTTTTTCTCTTGTTGCCTTCAACAACGGCCACCCCACAACCCAATCAACTCCCGATCTACCACAACTCCAACACCAAAAACAACATCAAACCTTACTCATCCTCATCGCCGATCCTGAACTTGACCTCCGCTGCTTCTCCTCGCCGAAACCCAACCACTGAATCTCGATGCCAACTCCAAAATCCCAAATCTCCACTGTCTTCATCCCCAAACCATGTACACCCTATCCCCGACCCCAACTCTTGTCCCCTACTACCTGCATCCAACTCTCGTCGCCTTCCCGTCGCTTACCTCCTCTCCCGTAACCTTATCAAACCCAAAACTCCAATAACACCCTAGCCGCCTCAGCTCCCAACCCTAACCCTATTCTATTACTCTTATTTACCTCCCCAAATCCGACCTGTTTACCTACTATCCAAACCCTAACCCTCATACCCGAAACCCTACCCCCTACCCTCAAATTAATCCAAAACCGACCCGTTTCCAAAAGAAAAAAAAACCCAAACCCACACCCAAACCGAAATCCAAAACTCTAACCCAAACATCCTAACCCAAAACAACTCCAAACTCTAACCTACCCTAATCCTACTCTAACCTTAATCCTACCTCTCCTTATTGTTGTTGATATGTTGTTGTCGCCGCCAATTTTCGCTGCCGCCGCCGTTCGTCGTTGTCGTCAACCAAAGAAAAAAAAGTCCAAAAAAAAGTCCAAAAAATAATAATTTGCAGGTACTTCTCTAATGACACTCTAGTATCTGTTTGTCTGCACCGACTTCCCCGCTGCTACATCTTCCTCTTCACTCTCCCTCACATCCTGATCTCCATCCAGATTCAGGCAGCATCAGCGCCGCCATCATCCTAATTTCGGTCTCCTCCCTCATTTCAGTAGCATACCTAACCTACTCCACCCGTTCTTTTGACCCCAGTAGCACCAGTTCCTTATCTCGATCCTAACACCAGCAACATCTTCGTCTTAATTCGATCACTACCACAACAACACCAGTCTCAATCCTCCAAGTAGTACTTCTTCCCTTAGATCTTCGGCCATGACCGTTACTTCGGCCTTATCATCTCCTACTGATTGGGCAAATATTCAGCATCGCCTTGCTCAGCTAGAACTCCAGCTATTGGGTCAGTCTGTCACTGCTGGCCCCTTTGCCTCTGTATTCTTTGTTACTCTCGATATGAGTTCATTCTGGATTTTAGATTCTGGTGCATCACATCATCTTGCTATTTATTAGTATCACATCATCTTGCTATTTATTATATGTTGTTCACCACTAGCAATGCACTTTCCTTTCACTGTCCATCCCTTCACACAGTTAATGGCTCACAACTTCTCACTACACACCCATGGTCTATTAGCTCTCCCACTCTCACATTACCTTATGTTCTTTATACTTCCCATTTATCCATGAACCTTATTTCCATTAGTGCACTGTGTGATATTGGTTTTGTTGTTACATTTGAATCTTTATGTTGTTCTATTACCGATTCATAAATTGGTCAAGAGTTGGGAATGCTAGTCGACATGATTGTCTATATTATCTAAATTTTCTTAATGCACATAAATCCCATTCCAATTTTGCTAGTGTTGTGTCAGCTGATGCTGATCTGTGGTGGGCGGGCAGTGCAGTCCGGGGCACAAGGGTCCTGGTACTATCCAAGTGCAAAGAACCCCGGAGGTGACTGCAATGAGCAGAAATGTCACTCACCGGCCTCATAGCTTGCATACCGTATGGAGCCACCATAGCCGTTTTTAGCCTGTTATGCATTGTAACGGTGCTAACCTTACCCGCTTAGAGGAGATTACCAGCCGAAACCCCCAGACGTTTATGTCATGTCAGTGAGTCTCGACTGAAGACTTTAGCCCGTGTGGTGCACTTGGTCCTTCTTCTTTTGCACATTTGTCAGATTGTCAGAGTTTTCATTTGGCTATACACATCACAATCCCCTTTAATAACAAAAGCACTTCTCAAACCACCTATCATTTTCAATTTGTTCATTCTGACATATGGGGACCCTCTCCTGTACCTTCGTGCAAAGGCTTTCTCTATTATGTTGCCTTCATCGATGACTTCACTCGATATACATATGTTTTTCTTAGGCGCCAACGATCTGAGATTCCTAATATTTACCAGTTCTTTACGACCATGATTCACACTCAGTTCGGTATGCTTATCGAGAATTTTCGCTTCGACGGTGCTCGTGAGTACACTTCCACTACTATGAGATCGATTCTTCAGTCTCACGACACGCTCTTTAATCAATCATGTCCTCACACACATAAGCAGAATGATGTAGCTGAATGCAAGCATCGTCACATTCTTGAGACGATTCGCGCTCTTTTACTTTCCTATTCTATTCCTCGTTCTTTTTGGGCTGAAGCTGTCATGACTTCTGTTAACCTCATTAACATCACTCTCTCATCTACCCTATCTGGAATGACACCTTATGAGGCTCTTTATCACTCACAATCGGATTATAGTATGCACCGTATTTTTGGGTGCACATATTATGTCCTTCTCCCTCCCACTAAGCGCACGAAGCTCACCGCTCACGCTGCAAAGTGCGTTCACCTAGGTATCTGTAACCCCTGTTTTTCCATTCCGTATTTTATTTTTGGTATTTTAAATTTTTGTAAATTATTTTCCCGCTTTCAAATTCTTTTCTTAAAATGTATTGTCGGATCTCCTATTAAAGTTTATTTTTAATCAATGATTTTATTTGTAACTATTCACTATGATTTTCATATTGCAATGCAAACCCTATTTATGTTGTTATTATTATTATTGTTATCAGTATTATTATTATTACTGTTATCCTTATTTTATTATTATTATTATGATTACTGTTATTATTGTTATTATTATTATTAGCCTTGATTGATAAAGTAAAAATCTATTTATATTGTTAATTGTATTTGTAGTATTTCAAATAAATTCTATATTTTAATGCAAATTACATTTTATTATAGATTATATTTTTATTGGTTCTTCTATCTCCCTAATGGATTTAAACCAAAAACCCAATACCATATAAGCCTTTCTCTTATTGGATTTCATTCCCAATAACCCATTACCCAATAACCAATAACCCTATACTATAAATACCCTAACCTACCCACTACTGTTAAACCCTAGCCGCCCTAATATTTTCATCCCCACCCAGCCATCCCATCTTCTTCTCCTCCTTCTCTCTCCCGATCCCCCTAACCCATCTACTTCCCCCGATCCACTTCCAAAGCTCCTATGCAACCCCCTACCTCCCGATCGTCTCCTTCCCTTGCGCCAGCACCCATCTCGAACACCCTGCTCCACTTCATCCCCGACCTCGCCTCATCCCTGTGCTCCCGAACCTCTGAACCGCATACCTCACCCTCATCCTTAGCCACTCCTCCTCGACATCCCAATCACCCCTGCATCCCTGAGCGTCTGTCTCTCTTTCCCTCATCGTCTGTCTCCTTCCTGCTCTGTCTCCTTATCGTCTGTCACGCGCCCAATAACTGCCAATGCCAGCACCGAAGCCAGCACCAACCGCCGCTGTGTTCGCAGTCGCTCCTCTCTCCTGCCTGCTCTTTCTCTCTGTCTAAGTCGAGGAGAAGCACAGTAGTGCTTTTGGTGTGTTGTTGTTTTGTGTGAAGGAGGAGATCCGGTGTTTGGTGTTTGTTGGGTAAGGGATTTGCTGTTCTGTTTTTGGGTTGGTGTTGTTTTGTGTGTGATTGGGTTTTTATTTTGGGTGTTTGGTGTTTGGATCTGTGCTTGGCGTATGTTGTTTTGTGTGGAAGAGAAGAGTTGGAGTTTTGGTATGCTGTTTGGTGTTTTGTGAGAAGGGGATTAGTCGTGTATTGGAGTTTGCTGTTTGGGAGATCCTAGTTGATGTGGTTGCTGTTTTATGGACTTGATTCGCTGTTTTGTTGTTTTGCACGTGGCTCGCACATGTTAGTGCTTCATGTTCGTGGTTTGTTGCCCGGGATCCTAATCCCGTTATTCTTATTATATCGGATCTAATCGTCTCCTAACAGGCAAGCGTCTCTTGAATTTATTTTTATTATTTTCTAGTTCAAGAAAACACTTCTTCAAATCCGGCAAGTAGTAATCAAATTGAGTATCATATCTAATTGAACTCCAATGTTTATTTATTGTACCATGTTATTGATTCATAGTCTTCTCGTCGTGCTATTACTGTTGACTTCAATCCCAAACCGTAAATTTATTGTACTATTGAACATTCACATATACTGCCTTGTCATTTGTTTGACTTTGTACTGAGGTTTCGACTCGGTTACTGACACAGAAACTTAAGACATTGCATAAAGAAATTGTAGTACATTTAGTCCATATATTGTTATGTTTTGCATGTAAACCGTGTTTTCCATATTTAATGAATTGGACCATGTATATTTCATGTATTGTATAGTCTTGATATTATCTTGAAATTGTATTAGTGCTACCAGTCTCATCGATTTTTGTAACCCCTGTTTCCATTAATATGTATTTTTCAAGTATTTTTTTCATATTTTAAATCCTTAGTATCTCATAACTATTCTTTTTTAATTGGTTACATTATTCAAACTATTTTATGAAGCCCAATGTATAAATTATTCAATTGTTTAACTATTTATTATAAGCCCAATTGTTTAAGAAAATTTTGCCGCACTGCCCCACTTTTTGAAAATATTTAGCGGTATGCCCTACTTCCCAAAACAATTAGCGATATGCCCTTGTTTAGGACACGTCAGCAAGAAACGTTATTGGGAAAAACGGCATAGGTTATTTCGATGCCGTTCTTCCCAATAACGGCATCTGTTTGAAAAAAAAATTTGCATGCCGTTATTTGGAATAACGACATCAGTATATTTGTCTTACAAGTGTGAATCTTCTAAGTTTAAAAAGTTCTAAGTGTGAAAAAAAACTTATAAACAATGTCGTTATCCTGAATAACGGCATTCGGTATCAATATGCACTCTTGTCGTTGTTTGGAAACAGAAAGAATTAATAAAAAGAAAAAAAAATTATAACTAATGCCGTTATTCGGAATAACGGCATCAGTTATATATTTTTTTTTTTTTACTTATTCATCAGAGAGGATGAATAATAAGTTACTTTTTCATTAAAAAAATTTATAATTGATGCTGTTATTCCAAATAACGGCATCAGTATTGAGAATGCCGTTATTTGAAATAACGGCATCTGTTATAAGGTTTTTCATATTTGCAATTTATCCTCTAAGTGGAGACTACAAGCTCTCAAAAAACAAAACAACCTATGCCGTTATTCTCAATAACGACATGCAATTATTTTTTCAAACAGATGCCGTTATTGGGAAGAACGGCATGGAAATAACCTATGCCGTTTTTCCCAATAACGTTTCTTGCTGACGTGTCCTAAACAAGGGCATATCGCTAATTGTTTTGAGAAGTGGGGCAGAGCGCTAAATATTTTCAAAAAGTGGGGTAGTACGGCAAAATCTTCATTGTTTAACTATTTATTCTTAAAGCCCAGTTTTTATTCAATCTGCATTATTTATTTATATATCTAATCTGAGCCCAACTGTTTATTATAAGCCCAATACCCTAATTGATTTATTTAAATATTTTGAAGCCCAAATTTAGCCCAAATCCACTGACCCAGTACCCATATATTTGTACAGATTGTAACGCCCCGAGCCCGGCTCAGCTGCGCACGCATACATTTAACTAAATTCTAACCACGCCCACCACAGGCTGCCTCAAAAGGGTGTCCGGACGTTGGTATACCTTTATCATGGGCTTCCTAATATATCTTTCTTTCTTTCCTACTATCCCACCGATATGGGATATATTCCCCATGGGTCAATCCGGTCAACACTACCCAACCAGCATACAACACCCACTAATTCCATCTCATTCATTCCTTCATTCATTGATGCCATATATATATGGTCAACCTAGTCAAAGTATGCCACGTCACTACCATCCATCCATTCCATTCTTTTCCTTTCTTTTTATTAGTATATTATACTACATATATACTATATATATAGTATATATACTATACTAGAAATACGGGGTCTCACATTCACCCCTCCTTAAGAATTCAGCGTCCTCGCTGAACCCGGACTTACAACTTGATTCAGGATCCCTTTCTAGCCGATGTGGAGAGGATTACCCTGATTCTGCTAGTTGTACAGTCCCCTACCCGGGCGACCTGTCCCAACCTAGCTCCTTCTCAGGCGTACATCTTGCACACACTCGGTGTCGAAAGTCGGCTCTGATACCAAATGCCCCGAGCCTGGCTCAGCTGCGCACGCACACAATTAACTAAATTCTAACCACGCCCACCACAGGCTGTCTCAAAAGGGTGTCCGGACGTTGGTATACCTTTATCATGGGCTTCCTAATATATCTTTCTTTCTTTCCTACTATCCCACCGATATGGGATATATTCCCCATGGGTCAATCCGGTCAACACTACCCAACCAGCATACAACACCCACTAATTCCATCTCATTCATTCCTTCATTCATTTATGCCATATATATATGGTCAACCTAGTCAAAGTATGCCACGTCACTACCATCCATCCATTCCATTCTTTTCCTTTCTTTTTATTAGTATATTATACTACATATATACTATATATATATAGTATATATACTATACTAGAAATACGGGGTCTCACACAGATTTATCCTACACACTCACCCGTATATAATTTCTTCACGTATCCCCACTTTGCACAATCCCGTACTCCAACTCCCCATCACCTCGTAACCCCCCTCCCCCCAACTCTCTCACCCTGTTCCCCACTTTCTCTCCTCTCTGTTTAAAACAGAGAACAACTCCCCTGTTCTCTCTCTCTTTCTATCTGTTTTCCCATAAACCCATCACAGAAAACAACCCCCCCCCCCATTCCCCTTCGTTCGTCTTCCTCATCGAGCTTCCGCCTTCCCCCTCGTGCCTCCGCCTGCCTCGCTCCTCCTCCACCATTTCTTCACCCCGTCCCCCGCTCGAGCCTCCCTGAGCCTCCGTCTTCGACGCCAATGGAGAACCTTTCACCCTAACCTCCCGCTCTCACTCAGTCACCGCCAGCAACCCTTCCCCCTCATCAACTGCAGACCCCGATCGCCATTGCTGACCGGTCGACCTCTAACCACAGTCGCGACCGCCCCTGCTCTCCGCCATCCACTCGACCAACGCAACCATCTGCCTCCGCCTTCCATCATTAGTCGCGACCACCATCTCCACTTCGACTGCACTCGAAAAGAACCCACCTGCCATTGCCGCTCGCTGCTCCGCAACCCCCTTTCCTCGGTGACTCCACCTCTCCTCTCGACCTCCATTCGCACCACCCATCGCCGCCAGTCGTCACCATTCCTCCGCCTTCTCCTCCTGTCGACGCGCCGCTCGCCATTGCCGTGCCGCTCGTCTTCAACCTCCGCCTTCGAGCGCTTCCCGCTCAGCACCACAAGCTCTCCGCGCATCCTTGCCATTGCCAAACTCCACTATGCAACCACAGTCAAGCCCTTGTCGTTGTCCCCGCCATCCGCTGCATTCTATCGATGCCCCTAGTCGACCTCCTTATCCCGTCGCTCGACCACATCCATCGAAGAACCCCGAGAACCCATCACTGCTCTTCCCTCTCTTCCTCATCGTCGCGTCTCCGACCACCACCAGCCATTGCCGAGTCCCCGTCGCCTTCAGTCGTGCCGCCCATTCCTCCTGTCGCCAGAACCTATCGCCGTTCCCTACCTCCCATCGTCACTCCGCAGTCACAGCTCCCTCTCTCCCGCCATCTCTCTCTCTCTCTCTCATATTTTGGAAAGAAGGAGAACAGGATTGAATTAGATTATTGCTGTTGGGTGTTTGTAAGGAGGATCTGATCTAGTGTGGTATTTTGTGTGGAGAAGTGGAGTTTGGTGTGTTTGCTATTTTGGAGAAGGGATTGGATTACTTTGTTGCTGTTTGGATTATTTGGTTGTTGTTTGTTGTTGTTGCTGCCACGTATCTTACACGTGCTTCGTTGCCCGGGATTCTGATCCCGTTATTCTTGTATTCGGTATCATCATTGTCGATTAACTGACAAGTATCCTCTTGTACAAAATAGTTTGTTCTCGTACAAGCTTTCTTTGCAAAATACCGCAAGTATATTCTTTGACTCTAATTTGTATTCACCGGTCGAATTGAAATCTGTTACTATATATAATTTGTTGATCCCGTATTCGTACATGATCACGAATACTTTGTTGCCATATGTATTGCATGAACACGATTGATATACACATATATACTCTTAGAACCATACAGGATGTTGTGCATGAATTGCTAGTCTTGTTACTAGTTTTAATGTTGTTATGATATTTTTTTATTCTTGATTAAGTTTTGCATATGCCATTGATCACATCATAGTTACAACATGTTTTATAAACCCTGAAATATGTTTTCTGCATTGCATAAGTCTTGATACTCGATCCCGTCATGTTACCCGTTCTTGTTGTTGCATGTAGATGTTTACCGATCCATTTATCGTTCATGTCACTGTCCATGTTATTGTTTAATTGAAATAAAAATAACAAGTCGGGGAATAAGAGGAAAGATTTAATAGTGGGCAATATAGAAGAGCATACTCGGACGAGAGCTTGTGATTTCCCGATGCAAGTTGCAAGTTACAAGTTTCAAGTTTGTGAATTATAATTTTACATGTTCATGTTACAAGTTCACACTCTACATGTTCCACATTGCACGTATCTCGATACAAGATACAATTGACATGTTTTTCCGAGTATGTGACCTATAGAATCTACCACTAGTCTAAACATTTACTTGATTGCGTGTATCAAACATGTGATATGGGACGCATGATTGCTGCACTAGTTAGGTTAATAAAAGACATGAGATTAACACATACTCTTGCATGATCTAATTACATGTTACATATTCCTGTTGACTTGCTTACTTGTTTACATGTTACATGTTCATGTTGACTTATTTACTTGCTTACTTGTTTACTTGCATGCCACTTGTTTCATGATGTCCTGTTCATGATCATGTTTACATGTTGTATTTCTCCTATTACATGATTCTTGATTCCATGATACTTTTCTTGCTTCTTGTTTCGTTTTATATTTGTCCCGTTAGCTTGTACCATTTGCGGCCTGTGACTTGCATTAACGGGTATCTTTTTGTTTCTTTTTTTTATAATAATGTACTTGCAGGCATGGATGGAGAGTTACCAGGAGGTGTTACTGAGCAAGTATTTTAGTCTTGTTTATTTTCATGTTATTTTAGTTCATGTTTTATTCATGTACTCTTTATTGTAATCCGGACATGTTTAACCCGTAACTACTTTGTATTTTCCAGCTGTTGGTTATATCATGTACTATGTCAAGCACTCTTGTTATCCTATTGTGATTTTACATGCTTGCGTTGTTGTTATTGTTATCTTATTGTTGAGTTACATGTACAGCTTATGAATGGTGTATTCACATCATTCGCTGAGCCTCAGTCATGTGCTCGTATTCCCGTTTTGGAAAGCGGGGCCTGATAATTGTACCTGTTGCATGAGTATTGATACCATCATCCACATTGATCACATGTATGTTCATAAATAATTGTTAATAAAAGAATGTTAAATCAAGCTGGGGTTAAAGGTTGACCAAGGTAGTTGATAATATAGTGACTGTACTCGGATGATGGCCAGTGATTATTACCGTTATCAGCATCGTGTAAAAAATTACACATGTCCAGTGTTTTACCGTTATCGGCAGCGTGTAAGAAATTACACATGTCCATTTTTATTACCGTTATCGTCATCATATCCAATACATGAACTATAGAATCTATCACCTTAGTCTAAACAAAATTGATTGTATGCATGAAACATGTAGTATGGGATGCAGTAGTATGTGCATTAGTTAGGATTAAAATGAATAATAGACTTATAGACATAAATGAACATTGAACATTGACACTAATACGAAAAACTAGTTATTAAACATTGATTCCTGATTCTGAATTATTGATTATCAACTTTTGATTTTGTTACCGTTTATCATTTATTGACTCCAATATCGTTCCAATTTCTGTTCTTGTTATATAGTTTTTTATTTCCTATTTTACTGCTTCCTACTACTTGCCGTCCGAAGCTTGCTCTAACGGGTTCTCTTCCTCTTTCTTTTGAGTTATGTCATACAGGTATAGTGATGGGTAACTGAAAGGAACTCGTCGAACTGTTACTGCATTTCATATTCGATATAACACCCCTGCCCCGAGCTCGAACAATTTATACAATTTAGAAGACAAATTAGATACTATGTAGTACAACTTCCCACCACAGGCTGCCTCTCAAAAGGTGGTTAACCGAATTGGTGACTCTTGATCATAGGCAAAGTTATTTATTATTGATTAATTAGTGTTCACTTTCCGATGTGGGACAAATTTCTCCGAATTCCTCCAGTAGCACATTGCCACATCATCGGAGAGAGAAAGAGAGTACAACGGATTCTCTCTTCCACTGTCTCCCTACAAATGGGTGGGCCCCTTGGCTCCCTGCCACGTCACCCAAAAGTGACAGCAACACACACAAGAGCAACAACATACTTGCTGTTCTCTTTTTTTCATGTCCCCCCCCCCCCCCCGCTTCCAATATTTCATATATCATCCCCATAGGAAATCCTATGGGGCTAACAGCCAAACTCTTCATATATTATACATATATATATATATTATTTATTCTTTGAAAATTTATGGGGTGTTACACACACACCCATTCAGAAATCAGCTTCCTCGCTGAGCACGGGGCATGCACAGTCAGTGCAGAATCTCCTTTCTAGCCGTTGTGGAGTGGCGTCCTTGACCCTGATAATTCTGGAGACTAGTCCCACACCGCAGGTAATTCCTGAGTCTATTTTACTCACACCTCGATAATTCTGGGGACTACCTCACACCGCAGATCATACTGATGCTCTCTCCCACACCCTGGCATCGAAAGTCGGCTCTGATACCATTTATAACACCCCTGCCCCGAGCTCGGACAATTTATACAATTTAGAAGACAAATTAGATACTATGTAGTACAACTGCCCACCACAGACTGCCTCTTAAAAGGTGGTTAACCGAATTGGTGACTCTTGATCATAGGCAAAGTTATTTATTATTAATTAATTAGTGTTCACTTTCCGATGTGGGACAAATTTCTCCCAATTCCTCCCGTAGCACATTGCCACGTCATTGGAGAGAGAAAGAGAGAACATCGGATTCTCTCTTCTGCTGTCTCCCTACAGACGGGTGGGCCCCTCTGGCTCCCTGCTATGTCACCCGAAAGTGACAGCAGCACACACAAGAGCAACAACATACTTGATGTTCTCTTTTTTTCACGTGGGGCCCCCCCACTTCCAATATTTCATATATCATCCCCATAGGAAATCCTATGGGGCTAACAGCCAAACTCTTCATATATTATACATGTATATATTATTTATTCTTTGAAAAATTACGGGGGGTTACACTCGAACTATTTGCTAAGTTCTTGTATCCCATATTTGGTTATTAAATTTTATTCTCGTTTATGTGATTATGTTTTCTGCGTGGTAGTGATTAATTCTTTTCATGTTGTTGAGTTAAGATTGGTACTGCTTATGGATGATGTTAAAATCATTCGTTGGGCCATGTCACGTGCTCGTATTCTCGTATTTTGGAAAGCGGGGCGTGACAGTATCAGTTCATAGCACAAAGGATATCATTGTTTTGATCCATCGGCGGGTCATGTTCGTATTTCCCGACATATCTCCTTTGTGGAAGACTCTCCTTACTACTTGACATCTCTTGAGGATACTAGTTTTCTCGACTTTCCAGTTGTTGAGATTACGCCCCGGATACATCTTCACGTTTCCCCCTCGATCCCACTCCTTTGACTTCTGTCCCATCTCATTCTGACATTACACATATAGTTCCTCCTATAGAGACACCACCTAGATCACCACAGCATCATGCACCCACATCACCTGCATCCCCACTGCCACTTGCACCCACCCCACCGACCTCACCCCCACACTCTGCCAATCCACCACCGGTTCGTCAGTCTACACGTTCCACTTTGGGCATCCCCCCGACACATTATACACCTGAAGCCACTGGTCCTTCTGACCAGTTTGGCTTTACCACCTTAGCTTCCTACTCACCATAGTTTCATGCATATCTCACTATAATACACTCCACACATGAGCTCAGAACCTATGAGAAAGCAATTCAATATCCCGAGTGGCGGGAAACTATTGCAGATGAGTTGAGTGCACTTGATAGGACTGGCACTTGGGATGTTGTTCCATTGCTAGTCGACATCCATCCTGTTAGCTGCAAGTGGATCTTCAATATCAAATATCAACCTGATGACTCCATTGAGCGGCATAAGGCTCGTCTGGTTGCCTAAGGATTTACGTAGGAGCATGACATTGATTATAATGACACTTTATCTTCAGTTGCACAAATGACTACAGTTCGCACTCTCCTTGTCGTTGCCGCCATCCGTTAGTGGCCGTTATACCATATGGACGTGAAGAATGTCTTTCTTCATGGTACTTTATCTGAGGTTATTTACTTGCATCCTCATCGTGGTCTTACCACACTTCCTCATCATGTTTGTCATCTACGTTGTGCTATATATGGTCTGAAACAGACCCCTCGAGCCTGGTTTGAGTGTTTTTGCCGTGTCATCACACAGACCGGTTTCAATCATAGTTCACAAGACGACTATATGTTTATGCGGCCGATACGGCAGGGGAGGGTACTCTCTACTATTATATGTTAATGATATGATTATTACTAGGATAACTCTAAGGCATTGCATCCACCCAGAAATACCTTCACCAACAATTTCATATGAAAGACATTGGCGGACTACATTACTTTCTGGGTCAAGAGATTGCACATGAATATCAGGGGATACTCATTTCTCAACAGAAATACACACCAGACATTATCTTCGCTGCATGCCTCTCTGACAGTCGATCAACCGATACTCTCTTAGCTTCACGTGAAGCTTCATCCCACAGATGGTGAGCTCCTTCTCGATCCCACTAGATACATGCAGATTATTGGTCAGCTTGTCTACTTATGCATGCTAGACCCGATATTGCTCATGCAGTCAGTATAGCCAATCAGTTTGTTTTTGCTCTTATATCCGTTCACTACAGTGCTCTTCTTCGGATCCTCAAATATCTTCAGAGCACTTACACGCTAGCACTCACTCATTATTCATGTCCTCTACATCTAAATTTGAGCTTAGTGCATATTCTGATTCAGATTGGACGGGTGATCCGACTACCAAATGGTATACCACAAATTTCTGCCTATTTCTTTATGATTCGTTGATCTCATGGCGAAGCAAGAAACAAGCTGTTGTTGTATGTTCTTCCACAGAAGCTGAGTACAGAGTGATGATAGTTGTCACTGGAGAGATTGTTCATGTTCGTTGGTTGTTATCAGATATGAGTGTCACTCGTACAGAACCAACTTCTCTCCATTGTGATAACTGGAATGCATTGCACATTACATGCAACTCAGTCTTTCATGAGCGAGCGAAGCACATAGAGATTCATTGCCACTATGTTCATGAGCATTTTGAAGCAGAAACCATTTCACTTCATTTTGTTACATCTTCACAGCAGACAGTAGAATTCTTCACCAAATTTGTCACTGTTCAGCGATTTCGATACTTGGTGAGCAAACTCATACTGTTCGACTCATCGTGAGTTTGTGAGGGGGTAGATATATTAGATATTATATTTAGTCACATATCAGATTATGTATTAGTTTAGTATTTGGTTCCCTCATATATATATATATATATATATATATATATATATATAGGAGATATTGTACTCAATTATAATCAATTCAATAACTTGTTCTCACTTCCTCAATTAACCTTAAGACTATTATACTAGTTTGTGCGCAGTTAAGTCATGTCCATGCTGCAAATGTATAGGAATGTGGTTGAAGAACATGCGCTAGTCATGTATAACTTCGAAAATGTTTCATTAATCTATTGAACTGTACTAAGAAAACCATTACTAATAACACTTTACTGGTGCTGAAAGTGAAGAGATAGGAGGGTACATTGTCGAACTGCTATTGCTTCGTCTGTTTCCTCCAAATCATCGCTCACGACGGAAATTGCTCTAGTCATTAGTATTTCTCCTTCGCGGTGTTGATCTTCGATCTTCAACAAACCTGCTTCGGGTTGAGCCATGCGAAGGTGGTATGTGTATGAGGTGGGAAAAAAATGACCCGAGGCCCAGCCAGGGCCCAGGATTGCTTCCACTCAAGAGCACGTCAGCTCGGCCCCGGGCCGTCTTAAGGTCGGGGCCGAGCCGATAACTCACCCCCACGAAACCGGCCTCCTCGTTCCGACGATCCGCCATGACCTTCGGCCTTCGATCCTCGATAGTCCCGCAGACCTCCCATCAGCCTGGTAAGGGGTAAGGATGACCTGGAACTACCTAGGCCGTCCAATTCTCCCAGAGGAACAGGGACCCCACGATCCGTCACGTCAGCTCCAAAACCACTTAGGGCCTTGCCACATCAGCCCTAAACCCCCCATGGTACTGCCACGTCTGCCCTAAACCCCCTGGGCCTCCTGCCACGTCAGGCCCATGGGCTTTCGGCTCCAGACCCGGCCCCCAAACGGATCCAAACCCGATTGAGATTATCTATAAATACCAGGCCCTCTCCCACCTTTACAGGTAATCAATCTTTGCCACTTTTAAAACCCTAGTTACTGCTACTCTCTCTCAGAGACTAACAAGATCGTCAGAGGGTCTGCCACCGGGATCAACCCCGGTGTTCCTAGACCGTCTGCAGGTACGCGAGGCGAGGCATCCCAGTCCGAGCCGATCGTCCAGTATTGAGCCGAGTCTCCGGCTCACCGTCCAGCACCGCATCTTTCCACCATTACAAATCAAGTAGGAACTCACACCTGGTGCATCCACACACTCCCTCCAAAAACAAACCGCATCAGGTTGGCGCCGCCTGTGGGAACAATTGTTCGGTGCGAACGACAGCCCGAGCCTCACCACCAACGGTCTCCCTTCGATCCACTCTCCCATGGCTCCCAGGGCCCGGAGAGCGGCTCCTTCCGTCCGCCCAGACGGGCCTCCTCTTCAGGACGCCCCCGACGGGATGCACGGATCAAATAGTCCGGGGGCGAACCCCGGATCCCAACAAGGCGCACCTCACGTCGCCGCACCCGACCTTCGTCGGATCATCCAGAGCCGAAGGGCTAGTCAGGCGAGGGGAGGGACCGCTTCCAACTCGGCCCCGAATCGTTCCAGGCCTGCGCCCGAGGAGAGGCCATCGGTACTCAGCCGCATTGGCCGAATTCCGATGCCATAACCTGACCCTACTGACCATGGTGCGGTCACCACGACCGAGTTCCGGAGCTTCCGGGACGAGATCATGGAGGCCCTTCACGGAGCCCCAAGGGCCGCGACGCTCGACCGACCCCGTCAGATAAGCGAAGGAAGGAGCTACACTCGTGACCCAACTCCCCCTCTGAACGCACGGACGAGGTACTCCGACGCATCCTAGAGATGGAGAATCGCCTTGAACGCATCGGCGATGGGAATCCAAACACCGTGCTAGGCCAAAGGCCTTCCCAACCGCCATTCTCCATTAACATCTTAGAAGCAGAGATTCCCCGGAATTTCCGGCCTCCACAGTTCGAGACTTACAACGGCGAGGGTGATCCAGCTGATCACATGGAGGGCTTCAAGACCCTCATAATGATTCATAGCGCTTCGGATCCCCTACTGTGCCGAGCGTTCCAGGCCACCCTCCGGGGTCCGGCCAGGGAATGGTTCTCCAAGCTCTTCCCCATCTCAATCTTCTCATTCGATCAGCTGGAAGCCAACTTCTTGGCCCACTTCGTCACCAGCAGGAAAGCCGAGAAGACGAGCGCATCCTTGCTCGACCTCCGGCAGAGGGAGGGGGAGTCGCTCCGTGACTTCGTCAAGAGGTTCACCGCCGAGGCGAGATCCGTCTCCGCCCTCGACGCCAGGGTCGCCTCGGCCGCCTTCCGACACAATGTCCGGCACAACCAGCTGAAGGTCTCCTTGGCGAAGAAGCCACCTCTAGACTTTCCCGACCTTCTTAACCGAGTCGAGAAGTACATACGAGCTGAAGAAGCTCTAAACCCAGAGGGCAGCAAAGAAGTCGCAGGGAAGGGCAAACGCAGGGTCGACGAGGTCGAACCTGCCAGAAAAGCGACAAAGGAAGGGGTCGGCGTGAAGAGGGTACCCCCGGTCCCTCGCTTCGAAAGGTACACTCCCTTGACACAGAACGTGTCCGCCATCCTCATAGAAATCGAGGACAAGGGCCTTGTTTGACTACCTCCCCGACCGAGCAACAACAAGAACCGAGATCAGCGCTTCTACTGCCGTTTCCATAGGGATCACGGGCACGAAACCGACCAGTGTTAGACCCTGAAAGACGAAATCGAGTCCCTCATCTCCCGAGGATACCTCCGCGAGTTCACCATAGAGGGCCAACGGGATCGGAGGGATACAAGGAACCGGAGGCCTTCGCCTCCGACCCATACTCCGAGCCGCCGCCAGGAGCGGGATCCCGAGCCCGAGGAAGCCGAAGGCCAGCCATTTTACATTGTGTCCGGAGGACCGATGGGGGGAGAGTCAAATACTTCTCGAAAAGCCTTCATCCGAGAGGTGAACGCTGTCCAAGATCTCCCCTCGCCCCGAGTTCAACCGCTACCTGTCTCCTTCTCCGGCGAGGACCTCGAAGGCATCCGCCTCCCTCATTGTGACGCCCTCGTCATTGGCCTCCACATGGCGAATTGTGAAGTTCGCCGGATCCTCGTCGACAACGGCAGCTCGGTCAACATCCTTTTCCTCGAAGCCTTCGAGAATCTCAAACTGCCCAGAGGCAAGCTCAAGCCGGCCGGATACACCTTACATGGGTTCTCCGGCGTCTCTGTCGTAATAGAAGGGATTGTGATTCTTGATGTCACCGCGGGCTCGGCTCCGATCGTGCGGACCGAGTCTATGGACTTCATGGTGGTAAACGTCAAAGCGGCGTACAATGCCATACTCGGCCGACCCGGGCTGTGCTCCCTTCAAGCGGTCCCGTCGGCCTACCACTTGAAACTTAAATTCCCAACCGAGCAAGGGGTCGGGGTTGTCCGAGGCAACCAAGAGGCGGCACGGTCCTGCTACATGACCACCGTCGGAGGGGGCGTCTTCCCCCTCGACGCCGTCGAGCTCGGGTCCGAGTGGGACGGTTCTGCTCCTGAGCTAGTCGACGAGTTGGAGGAAGTCCCGTTAGGGACTGCAGACGAGTCGAAATGGTTCCGAGTGAGCCGCTCGCTCTCCGAAGATTTGAAGTCAGGCATAATCGACTGCATCCATTGCAACGTCAATCTCTTCGCCTGGAAGCCCTCCGACATGTCCGGGATATCCGAAGACCTGATCATGCATAGGCTGAGCATCATCCCGGGCTCCAAGCCGGTCGCCCAGAAGAGGCGCAAATTCACCCCGGAGAGGCAGCAAGCTGTGAAAATGGAGGTGGACAAGCTCTTGTCCGCTCGGTTTATTCAGGAGGTCAGCTACCCCGAGTGGTTGGCGAACGTTGTCATGGTTAAGAAGGCGACCGGGGGATGGCGGATCTGTATAGACTTCACGGATCTAAACAAGGCATGCCCAAAAGATCTTTTCCCCCTCCCCAGCATCGATGCCTTGATCGACGCAACCTCGGGACACGAGCTGCTATCCTTCATGGATGCCTTTTCAGGGTACAATCAGATCTGGATGTTCCCGCCGGACATCGCAAATACCTCGTTCGTCACCGATCAGGGTCTTTTCTGTTATCGCGTTATGCCCTTCGGGCTAAAAACGCCGGAGCCACCTATCAACGGCTCGTGAACCAGATTTTCAAAGACCTGATCGGTCGCAACATGGAGGTCTATGTCGACGACATACTCGTCAAGAGCCGGGCCGGGCCAGACCACGTCGCCGACCTCGAGGAAGCCTTCGGAATCCTCCGACGTCACAGCGTGAGGCTCAACCAGGCCAAGTGCGCATTCGGAGTCTCCTCCGGAAAGTTTCTGGGGTTCGTCGTCAGCCAGTGCGGCATCGAGGCGAACCCAGAGAAGATCCAGGCCATAATAGACATGGCCCCACCCCGGAATGTCAAGGAAGTTTAGAGACTCACGGGCAGGTTGGCGGCCATCGGTCGCTTCCTCTCCAAATCGGGGGAGAAGTCTCTCCCCTTCTTCAAAGCTCTGCACGGAAAAGGAGGCTTCGAATGGGGTGCCCCTCAACAAGAGGCCTTCGAACAGCTGAAGCAGTACCTCGCCAACCCTCCTCTCCTCAGCAAACCTGAGCCGGGTGAACCACTGTGGCTCTACCTGTCCGCCTCGGATAGCGCCCTCAGCGCCGTTCTCGTCCGAGAAGAGGATGGGGTCCAGAGGCCATTATACTATGTAAGTAAGGTCCTACTCCCCGCCGAGACGAGGTACGCAAAGATAGAAAAGGTGGCTATGCACTGGTCATGGCGGCCCGGAAGCTCTGACCTTACTTCCAAGCTCACTCCATTCAAGTACTGACCGAACAGCCCTTGAAAGCCGTCCTCCACAAGCCAGAGAACTCCGGCTGCTTGGTCAAGTGGTCAATTGAGCTGAGTCAGTACGACATTGGCTATCAGCCGAGGATGGCGATCAAAGGTCAGGCCCTCGCCGAGTTCATCACCGAATGCACCATTTCTGAGCAGCCCAATATCGAGGTTTCGGATCCGACCTGGGAAGTCTATGTCAATGGATCCTCCTGTGAAACCGGAAGTGGAGCTGGGATCATCCTCCGAGGCCCCAACCAATTCCTCCTTCAATACTCCCTCCGCCTCAACTTTCCGGCCTCCAACAACGAGGCGGAATACGAGGCCATGATCGCCGGACTGACCCTAGCATACCGAGCCGGAGCTAAGTAAATCCGAGCCTTCAGCGATTCTCAGCTCGTGGTCAATCAGATCATCGGAGAATACGAGGCTCGCGACGACCGGATGGTAAGGTATTTGGCTGTGGTCCGATGACTCCTAGCATCCTTCTGCTGCTCCACGGTCGTTAGGGTCCCCAGGGAGCAGAATGCCCAAGCAGACGCATTGTCAAAACTCGCCTCTTCCTCCTTCGAGGGTCTCGACCAAACGGTACTCATCGAAATCCTCTTAAAGCCAAGCATCAATGACCAAGACCAAGAGGCAATGTGTGTACAAGGCGGTGCCAGCCCGGACGACTGGACCGCCCCCATTCAAAGATTTTTAATCAATGCCGAGCTTCCTGAAATGCCTCGACAGTTCCCCCAAGGGGCAGTGGGTGGAAGAGCTGCCCAGCGTGATGTGGGCTCACCGAACCACCAAGAGGATCCCTATGGGAGAGATGCCGTTCAGTTTGACCTACAGGACGGAGGCGGTGATCCCCGTCGAGGTCGGTCTACCTTCTCCCCGGATCATGGCCTTCGACGAAGCAGACAACTCATCCAGCCTAAGGGCCAATCTGGACCTCGTTGCCGAGGTCAGGGAGAAGTCTTCCGTCCGAAGGAGCATCTATCAACAACGGATTGAGAGGTTTTACAACAAGAAGGTCCGCCCCACGGACATCAAGGCCGGGGACCTCGTGCTACGCAAGTTGTCCGTCTCCGACCCAACTAGGAAGAGGAAGCTGGCCCCCAACTGGGAAGGTCCATACAGGGTAGCCGAGGTTGTGCGCCCTGGCACGTACCGACTGGTAGATATGAACGGCCGGGCGATCAAGCGACCCTGGAACGCCGAGCACCTAATGAAGTTCCTAGAAGAGCGGATATAGGTTTCCTGCTTGGCTAGTGTAAATAATGATTTTGTAAACTCTCTTATGTAAAAGGCCATTAGTGCCTCTCTCTATGTGTATGAAAGGGATCCCTTTTTGTTAACTTCAAGCATCTCGGTAGGCCCGACCTAACGCCGAACGGAGGGGTTGCTTTCTCAAGCTGTGGCACCCGAGTCATCACTCCGGTGCCGACCCCGCGAAGTCTCGATAGGCCTGACCCGACGCCGAGCCAAGGAGTCGCCTTATCGCACTACGGCACCCAAGGTGCCACACCTAGCGCCGATCCCCAATGGATCGACAGGTCCGACCCTCAATCAGTCTATAAGCAATTGGCCAGAGCAGAGAATAGAAAGAAAACCCCTTATTCATACTCCCTTATTATGTTAAAAAGAACAAGGACCATTAAATGACCACTCCACTTATCTAAACAGAAAGAAATTACTGACTAAGGGACCTCTTAGGGCCCCTCGGGTCCGACAGAGGGTACTCCCACTCCGACCGAACGGCTAGGAGCCCTCTCCTCGTCACGATGGCCCTTGGGTTCTGCCAAGGTCGACACACCGACCACGGAGCTCTGGGCGTCAACCGGTCGAGCATGCTCCAGCAGCAACAGCACCGCGGGAACCCCCTCGGTTCGCCGGCCCCCCGAGGAGGATCCCGTCCTCATCTCAGACATGCCTAGCATCGTCTTGTAACGGTGTATCTCTATCTCCTTCTCCACTATGACGTCACGAAGGAGCCTCTCAGACGAGGGCCTCTGCACCGACGCGCTCGACATGGTGTACCCGAGACCGGCGCTTCTGAGGTCCCGATCCACCATTGCCCTCTTCAGCCTTGTCGCCTCCATGCTAAGGGCCTCAGACTTATCTCGATACTAGTTAAAGGCAGCATCCTGGTCGCGAGCCCCCTCACGGTAGCGGACCAATGTGGACTCCAAGACCTTGATTTTACTCCGGAGCCACACGACGTTGGAGCGACGAGGATCCACCTCGGGAAGAAGAGTCGTTACCTAAAAGAAGACCAACCACCACTCAAAACACAGCGACAAAATGATCCAGAAAGATCCGGGATCAAAATAATTGGCCAGTCAAAAATCCTTTTTCATAAATAAAATGCTTCATACAAAAGTGCGGTGGCCAGTCCGCGGTTGGCAAATACAACAAAAAAGAAGAAGAAGACAAAAACAAGGAGGCAAACAGCCTATTTCCCCACCTCAGCATCGGCCGGGTCTACGTGCGGGTCGGCGGCCGATCCGATGACTGGTCCTTCACGTACGTCCCCTTCGGGAGTCTTCGGCATCGGCTCAACTTTCAAGTCATAATCGAAGCCGGTCAGGTCGATGGTCGGGTAGAAGTGCCTCGCGTGGCTGAGGGCCTTCTCATAGACCTCATTCTGGGCCGCTATTACCATGTCCTGGCCCGTCGTCGTCAATGCCTCCTTCTCCTTCGCAAATCTCTTCTTCAGGGCGCCCACCTTCTTAACCCATTTGACCTCCTTGGCCTCGAGCTCGACCTTCAGCTGCTGCTCCCTCTTGTGCGAGCCCTCGAGCTCGATCTTCATCTCCTTCATCTCTTGCTGATACTTGTCCGCCCGTCCTCGCTCCTGCTCTACGACCGCCTCGTAAAGGCTCTTCACCTTGGCCCCCTCCAGACAAGCCTGCGGCAACCAAGAACTGCTCGGAAAAAACTCGCTTCATGAAAAATTACAAGGGAAGGGGGTCGGCGGACTTACCAACACGCTCGCCTGCGACCAGCTCGTGAATGCCTCCTCCACGGTCTCGCTGCTCATATTCTTACGATCCCGGGGAGTCGCCAGCTTCTCCACCACCTCGATGGTGTTGGGCCCGTGGGTTAGGCTGTCCCCCTCCCGTATCGACCAAGCCGGCGCCCATGGCTGCTGCACCTCCTCCACCACAATGTCCCCTGCCTCGGCTCGGAGCGGAGGGACCTTCCCCTTGCCGCGGTCAACCACCTTAGCCTGGCCCGGGCTCATCGGGGCGACCTCCTCCTTGCCCACGTCCGAGCGTGTCCTCTTCGCCCTATGCTCGCTCGGGACCTCGGAGACGACCTGGGAAGACTCCCTCGTCCTCTTCACTTGGCCCCCTCCTCGGCCTTCTGCTTCTTTAGGGCGAGCCTCATAGCCTTAATCGATTCTGGGTCCATACCTGCAGGAAGACCCATTAAGGACAATGAGCGCAAAAGAACACCAAAACAAAGAAAAAGAAACGACTACATACTAGACTCGGCCGGGCTCAGTCCGACGCTGGCCAGGTGACCCTCCGTCACCTTTGGCCAGCTGATGCTGTTCCCCAGACGGAGGTGCTCGACGTGTCTCCACTCCTCGGCAGACAATCCTTCTACCTCGGCGCTTTGAAGTTCGGCTTGTAAAAGTTCCAGCGGGTGGAACTGTCCCAAGGTTCCGCGCTCCGGATCACGAAGTATTTTCTTTTCCACTCCTTAATGGAGTCCGGATGGCCGTGGACTACCTTCCCCCGACTCCGAGGCGAGATGTAGAAGATCCCCTCGGACTCCCCCGATGAGCTGATCCCCAACATCGCACGGAACACGTTCAACCGAAGCGGCACCTTCCTCTCCTCACAGAGCAACACAAAGCATACCATCTGCTTCCAGGAGTTCGGTCCGTACTGCATCGGGGCTAGAGATGCCCAATTGAGCACCTCCCGAATAAACGAATGGATCGACAGTCTCAGCCCAGAACCGAAGGCATCTAAAGGGAAGATGCAGTACCACTCCGGTAGTGGGTCGGTGGGACGGAGGCTTGGGCTCGGCACCATCAGCTCGTAACCGGACCCAATGTGGAAGGCCAACTGAACAACCTCTAAATCGCCCGCCTCTAGGATCGTCGGCAGCGCATCCATCCTTATCTTCTTCCGACTCGGCAATGAAGGCTGCACCTCGTACAGGACTTTGTCGGAGAGGTCGTCTGGATACTGCCTAACCCGCCTCGACCGCACCGGTGACCCTGTCACTATATTTCGAACGGGGGACGCCTTACTCGGACCGCTGGCCTTCGCCCCCTTCTTCCTCGGCATCCTCTTCTTCTTAGCTCTCTCCGGCGAAGGGGTGGCTAGGCGCTCGAGGACGGTCGCCGTAGAAGAGGTGCCCGCACCCCTACTCCGTCTCCGGACCACGAATTTCCTTCCAGTTCCCTTCTTCCGAGCCTCAGATGCTCCAGCCTCTCCATCACTATCGCTACTATCCTCCTCCGACATCGGATCCAATATCTGTACGTCGTCCGAGCTATCACTCCCCTCCTCCTCAGAGTCGCTGCTCTGCACCACGCACGGCTTCCGGACACGGAGGGGATTCACATCGTACACTCTGGTGTCCTCCTTCCACGACGTCGAGTCGGAGAGCCCTGCGCCAGGGTTGTCTTCCCCCCTCGAGGTCGAAGCTAAAGAGCCGGACTGAGCCCTAGACATGCTAACAAAGTAAAGCTACAACTAACCTGTGTGGCCTCGGATAGACGAGCCGGTGCTGCTGATAAAGAGGGCGAGCGCCGAAGAATTTTTGTTTTTCTTTTGGGGAAAGCAGCGAGAGAAAGATAGGCAAAACAGGAGGAGATTGGGGGGTATTTATAGAGGAAAGGTTGACTCCTCGATTTCCGCATTACTGTTCCTTGATTTGCGTGAAACTGTTCCTAGAAACACATGCCAGTGGCGTCACCCAGTTGGGCGGTTGGCAACCCCTCGGTTCCCGCTCAACTGCCACCGGACACAGGGGTCGGCCCGGAGAGAAGACCTCGGTGCCCGGGCGCCACTACCTTTGTTCTTCTCAACCGAGAAAATGTTTTATTTAAAGTTTTAAGGCGCTCGCCTTGGACGAGCGCCCCGGGCTCCAGGACTCGGTCGGCTCTCCTCTCACCCGCGAGCAACTCGGGGCTTATGGCATCGGAAGCCGAAACCTCGAATTGTTCGAGGGTGGGAGAAAAACCACCATCGCCTGGGACCCTGTCGGAAAACGGATCGGCCCGCCTCCCATCCCTTCCTCCTTCGGGCAGACAACCCTGAGAAGCCGTCGGCCCGGAAGGAAGACAGAGATTACAGAAGAGCCATCCATCCGAGGCTCCTTATCTCTCGGGCCCGGACTTCGGCCGATACCCCTCCCGTCCCGATCTCTCTTGGGAAAACAACCTCATCAGGGCCGTGTACCCAAGAGAAGATCCGGACGGCAGAGTAACCACCAATCTGGGGCTCCCGGAGTTGAAAATTTTCAAGTATCAGGCATCCGCCCAAGGCAGACACTTTTGATGATCGATGGACCACCCCTGATGTAATCGAAAAGGCAGTAGGGGAGTGGGGTATTTATAGCCTCCCCCAAACCTGCCATTATGGCCCCCGGGAGGCCAAGCGACGGAAGCCCAACCATCACGCCTGGGGAATTGAAGCGCCGCGCATTTATTAGGGGACATCATTAATGCCCCTGGGAAGTTGGAACGTCGCACAAACCCCAGAGCACCATTAATGCTCCCTGAAAACAGTAATCAACTCAGGGCAGCCTTCCCACGAAGGCACCACGGCTCGCCATCGTCCTTGCCGACCCGTAAACCCTCGTCAGTCCGAGGTCAGGCCGAGCACCAGGGCTGCCTTCTCACGAAGGCACAATGGCTTGCCATCATTCTTGCCGACTCGTAAAGCCTCGCTAGTCTGAGGTCAGGCCGAGCACCAGGGCAGCCTTCTCACGAAGGCACAACGGCTCGCCATCGTCCTTGCCGACCCGTAAACCCTCGTCAGTCCGAGGTCCGGCCGAGCACCAGGGCTGCCTTCTCATGAAGGCACAACGGCTCGCCATCATTCTTGTCGACCCGTAAACCCTCGCCAGTCCGAGGTCAGGCCGAGCACCAGGGCAACCTTCTCATGAAGGCACAACGGCTCGCCATCGTCCTTACCGACCCATAAACCCTCGTCAGTCCGAGGTCAAGCCGAGCACCAGGGCTGCCTTCTCACGAAGGCACAACGGCTCGCCATCATCCTTGCCGACCCGTAAACCCTCGCCAGTCCGAGGTCAGGCCGGGCACCAGGGCAGCCTTCTCACAAAGGCTCGCCATCGTCCTTGTCGACCCGTAAACCCTCGCCAGTCCGAGGTCAGGCCGAGCACCAGGGCAGCCTTCTCACGAAGGCACAACGGCTCGCCATTGTCCTTGCCGACCCGTAAACCCTCGTCAGTCCGAGGTCAGGCCGAGCACCAGGGCTGCCTTCTCACGAAGGCACAACGGCTCGCCATCGTCCTTGTCGACCCGTAAACCCTCGCCAGTCCGAGGTCAGGCCGAGCACCAGGGCAGCCTTCTTACGAAGGCACAACGGATCGCCATCGTCCTTGCCGACCCATAAACCCTCGTCAGTCCGAGGTCAGGCCGAGCACCAGGACTACCTTCTCACGAAGGCACAACGGCTCGCCATCATCCTTGCCGACCCGTAAACCCTCGCCAGTTCGAAGTCAGGCCGGGCACCAGGGCAACCTTCTCACAAAGGCACAACGGCTCGCCATCGTCCTTACCGACCCGTAAATCCTCGCCAGTTCGAGGTCAAGCCGAGCACCAGGACAACCTTCTCACAAAGGCACAACAGCTCGCCATCGTCCTTGCTGACCCGTAAACCCTCGTCAGTCCGAGGTCAGGCCGAGCACCAGGGCAGCCTTCTCACGAAGGCACAACGGCTCGCCATCATCCTTGCCGACTCGTAAACCCTCGCCAGTCCGAGGTCAGGCCGAGCACCAGGGCAGCTTTCTCACGAAGGCACAACGGCTCGCCATCGTCCTTACCGACCCGTAAACCCTCGTTAGTCCGAGGTCAGGCCGAGCACCAGGGCTGCCTTCTCACGAAGGCACAACGGCTCGCCATCGTCCTTGTCGACCCGTAAACCCTCGCCAGTCCGAGGTCAGGCCGAGCACCAGGGCAACCTTCTCACGAAGGCACAACGGCACGCCATCATCCTTGCCGACCCATAAACCCTCGTCAGTCCGAGATCAGGCCGAGCACCAGGGCTGCCTTCTTACGAAGGCACAACGGCTCGCCATCATCCTTGCCGACCCGTAAACCCTCGCCAGTCCGAGGTCAAGCCGGGCACCAGGGCAGCCTTCTCACAAAGGCACAACGGCTCGCCATCGTCCTTGTCGACCCGTAAACCCTAGCCAGTCCAAGGTCAGGCCGAGAACCAGGGCAGCCTTCTCACGAAGGCACAACGGCTCACATCATCCTTGCCGACCCGTAAACCCTCGCCAGTCCGAGGTCGGGCTGAGCACCAGGACAGCCTTCTCACAAAGGCCCAACGGCTCGCCATCGCCCTTGCCGACCCTTAAACCCTAGTCAGTCCGAACACCAGGGTAGATCCCTCGCCAAAGCCCGACGGGCCCACGTCGGCCCGTCACCACGATGCTCCGAGGCCAAGGTTGACCCCGCACTCGACATAATGCCTCCCCCCGATAAAGAGGGACTGATTTCAGCTTCCGAGCCTCACTCCACGTCAACACCGACCCCAGAGGCCTCCGGAAAACCTCTTCCGTTCTTCTCCATGACCGAAAATACTCATCCACGACTAACTCTCGCATCCCCGCAGGAGTGGGGGGCTTATGAGGTGGGATAAAAATGACCCGAGGCCCAACCAGGGCCCAGGATTGCTTCCACTCAAGAGCACGTCAGCTCGGCCCCGGGCCGTCTCAAGGTCGGGGCCGAGCCGATAACTCACCCCCACGAAACCGGCCTCCTCGTTCCGACGATCCGCCACGACCTTCGGCCTCCGATCCTCGACAGTCCCGCAGACCTCCTATCAGCATGGTAAGGGGTAAGGATGACTTGGCGCTACCTAGGCCGTCCGATTCTCCCAGAGGCACAGAGACCCCATGATCCGCCACGTCAACTCCAAAACCACCTAGGGCCTTGCCACGTCAACCCTAAACCCCCCATGGTACTGCCACGTCTGCCCTAAACCCCCTGGGTCTCCTGCCACGTCAGGCCCATGGGCTTTCGGGTCCAGACCCGCCCCCCAAACGGATCCAAACCCGATTGGGATTATTTATAAATACCAGGCCCTCTCCCACCTTTACAGGTAATCAATCTTTGCCACTTTAAAAATCCTAGTTACTGTTACTCTCTCTCAGATACTAACTAGATCGTCGGATGGTCTGCCACCGGGATCAACACCGGTGTTCCTAGACCGTCTGCAGGTACGCGAGGCGAGGCATCCCAGTCCGAGTCGATCGCCCAGTGCCGAGCCGAGTCTCCGGCTCACCGTTCAGCACCGTATCTTTCCACCATTACAAATCGAGTAGGAACTCACACCTGGTATGTCCACACACTTCCACCAAAAACAAACCGCATCAGGTGTAGAATGCCAATTAGTTGGAACTAATCTCGAGCATTTGCTGTGCAGGTTGTTTGTTTGACGCTCTCTTAGACCCAATTCGAAATACTTTGCTGCCATCTTCTGATGAACCGATCCTACAGATGCTACAATGTAGCTTAGTACAGCATCACCCATTGCAATGTAATGACCAAACATAAAGTCAGTGCCTCTTCAGCATCACCAATTAGATTGCAATGGGTGATACTGTACTAAGCTACATTGTACCCGCTTTGTCATGAATTTTCATGCTGAAGAGGATAACAGTCATACTTTTATGCTAGTGTACTTTTAAGATTTACTGGAGAAGAGGTTTACTAGTTACAGCAGGAATCATTCACACTAGCATAACAGTCATACTTTTAAGATTACTTTGAAATATTTATAAATTTTATGAGTTGTACTTATTCAAAATTTTAATTAAAAGATTCCAATAAAAGCCATAGACTCGTACGTCAGGCATCGTCAGGCATCGTCAGGCATGTGCCAAAAAGTCAGTCCTTTCCCAGACGGGAAAAGTCTCCGGCACCGAATCCTATCCCCAAATAACCGGAAAATTAAACCATAATATCTACACCAAGTGCGTACATCACCAATTGACCATTCGATCTCTTTCAAGATCCGCGCTCGCAATCACAGCGCATTTTAGGACCGAATCATCCTCGTCATCACCGACGTGTCGATTCCACAACTCCCCCGACCTCCACGTGTCTCCCCTAATACATCTTCCCCTACCACTCCACAAATGTGCAAAGTTAGCATCCATTTTCTCTTTGAAACAAACTCCCCCAAAATATCACCCACTGTCTGAGTCACTGGTCCTTCTTTGAGGTCCACGTTTCACGTTCCCAATTGCGCACCATCCTCGTTTAATTTATAATTGTTTCCCACCGCCTTCCTTCCTCCCTCCCTCCCCATAAAACGGGTCGCGGCCCAAAACCTGAATCCCAAATAAAAAATCTCCGTCTTGTTTCTTTTCAAAAGGCGATGCTGACGGGTTAGATTCGTGAAATCCGTGAACCCGCTTAAAATGCCCCATACCCGCGGTAAACCTCCCGTGCGATTGCCGCACGTCTCGTCCGGCTCCGAACGCCTACTACTCTCTGATCACCTATCGGATCTCCACCTCGATAGCCCGAACCCGAACGCGAACCCGACAAGGACCCGGTATGGAGCGGAGCCGGCGTGGGAGGAGTTGGCGTCATCAGAGATGAGCCGCAGCGGATTTGGAGGGACTTTGTTTTCGGGGAGGACCACGGTGACGACGACGGTGGAGACCACAGGAAGTTCGGGGGTGGCGACGGAGGTGGGGAAGAGGAAAGAGGAGGAGAGTTGGGCGAGGAGAGCGAAGGAGAGTTACTACTTGCAGCTGAGTTTGGCGGCGAGGGTGATGTGGCACGCTTTTTTGGGAGAGGACCGGAATGCGTTGGTGCAGGAGAGTAGTATCGTTAATGGGATTTGCTGCGGCGGCGGCAGGGAGCTGTGCTCTGACTCGGTTTCGTACCGGCTTTGGGTATGTATGATAATGATGATTATTATTATTATTGATTGTGTTCAGAAATATTATATTTATTCATCATTATTATTATTGATTGTGTTCAGAAATATTATATTTATATGTATGATACTCACTCCACTCACACTTCATTATATAGCTCATAATTATGAGACTTTGTATGGATGATCAGTTCATTATGTTTCTTATGTTATAAGAGGTATGTATACCTAAAAAGTGCAAGTTGTTTGAAGGCTTTTTTATCCATGTTAGAAAATGGGAATTTTATATGCCATTTACGAATCAGTTTCTGAGCTATTTTTTGAGTAAGACTCGCTATGAATTAGTGAGAGATCTTGATGGATTTGTGTTCTCCTTCGTGAGTAGATCAAAATCATATATTTATGATAGAAATATTTGCCTTGCTTTTCATTGATATGATAACCATGTATATATACAACAACCTTGGCAACAAAATCATAATTGATTCCTATAATTGTGTTGCCATGATTTCGACTGATTGATTCCTTTAATTGTGTTGCCGTAATTGTGACTGATTGATTCCAATAATTATGTTGCCATGATTCCTAAATTAATGTATACTAAATATAAAAGATACTAGATATAAAATATATTGACATATTCTAATACACGCCCGTAGTCGAAACAGGAGGTTAACGAATGTTGACACTATGTCGAAAATCATCAAAGAGCTGCTGCAGAAGTCCCTTCGTGAAGATGTCGGCAATTTGGTAACGCGAAGGAACATGTAACACCCGTACTTGACCACGAGCAACCTTTTCACGCACAATGTGTATATCCATATCAATGTGTTTAGTGCGTTGGTGTTGAATAGGATTGCCGGAAAGATATACCGCACTGGCATTATCACAATAGGCTAATGTAGCCTTCGTGACAGGACAATGAAGTTCCAAGAGTAAGTTTCTAAGCCAACAGGATTCGGAAACTACATTAGCAACTTCACGGTACTAGCTTCAGCACTGGATCGAGACAAGATAGGTTGTCGTTTTGCAGACCAAGAGATTTAATTGTCCCCAAGATATACGCAATATCCAGATGTAGACCTTCTGGTGTCTGGACATCCACCCCAGTCTGTATTGGTATATGTAATGAGTTTATCAACTGAGGAGGGAGAGATATATAGACCAAAAGTAAGAGTACCCTTAATATAACGAAGGATTCGCTTCAAAGCAGTCATATGTTGGGTCCTCGGGTCATGCATAAATAAACACACTTGTTGAACGGCATAAGAGATATCTGGTCATGTAAATGTCAAATATTGTAAAGTGCCGGCAAGACTGCGATATTCAGTTAGATCATGATATGGGTTTCCTGAAGATCCACTGAGTTTTGCTTGTGTCTATTGGTGTAGAAGATGGTTTGCAGGAGGACATGCTTGCTCGCTCAATAATTTCTTCGGCATATTTATTTTGTGAAAGAAAAAGTGATGAGGACATCGGTTCCAGACGATTTGGGCGTTTCTATCAGCGCAGGCATCGTCTTCATCAGCTGTTTTATTCAGTTTAGGACTTTTATTTTATTTCCATTTTTATGTAATCTTTTTTGTAATTTTTGGATTCTGAGAATATTTTGGAGATGTGTTTCAATATGTAATTGAGCCTATTTAAAGGCCCTGAGATGAATGAGAAAGGCATGCCATTATTGATCAAAAAAAAAGCTGTGTTGAGTTTTGCTCTTCAATTTTTCTCTGTGTGATACAATCGAGATACAAATTAGGGTTTGTGATAAATCCTAATCAATTTTAGAATTAGTGATTAGTTCTAAAATTTATCCCCACTTAAAAATTCCCATTACAAATCATAATCCCTTAATCCAAACCCTAATCCCCTAATCAAACCCTAATCCTATTTCTCCACATACCCGGCCGCCATCCAACTTCTTCTTCATCCTCTCCATTTTCTTCCTTACCCCCAAATCCCTCTCCATCAGAACCCAACTCCTTCCCGCACCCAATCGCCGACCTCACCCCCTACCTTCGCCATCGCCCTCACCCGCACCCACACCCTCATCGACCGAAACCCTACCTCCTTCCCCATCTTCTTCGGATCTGCAACCACCCCAACCCCGAAACCCTAGCCCTCGTCCCCGATCGACTTCGCCGACGCCACCCCACCACCACTACAACCTCCACCCATCTCCTCCTTCCTCCTCCAATCCCGAACACCACCTCAGTCCCCCGACCGTCAACCAATACCCTAATCCCTCGGACTCCACGGCGGCGCTGCTCCCGTGTGCCTCCGCCGGCGCCGGCGCCCCTCACCGTCGACGCCGCTCCTGCTCGCCTTCAACCTGCCACCGACCAGATCAGCCAACCACTTTGGCTTCGTTGCTGATTGTGCTCACTGTGTTGCTGTTGCTGTCCAACCCTGAGATCGACACTGGTTTCTTCACATTCGGTATACTCTTTCCATCTCTTCCGTATTTATATTTTACTGCCTTATCATCTAGTATATTATCTGATTTGACTGTCGACCACAAAATACTGAGATTGAGTGATCCACATGCTAGATTAGGGTACGAATTGGTATTGTTCTTTTTACTTGCTGAAACACGTAGGGATTTAATTATTGATTGAGGTTGAATTATTAATTGGAATTGTTAGCATAATTCAGTTCTTGAAAATCCATCGAACCTGTTAATTGTTAAAATATCCAATCTAAATCCGCACTTTCATGTTGGTAAAATTAACCCATTAAAATTCTTGGAAAATTCTCTATTTTAGGGTTGGTTTTACATCAGAAAGACCTCCCGAATGTCTTGTAACAGATATACCTAGAAAATAACTTAGGGGATCCAAATCCTTCATGGCAAATTCAGAGCCAAGTTTAGACATGATGGATTTACGGAAAGTATCTGAAGATGCAGTAAGAATAATGTTGTCTACATAGAGAAGAATATAAGCTGTGTCATCGCCTCGGTGATAAATGAATAAAGAATGATCTGAGACACTGTGAGAGAAATCCAACGTGGCTACAAAATCAGTGAATCGCTGGTACCAAGCCCGAGGGACTTGTTTGAGGCCATAGAAAGACTTCTTTAGCAGGCAGACATAGTCAGGATGTTGGGGATTGCGAAAACCAGGAGGTTGGTGCATGTACACAGTTTCATCAAGATTTCCATGTAAAATGGCATTTTTGACATCTAATTGATGAAGGCACCATGATTTAGATAAAGCAATGCTGAGTACCGTCCGAATAGTAGCCAGTTTGACTACTGGATTGAAGGTCTCACCACAATCTATACCAGTTTGTTGACCTGCACCATCTCCTACTAGACGAGCCTTATAACGTTCAAAGGATCCATTGAATTTCTTCTTATGCCTGAAGATCCATAAACTGCGAATAATGTTAGCATTAGCCGGACGGGGCACTAAGTCCCACGTCTTATTTTCAATAAGAGCATCATATTCGTCTTTCATGGCCATTTTCCAATTATGATCATTTAATGCATTAAGGGGATTAGTAGGCAAGGGAGAAATGGAATGTTAGGCAGAGGTATGGAGATTAAAAAGTTGGCAAGGCTTGTAAATGCCGTGTTGTGCTCGGGTGGTCATTTGAGGAGAGTGGTGGGTTGGCTATAAAAGTGGGTTGTTCTAAGGGAGTTGAAGATGTGAATTCTGGAGAAGATGTTGGCTCATGTTGGGCTTGGAGGGGATTTGTGTTTTGGGCCGGTGTGGTGGTATGTTTGGTAGGGGAGGAGGTGCCTTGCGGAGTAGTATAGTGTGATGAGGAGGATGAGACCGGTGTAGTTGGGTGTTGGGTAGGGGAGGATTGTGCCGGATTGTTAGCGGCTAGAGGTGGAGAGGTTTGGACATCATGAGAGGTGAAAAAGGGTTGATTGGGTGAGTAAAGAAAATGTGTAGTGCTTGTATCCAAAAAATCATAGCTGGAGGATGACGGAGCAATTGAATTAGAAAAGGGAAACGTATTTTCATTAAAAACATGCCTTGAAATGACTATTTTACGACTCGAAAACTCATAACATTTATAACCTCTATGGTTCGATGGATATCCCAAAAAATACAAGGTGTTGATCGAGCTTGCAATTTATTTCTGGAAGTGGAAGGAATGGGAGGATAACAGAGGAATCCAAAAACTCGAAGATGAGAATATGATGGATCTTTTTGGTAGAGAATTTTGGTGGGCGTTTGGAGGGCATGTTTTTTTGTTGGGAGAATATTGAGTAGGTAAGTGGCCATTTGTAGGGCATGGTGCCAAAACAAAGGTGGGAGGGAGGCATGAGCAAGAAGAGTTCGGATGATGTTATTTATGGTATGAATCTTTCTTTCGGCTTTTCCATTTTGAGGAGATGTATGAGGACAAGAAAATATAAAAGCCATTCCATTGAGTTCACAGAACTTATGAAAAAGTGCATTGTCGTACTCTTTTCCGTTGTCACATTGAAAATATTTAATTTCTCTTTCAAATTGTGCTTTAATGTGAGTACGAAAGTGGAGAAAAATGGAATGGACTTGAGATTTATTTGCAAGCGGAAAAGTTCATAAAAAATTCGTGAAATTATCAAAAAATAGAGCACAATAACGATGTCCACCTGAACTAAGAGTAGGTGATGTCCAGAGATCACTATGCACAATATCAAAAGGCATTAAAGTGGATGACAAAGACTCATAAAAAGGTAATTTTATTTGCTTCCCAAGGGGACAAAAATGACAAAAGAAATTATTTCGATACTTATTACAGATAATAAAATTGTTTCGGTGAAGAGAATTTAAAACAAGAGCTCCCGGATGTCCTAAACGATTGTGCCATAATTCATTGGATAAAGCGGTAAAGGTGGATGATGTTGTAGTGGATGGTCTTGTGGTAATAGGATAAAGTTCACCCAAGCTGTTGCATCTCATTAAATGCATCCCGGTCTGAAAATCCTTCACAGAAAAACCGAAGGGATCAAATTCAACAGAAACATTATTGTCAATGGTAAATTTTCTCACAGAGACAAGATTTTTAATTAATTTGGGTGCATGCAAGACATTATGTAAGGTTAAAGGATGATGTGGGTTAGGTAATAATGCATTTCCACAATCAATAACTGGAATATGATGACCACTACCAACAGTAATATTATTACTCATATTGGAATAAGACGTAAGATTACCTCCATCTGCAGTCATGTGAGAGGTGGTCCATGTGTCCATATACCATTGATCGTCAGGAGGAGAGATAGATATAGTATACATTGCAGCATGAATATCGGTTGGTGCATATGACGACTGTGCATGTTGAAGGGCGGCTGCTATATGGGCCTGCTGAGGCTTAGGCCCAAGAATTCCTGGCTGGCGGGCCTGCTGAGATGTGAGTTGTTTCTGCCAATTTCCTGCTGTAGGATATGGACAAGGTGGTGTGGCCCATGGCTGCCACAGTCCTGCCCATGGAGGATACGTCCACTGCTGTGTTTGCGTTGGAGGTGGCTGCCATGACGTGGGCCGGTAGTTTTGCAATCGGCCGCCACGACCACCTCCTCTGCCTCTACCACGGCCACTGCGGTTGCTTCCTACGCCGCCACGACCACCGCGGCTACTGCTGTCATTGTTGTTGCGGTTTTGATGGTGATACAGATTTCCAGCAGAGTTGTCATGTTGAGATACTAGGAAAGCAGAGCTATCTGTGGTGTTTGCCGCCCTTTTTGCCAGTGCCGTTTCCTCCAAAACTAGCATAGAACGGGCCTTGTAAAACGGTGGAAGTGATTCTCCATGACGAATTTGGAAACCCACAGTGGCATAAGCATCTGTTAAGCCGGAAACGAGCTGAAGCACCAACCGTTCGTTTGAAACGGGAGCACCAACATTTGATAGTTGATCCGAGAGTGATTTAAGGTGTTGACAGTAAGATGAAGCATCAGGAAACTGCTTCATGGCGACTCTCGAAAATTTTTGTTCTAGGTGGAGAGCCCTAGAGCTTTTGTTGTCGAAGAAGATATCAAACAGTCAGTTCCAAGCAAGTTCAGCAGTTGAATCGCGTTCAATAATTGTGTTGAGAAGATCATTAGAGATGGTGCCATAAATTCATTGTAGGACAACAGCGTCAAGGCGCGACCAAAGAGTATGATCGGTTTGTTTGAGAGAGAGTGTGGACGGCGTATCATTTGGAGATGGGGGAATGATATGATCAAGGACTTGATAGGCTCTAGCATGGATCTTGAAGAGTTCAGACCACATATTATATTGGCCTTTTTCAATATCGAGTGTGACTTTGATGAAGTTGGTGATGTTAGGGATGGTGAGAGCAGGATGAAAGGTGGAGGTTGTAGGTTTTGGAGGATTCAAAGAAGGTGGTATTGGAGAGGAAGGGTGATCTTTGGCTATGAGGGAGGATGAAGGTATTGGAGAGGAAGGGAGAGATTATTTGAAACCTAGGCTTACTGATACCATGATAGAAATATTAGCCTTGCTTTTGATTGATATGATAACCATGTATATATACAACAACCTTGGCTACAAAATCATAATTGATTCCTATAATTGTGTTGCCATGATTTCTACTGATTGATTCCTTTAATTGTGTTGCCGTAATTGTGACTGATTGATTCCCATAATTGTGTTGCCATGATTCCTAAATTAATGTATACTAAATATAAAAGATACTAAATATAAAAGATATTGACATATTCTAATATGATAGAAATATTTGCCTTGCTTTTTATTGATATGATAACCATGTATATATACAACAACCTTGGCTACAAAATCATATTGATTCCTATAATTGTGTTGCCATGATTTCTACTGATTGATTTCTTTAATTGTGTTGCCGTAATTGTGACTGATTGATTCTAATAATTGTGTTGCCATGATTCCTAAATTAATGTATACTAAATATAAAAGATACTATATATAAAAGATATTGACATATTCTAATAATTTACTTGTGTAATACCCCAAAAATTCTTACTATATATATATATACATTGTTATATATATATATATATATATATATATGTATATATATATGTATATGTATATATATATGCATTGACATTACTATTATCATTTTTCATACACTACACTATTAATTTTATGTTAGTATAGTTATATTTTTAAAGAACCTAGTATGTTTTCTTTTAAAAAGCCCAACTTGATTTCTTTTAAAATGCCCAACACCTTCTTTCTTAAGCCCAATCCAATAAGATTTAGGGCTTAAATGCAATTACATAAAGATTAGGGGGTTATGTGCAAAAGTAGGGGACACCTAAGCTATTCTACACCCTTCCACACTCCTCTCCTTCTCTCTTTTCCTTTCTTTATGCAGGCAGCCAGCAGCAGACAGCCAGCATCATCCTCAGTTTTGTCCCCTTCTTTTCAATATATATGTGTGATAACTACTACTACTACTATGCCTACTACTACTTACTCTCCCACACTTTCTCCTTCCCTCTTCTCTTTTTTTTTTTCAGTGCCGATAAGCAACAGCAGCAAGTAGCTTCTTCCATCTCTCTTTTCCTATATAAGTACTACTACTTAACTACTTCAACTACTACTACTTGCTACTACTTCAACTACTCTTCAATTACTACTACTACTACTTTACTACTTCTTCAACAACTACCACTTCTACTACTACTATTTCTACTACTTAGCTACTACTACTATTATACTATTGTTGGAGCAAGAAGTCGAGAAGACTAATGGTGCAAGGAGGAGAAGTAGCAACTTCAAGCTTGCAAACAATCAAAGTGGGTATTCTTCATACCTCTTGTGTTACTATTGTTATTATTTTTCTTCATATATGGAATGAATGATTAATGCTTGCTAGAAATTGTAGTGTGTTTACTTGTGTGAATTTTATATGCATAAATATACTAGTGAATAAATAAAGATTTATTCTTTGTGTTAAGAATGATAGTATAAGTGTAAAGATGTGATTTTGTGATGATGTGGAGTAAATTGTCTAATTAAATTTTCATGTTTGAATGCTTAAAGTTCTTATGATTAGAAGTTAGTATCTTGATTAGTAAATTTACATTGATAGTAAGCTACTAGCATTGTACTAATAATGTTAGTAAGCTTAGTTGAAATGATTAGTATAAGTTAGTTAATATGTTAGTATGGTAGTGAATTAGTAGAATAGAATGCTACAATGCCATGATAGTGAGAAGTTAGAAAGTTAGAAATGTAGACTTGACCTCGTAGTAACCCAATTGCTAACCAATTGTTTATGGTTAGTAAACATACATTGTTAGTAAACTACTAGTTTTGTGTTAGTAAGCTACTAACATTGTATTAGTAAGCTACTAATGAGTTAGTAGGCTTAGTTATAATGTAGTAGAAAAGATTACTCCTCGAATGCTTAAATTGATGTGATTGCATGAAACTACACACTTTTAGTAATATGCTTAGTGGTTGTAGTTGCATGCTTAGCTAATTAGAAACTCATGATAAGTAAAGTAGATTATAGTCAGGTAAAGGAAAAGATTGTAGGCATTGAAGACTTTAGTAATACAAATGGTGGTAATATGCATAAGTGTATGCATATGGTGGTATTTGGTACCTTAAGTGCACTAATATTGATATGCATATGGTGATATTTAGTGCACCAAGTGCCCTTTGTCCTACATATAAGTAAATGCATTTAAGTGCATTAGTTTTATGACAAGTAGCTAAACCAACTACTCTTTGTTTGATCCATACTCGAGTTAGATAATTAACTTTTGGATCTAGGTTTAAATTACCTAGTAACCAACTATCTTTGAATAAGAAACTAAGTAGTATTTATTAAGAGTAAGGATAAAGAAAATAGGAAGGAAAGGACAACAATGATGATGAAATCACATGATCAATAAAATAAGGACACGAGTTGGGAGTGTACTCACCTGTCAAGGGGACACGTGCGGCGTCGTCTCGTCTGGGACACATGCGGCGTGATCTCGACTGTTAATTCCTGAGATTTAGTGATAGAGATGTCGAAATCTAGGGGAATGGACCCCTATGAGTACGTTATGTTCTAAGTTATCCATATGAACAAAGAGCTAGAGTGTAACTCTCAGTCTCTGGCGGAGTAGGAAAAGGCCTTGCCGATTCGCCCTATGTTCGGATAACTTATGGTAGAGTCGGGGTGTGGAGAAGGACCACCGATTCCGACAGGATTGCAGCGGAGCTGAATGATCACCAGCCTGTCGGGAGTGGAGAGAGACCACCGGCCGACAGAGTGGAGAGAGCACCGATTCCGATAGATCGGGGTGATCACCGACTTTCGGGAGTGGAGAAAGACCACCGATCTGATGCAGTAGACGGAATAGACCGTATTTACTGCAGCTTTACCAGTCACTAAATAAATGTCAGGAACAGGAAGAAGTACAAGAGTAGGATGCATGGCGAGGGATTGAACCCTACCATCTGGAGAATACGAACTCGATTTGGGGAGTATGTAGTATGGAATACATACGTTTCCAAATCAAGTTTGCATTAGATTAAGAGCATGGTGTGCATATGAATTGTGCATTAGAATCTAGATCATGACATAAACGGATACTTGTGGTTTGACTTTCACGTTTCTTTTCTTCTGCATCAAATATTGATTGTTGAAGATATTGGAGATTGTGGTTTTTATCCGCGTTGCGTCAGTTGTATTCAACTGACGTGCCCACAGTTTGCTAATGCAGGATCGCTGATCGTGGAGCAGGGGACTCGAGTTGCGAAAAGTATCCAAGTGTAGGATAAAGTCTCCATGTGCAATGTAAGTTTCTAATTTCCTGTGATTTTTTCTGTGTTGTGTACTCATTGAAGTAAAGATTCTGGGTAAGTATCACGAGCTTCCAGTGTGTGGAACTCGGGGCGCTACAACTTGCTCAAAACGGTTATCGGGTGAATGAGAAATTGTCTCTCAAAGTGAGGCGGTTTCATTTCTGAAAATAAGTTGATAGATTTTAATCCCACATTGGAAAAATCAAAGGAATTAGAAGATGATATATAATAACCTCTTTCTTGTCATTGTAAGATAGCAAGCTAAGAGGCTCTCTCTCGTGCGCGGGGTGCAAATCTCAGACCGGATTATATATGCGACTTGTATGCGCTCGCACTTCCTGTGGACACGAATGTCAGACCGACGTGAACCCACCTCGTGCATAGCCACTTTTTGCTACAGTTTTATTTTCCCATCTGTAACGGCCGAAATATTAGCAGAAACTCTTCTCTTCCCCAAACCCTCTGTTCTGTGCTTAAAGATGAGTTCCATTCTTCGGTTGTGTGGTGATAGATTTCAAACGCTGTCCAGATCGAGAGTGTGACGTGGTGCCTGCGCCATATTTTCTGATCTTTAACGGTCGAAATGTTAGCGGAGACTCTTCTCTTCCCCAAACCCTCTGTTTTGTGCTTAAAGACGAGTTCCATTCTTCGGTTGTGTGGTGATAGATTTCAAATGTTGTCCAGTTCGAGAGTGTGACGTGGTGCCTGCGCCAAATCTTCTGTCGTTGCATCCTGGGAGACAGACACCTACTCAAATTTCAGCACCCGGAAGAGGCAAAATCCATTTAAGGAGATTGTGTGGTACACAAGACTCAACGAAAACTGTTTGATTTGTAATTTGGTTATTTCCTCTTTTTTTTTCTTTTTTATTTGTTGATTTTTTCTCCCTCTTATTCTTCTCCGATTTTGTGCTTCTTAATCATATTTGGATTTATTGCAAACATTTTGTAACCAAAGTTGTCACAAAGAGAATAAATTTCTCTAAGTTGGTTTTATTTTAGGCTATATTTTGAAAAACCCACTGAACTTTGGGACATTTTAAAAAAACCGCACTATGTTTTTTTTATTTTAAAAAAACTGCACAAAACTTTAGTTTAAAAAAACTCATTTCAACGGAGTTAGGTTTCCGTTAGGGTAAATTTAAAAAAACCACTTTCATATTTGATTTGTGTTTAAAAAAACATCACTTAACTAATCCGATGTTTAAATAACCCCCCCGAACTAACCTTAACCCTAACCCTAACCCTAACTCTAACTTTAACCCTAACTCTAACTTTAACCCTAACTCTGTCAGTGTGTGTTTTTTTAAAAGTTTTGTGCGGTGTTTTTTTATAAAAAAACTTAGTGCGGTTTTTTTAAAATGGCCAAAATTTTAGTTTCTTTTAAATTTAAAATTTAGCCTTTATTTAAACAAATATTGTAACAAACTTAAAACAGATTCTGATTTTCTTCCTTTCTGATTTTGAGGCACTTCCTTTTATTTTCTTTTCATTCTGAAAAATTTACACTCGAATTGTGTATTTTCAGATTAAAAATGACAAATGCATCAGAGAATGCTGTTGTTGCTGATGCAGCATAGGTGTCGACTTTTGTTGTGGCACGAGTGCCAATGCCAACATCTATACCTGTCTGAGTCTCCCATGGGGAGAAACTTGCGAAGTTCAACGACAAAATTTTAAGAGGTGGCAACAGAAAATGATGTTCTACTTGACCACCTTGAATCTCACAAGATTCTTAAACGAAGAAGCTTCAAATCTTAAAGAAGATGAGCAAGATAACAAAGTTATCGCCGCATGTGGATGCTTGGAAAAATGATGATTAATTATGTAGGAACTACATAATGAACGGATTAGCCGATTCTTTGTACAATGTTTATATTGATAAAAGAACAACTAAAGAAACTTGAGATTTCCTAGATTATAAATATAAAACTGAGGATGCCGGTGTCAAGAAATTCATTGTGGGTCACTTACTGGACTATAAATGGTGGATTCCAAAATGGTGATCAGTCAGGTTCAAGAAATTCAACTGATCTTGCATGAGATACATGCTGAAGGTATAAACCTAAGTGAAAGCTTTCAAATTGCTTGTATTATTGAAAAATTGCCAGCAGGTTGGAAAGACTTCAAAAATTACTTGAAGCATAAGCAAAAGAAAATGGGCATTGAGGATCTCATTGTCAGGCTTCGTATTGAAGAAGGCAATAGAGGTTCTGAAAAGGTCGGAGCCATCAGTCATGCGGTCAAGGCTAATGTGGTGAAATATAGTCAACATTCCAAAAAGCCCAACAACAAAGAGTCCAAGTTAGGGCCTAAGGAAGGAATCTCCAAGAAGCCGAAGTTTCAGGGCAAGTGCTTCAACTGTGACAAGCTAAGTCACAAGTCTACTGATTGCAAACTACCCAAGAAGAATAGGAACAAAGAAGCAAATATTGTTAAAGGCATTGCTCAAGACGTTTCTGATATCAACCTCTCAGTTGTGGTCTCGGAGGTGAACATGATGGGTTCAAACCCCAAGGAATGGTAGATTGATACTGGAGCTACTCGACACGTGTGTTCCAACAGAATTGTGTTCTTTACTTTTGAACCATTAGAGAATGGGGAGAAGATGTTTATGGGGAACTCGACTACTTCAGAAATCAAGGGCCAAGGCAAGGTGATCTTGAAGATGACTTTTGGGAAGTAACTGATTCTGAACAATGTTACATATGTTCCTGAAATCCGTAAGAACTTGGTATCTGGTTCGCTGCTTAATAATCACGGATTTCGTTTAGTTTTTGAGTCGAACAAATTTGTTTTGTCAAAGAGTGGAATGTACGCTAGTTGAGGATACATGAGTGGTGGAATGTTCAAACTCAATGTAATGACAATGGTCAAGAATATCAATAAAGCTAGTTCTTCTACTTATGCTTGAGTCTTCTAATTTATGGCATGGTAGACTAGGACATGTTAATTATGATACTTTGCGTAGACTAATTAACTTGAGTCACATACCAACATTCCAAATTGATTTCAAACATAAGTGTGAAATTTGTGTTGAGGCAAAACTAAGAAGATCATCATTTAAAAGTGTTGAAAGAAATACTGAACCGCTTGATTTAATTCACACTGATATTTGTGATTTAAAAATGATATAAACAAGAGGTGGTAATAAATATTTTATTACCTTTGTTTATGATAGCACAAAATATTGTTATGTGTACTTTCTTAAAAGCAAGGACGAAGCTATAGAAATTTGTTCTCAATAAAAATGAAGTTGAGAATCAACTCAACAAGAAAATTAAGGCACTAAGAAGTGACCAAGGTGGAGAGTATAAATCGTTATTTGCTGAAACTTGTGCTAAGCATGAGATTGTATACGAAATCATAGCGCCTTATTATCCTCAGTCCAACGGTGTTGCTGAGCGAAAGAATCGTACATTGAAGAAAATGATGAATGTAATGTTAATAAGTTCTGGATTGCCACCAAACTTGTGGGGAAGAAGCTATTCTTTCAGCCAATTACCTTTTGAATAAGATAACCCAAAGAAAAAACTCCATATGAGCTATGAAAAAGAAGAAAGTCATCCAACAATTATTTGCGAATGTGGGGATGTCTTACCAAGGTGGCAGTACCTCCACCTAAGAAAGTGAAAATATGATAAAAAAAACGGTTGATTGCATTTTCATTGGCTATGCACATAATAGTAGTGCTTATCGGTTGTTGGTATACAAAATCAATATCCTTGATATACCAAAGAACACGATAATGGAGTCAAGAAATGCATCATTCTTTGAATATGTATTTTCATGCAAGTCTAAGGAAGAATCAAGTTCTTCCAAATGATCACATAAGACTATCAGTGAAGATAGTGAAAACCAAGATGAAGTTGAGGAGGAACTTAGACGTAGTAAAAGAACAAGAACGGAAAAAAATTTTGGTCCAAATTTTTTGACTTTTATGCTTGAAGGTGAACCCCAAACTTTCAAAAAAACGGTGAGCTCCAGTGATGGTCTTCTATGGAAAGAAGCCATTAAGAGCGAAATTGATTCTATCTTGCAAAATCATACTTGAGAACTAGTGGATCTTCCACTAGGTAGTAAACCTGTAGGTTCCAAGTGGATTTTCAAGAGAAAAATGAAAGCCGATAGATCAATTGATAAATACAAGGCAAGACTTGTTATCAAAGGATATAGACAAAAGGAAGGCCTGGATTACTTTGATACATATTCTCCTACGACAAGTTTAAATTCCATTAGGATGGTACTTGCAATAGTAGCCTTGCGCAATCTTGAAGTACATCAAATGGATGTTAAAACAGTTTTTCTTAATGGAGATTAAGATGAAGAAATCTACATGGAATAACCTGAGAGTTTTTCAGCTCCAGGACAAGAAAAGAAAGTTTGTAAACTGGTGAAGTCATTATATTGCTTAAAACAAGCATCAAAGCAATGACATGAGAAATTTGACAATGTCATGATGACAAATGGTTTTAAGATCAATGAATGTGATAAATGCGTATATGTCAAAAACACTGAAAGTGGATATGTTATACTATGCTTGTATGTAGATGATATGCTTATTGTTGGAAGTAATGATAAGATGATTAAATCTACTAAAAACATGTTGAACTCAGGATTTGACATGAAAGACATAGGACTAGCTGATGTTATATTGGGAATTAAAATCACAAAAATATCGGACGAGCTTGTTTTAAGTCAGTCGCATTATATTGACAAAATTCTTAGAAAATTTGATAAAAATAATTCTAGAATTGTCAGAACTCCAATAGATCTAACTTTATGTTTGTCCAAGAATAAAGGTGAGAGTATTTCTCAAGAGGAATACTCTAGAATTATAGGTAGTCTATTGTACTTAATGAGTTGTACAAGACCAGACATAGCCTATACAATAAGCAAACTAAGTAGATATACGAGTAATCATGAAAGTGAGCATTGACAAACAATTACACGAGTACTGAAGTACTTGCGTTTTACTTGTAATTATGAGCTGCATTATACGAGATATCCGGCTATACTTGAAGGATACAGTGATGCAAATTAGATATCTAGTGATAATTCAAAATTCACTGGTGGCTATGTGTTTGCAGTAGGTGGTGCAACAGTTTCTTGGAAATCCTCGAAATAAACAGTGATCGCTAAAACCACGATGAAATCTGAATTTATCGCACTGGACAAATGTGGGAAAGAGGCTGAATTGTTACGCCACTGTCTTGAGGATATTCCAATATGGACAAAGCGTATGCCTCCAATCTGCACATATTCAGATAGTCAATCTGCAATTTGTAGAGCACAGAGCAATCTCTAATATTATAATGGGAGACCTTAGTGTCATTTGTAAATCTACCACTTTACGTGCATTACACGTGCAACTCCAACTCTCCCATTGTACACTTTATTTAAACCTACCAATTCACGTGCATTACACGTATAACTCAAACTCTCTCATTATACTCTTTATATTACTTTAAAAAATATGTATTTATTAACACGTGCTATATTATGTTACTTTAAAAATTATATATTGATTAAAACGTGCATCGCATGTGTTAAATACTACTATGTATAATGATATATCTAGACATATTCGTTGAAGATATAATACCATTAGACAACTACTCTGGGGTTATCTGTGTGGACTATGTAAAGGATAACATTACAGATTCGCTAACCAAAGGGTTAAACAGAGAATTAGTTGATAAATCATCGAGAAAAACGGGGCTAAAGCCCATAAAAGAATTAGTCGATACAATGAAACCCAACCTAATTGACTGGAGATCCCAAGATCTAGGTTCAAAGGGACAACTAAATTGTAAAGACCATGTTAGATACTGTGGGAATTATCCCATGTCCATTCCCATGATGAAACAGTGATTCCCGTAAGGTAAGTGGTTAAGCTAGGTTTTTAATGATTCTTATGCATTGAAAATCTGAGTAGAGTAATGCGGGTTACTCTTAACTAAGAAATCACCTATGTAAGAGGGAAGAAGGGCCGTTTCTAAAGGAATAGTTTAGGGCAACATTCCTATTAAGTTCTTATAGAACCAGGCGTATGTTCATGGCCATAACGAACATAACAGTGAGAACTGAAATGTGTTAGAAAAATTCCTGTTTGAGATATGTCATCGTTTACACACGACAAAACACTTCAAGGACATCGCGTCTACTGTTTTGTTAGTAAAGTAAACATATTTTCGTTTGGGAAGGTTCAAAGGGTAACTGATGTAAAACGTAATCCTAAAGAGAGAATTTTCAAGAATTTCAAAGGATTAATTTACCAACATGTAATACGAATTGAGTTAGAAATTAAAATAGTTATTCGGTTCGATGAATTTTTAAGAATTGAATTAAGTTTAACAAGCCCAATTAATAATTCAGTTCTAACAATCAATAATTATTTCTCTCAGCGTTCTTAGCAAGTAAAAGATGCAATATTGATTTGTACTCTAATTAGCAAAAAGATGCAATATTGATTTGTACTCTAATTAGCAAGTAGAAACGCTCACTCTCAATATTAGTGGACGACAGATAAATCAAATAATATAATAGAGATGATAGTATAACACAAATAAATGAAAAGAGGAAAGAGTATACCGGGGTTCGAAGCAACTAGTGTTGATCTCAGATTGGCAGCAAATCAGCAAACGGACTGACTATTGGCTGACCGGAGTGGTAGCAACGAAGTGCGGGGGCATCGTGGCGGGAAGCGGTGGTGATGCAGCAAGGGACGAGGGGATTTGGTAGTTAGGGTTTGACTTTGGAGAGGGGTTTTGAAGATCTGAGGTCAGGGTGATGGGGAGAGTTGACGACGGTGGTCGAGGAAGTAAGGGAGGGCGATTGTAACACCCCGAATTCCATCTACATGTAATTCGTAGTACAACAGGATCTTTTACTTCATTTCGTACAATTTTACAAGGAAATTTTAAAACTTTCTATTTACACAACAATGTTTATTACAGAGTTACAACGGATAAAATACAACTAGAAATACAACTCTAATATCAACAGCTTTAATCATGAATATAATCTTTATCATCAACCGTCTTTAAGTCCTTGCCAATCCAATCTAGCCCTGCACTGAAAATCTGTGGGCACGTCAGTTGCTTACAACCGATGCAATGTTATAAATAGTGATCCTCTCTATGTTGTATTATAACGAAATCTCTTACTTTAACAAACACAAACTTGAATGCATATAAAAGTGTAAAGAGTGACTATCCTAAACATGTCAGTGTATGATATGACTTAATGCCTAATGCAGATGTTATACTATAATGACACTAATGCATACTTGTTCGAATTCTATGCATCCCATACTACATAGGTCCGAAGGTAAGCACTTACGTATTCTACATTAAAGGGTTTTATCCCTCGTCATGATATCTACCCAGTAATAAAATAAAGTTTAGACATTCCACGAGTACGAATTCTAGTCCCAGAGATTTATCGCCCGACTATACAAAATTCTCGTCGTGCGAACATTCCGCAAGTGTCTTTCTAGTCCCGGTATACACATATACATTGGAGTACGACCTACTATCCGCTCGACTAATCATGATCCTGGAATTCACCGCCCGATCAATCATAATTCCAGATTTAATTAAGGCTCACCTCCATCGCAAGCAACCATAGCCCCGGAATCCAACGCCCGACTGGGTCTATAGTCCCGGAATCCACCGCCCGACTATATAGAGGCCCTCCACTCACGTTTGCCCAAGTTTACTACATCTTCACTTAGTGCCTAATTCTTAAGTTTGAACATGAATAAATTATACTACCTAAAGCTAGTTTACCCTCCTATCGGTCTTACACAAAAATATCGAAAACAACAGCCATATTGGCCACTTCTCAAAAATCAATATTCATTTTCATTACTTTTTCCGGTACCTGGGTATCACTAAGCCTCTAGAATCAACATTTTTCCATGTTCAACAACTTGTGGTACTCATACCCTTATAACTCATGTTCATGTATTCATAATTCATTCAAATTCTTTCATTCATTCTTATTTATTCATCAACAAGTACGATCTCAACCTATTCATTTTCACAATATACTTTTCATATTTATCAAAACCTCCTCAATACAAGTTAATAAAGATTCAAACATAATAAAAAAAAATCATCATTAAAAAATCATCTTAAAATTTTCCTTTGATCCATTTTGAATCAATCTTAACATCTTTAATATATATATATATATATATATATTTCTTGAGTTCACATCTCATCTATGCATGAATATGATCTCTATCTTCCTAAAAATATAACTTAAAACAGTGAGAACTGAGAAATATTCTCAATCACTTCATTTACGTATTATTTGTAAAACAATAAATTCAAAGTCAGAATACTGCATTTCATGCTATTTGTAAAAATCATAAATAATTATATACTTCACGAAACTTTGCGTTCTTTATATCAAAATAAAGGTATACAAGTCTACTACAATTTCTTAGTTATAAGTTTCCTCAAAATACTGTATCTATAACCTTGAATTCTTTGAAATATACAGTAGGGTCGAAATACTGAAATACTGCCACTGTACAGTCTTGTAAAATTCATATAAAATTCAATTCTTTGTGAAAATTTGATTTCTTAGACTTTTCAGAAAGGTTAACGAGTCTAATACAACTTCCGAATTCTGACTTTTCTCAAATTATTTCATTTACAATGCTGAATGATCAAAAACCGAAATGTGTACAGATTTCCAGCGACCAGTCAACTACTAACGAGTTCTGAGTTTAGATTTTATTAAAATAGTAAACGATCTCCGAATCTTATGAAATTTTAAAGGGATGTTCCTGAAATATACAAGATGCTCTCAAAAAAGTTTTAGCTCTAGATTCCAACTATTTTATTAGACATGATTTTCTGAAGTGCAAACAAAATTCAAAACAGTAACTTTCTTTGCATTGTTTATCAACTTTGTGTACAAATTTATACTCAATTCATATATGTATTACCATGCAATCAAACAACATCATTTCAACTTATTTACATGACAATATTAGCATGCATTGTCATTCTAAATATCATCATTACTACTCATATATATAAATAATTTTAAATATCAATTTCCCTACACATGCAATTTATTTTACTTTATAAAGCAAGAAAGAACACCCACCTCAATGAAGATTCTAATGTAGAAGAAAACTCCTAGAAGTTGCTCCTAGATCCAAGAATGGGACTCCCTTCTCCTAGCAAGCTTTCCAAGCAAGAACTCAAACAACTCTCTTTTTCTTTTCCTCTTTATTTTCTTATCTTTCTTATCTTATCTTTTCTTTTGATTTTTGATGCAAGATTTCATGGAAAAAAAGGGGGGGGGTGGTATTTATAGGGTTAAATGGGTGAATGAAGAGACACCCATTACCCAAAAATAAATACCCACTCACCATTACTACACAAACCCCCACCTCTTCTCATTCCTTCATGAATTGACCAACCCTTGGATTTTCCACATGTGCACACTTCTCATTCATTTGTTTAACTATTTGTTTATAGCCTAGGTGTATATACTTGTTACATGACAAGTGTAGGATTAAGTGTTTATTAAAAAAATGTAGATTAACTAATGGGCTTTTCTTTTAATTAGTGGCTTCTCTTTTAATTAACTTAGTGGGATTTAAAATAAACTTTAGGCATATGGGTTTTTAATTAGAAAATAAATAATACAATTTGTGACGAATAAAATGAGAATAAAAATGTGCTTGTCATCTTAGAAAATTTCATAAGTAAAAATGCACGTAAAAATTTACGTGCGATGCACACGCTAAATATTAAAAATTAATTTGAGAGGACGAAAAGCAGTCAAAATACAAAACATGTATATTTAGTAATGTTATGGATATTTCACGTAGCGGAAAATATACGTAATCGACACGTGTATTGAAAACATGTGCAATGTACGTAAAAACACAAGGATTAAAATAATTGTTTGAGTTGGCTAAAGATAGGATTGAAATGAATTTTGAGAAAACGGAAAACATATAAATAATCAGAATATGACATTTATATAAAAATGCGTTACGAATATTACTCGTAACGGTACAAAATACAAGTGCTTAACACACGAGGGCAAATTTGTCATTACTCAATTTTGCGGGGTGTTATAGTGATGACGGTGGTTGATGAGGTGAGAGGTGGTGACGGCGAGGGCTTTCGGGTGGAAGAGAAGCGGCGTTGGTGTTGGGGTGAGTGGTTTCGGGATCGTCGGGAGCTTTGGTCGGTAGATGATAGGGCGACGGTGACTGGAGGGCGACGGGGCTTCGGGAGCGGGTTCGGAAGTTGAGTGGGAGGTTGAGTTGGCGTTGGGTTTCGGGAGGAAAAAAGAAAGGAGGGAGAAGATAAGAGATTAATCAGGGTTTGGTTAATTTGGGGATTTGGGGGTAGTTTTAAAGTTTATCACAAACCCTAAAATTGGATCTCAATTGTATCACACAAAAAGAGAGATGAAGAGCAAAACTCAACACAATAACTTTTTTAATCAAGAATAGCATAACTTCTCATTAATCTCAAGGCCTATATATAGGCTCAAAACAAATCTTGATACAAATCTCAAAATATTCTAAAATCTCAGAAATATTCTAATGCATAAAAGAAAGATTACAAATCGTAAAAATACTACATATGACTATAATTGCCTAAAGAAAATAAAACAGATTTGATGCCTTCATCAGTAACACCTACCTATCCTATGCAAGTCTCCACCGCTGAATTCTATCACCAAGTCTGTCGTTTCAGTCTGACGTGTTTGTGGTCGTCAATTTCATTCATGTGGGGAATGTTAGAAAATGGGTATTTTATACAACATTTACGAACTATGTTTTTTGTAAGATCCTCTATGAATTAGTGAGAGATCTTGATGGATTTGTGTTCTCTTTCGTGAGTAGATCAAAATCATATATTTACTTGCTCAAAACGGTTATCGGGTGAATGAGAAATTGTCTACCAAAGTGAGGCGGTTTCATTTATGAAAATAAGTTGAGGGATTTTCTTCCCACTTTGGAAAAATCAAAGGAATTAGAAGAGGATATATAATAACCTCTTTCTTAGCATTGTAAGATAGCAAGCCAGGATGCCCTCTCTCTCGCGCGCAAGGGGGTGCAAATTCCGGACCGGATTTTACGCTACTTGTGTGCGCCCGCACGTCCTGCGGACACGAATGTCGGACTGACGTGAACCCACCTAGTGCAGTGCCACTTTTGCTACGTTTTATTTCCGATCTGTAACGGCCGAAATAAATGGAGAAACGGTTTTGCCATTTATTCACGCTTTAAACTGTAGGAACGATTTTGTCCGTTGTTACAATGGTGCATTTAAGTTCATGTCTGCCTTTACAGTTGATGCAATCAATGAGTTGTCTGCCTTTACGATTTTCACCCTTGGTCCTATAAATAAAGGCCCCTCTCCCCTGAATCAAAACACCAGAAACTCTTCTCTTTCCTAAACCCTCTGTTCTGTGCTTAAAGTCGAGTTCTATTCTTCGGTCGTGTGGTGATAGATTTCAGATGCTGTCTGGTTTGAGAGTGTGACGTGGTGCCTGCGCCAACTTTTTTGTCGTTGCATCCTGGGAGATAGACGTCTACTCAAATTCCAACACTCGGAAGAGGCGAAATCTGTTATAAGGAGATTGTGTGGTACACACGCCTCGACGAAAACTGTTTGGTTTGTAATTTGGTTATTTCATCTTTCTTTTCTTTTTTATTTGTTGGTTTTTTCTCCCTCTTCTTCTCCGATTTTGTGCCTCAATCATATTTGGATTTATTGCAAACATGTTGTAACCAAAGTTGTAACAGAGAATAGATTTCTCTAAGTTGGTTTTATTTTAAACAAATATTATAACAATCCATGCGTAAAATGGTGGACAAAAGAGCGACTTCCTTTTTCACTTTTTTCGTAGAGGTTGGTTTTCCGCACCCTAGATTGGCTTTGCACATTGAATTTGAGCTATTATAGAAAAAATCTATTGTAGAATGTTTTCATTTTTTTACTTTTGAGTTAGATTTCAACACTTGAATTTTGCCTTTAAATGAGATATTATAAGAGGTTATAGTATTGTCCATGCTTTTGTAGAAGATATGTAGGATGGGAACAGAATTGTAAATTTATTGACTTAGAAACTCTTGCTTATTCCATTTGCTTTTGCTTATATTAATCCTTGAAAGAACTTCTCAATGATTTTGCTGGTTATGATAGTATGGATTTCTGTTGTTCTCGTATTGTGAGTTACGAGAAAAGGTAGCACGATTTGTTGGGTTTTTTTGTTCCCTTTTCCTAAAGGGAGGGTCAACGGTGAAAAGCCCTGACATTTCATTAATAAAAGATTAATGGCTTACTTACTTGTGCAGGGAAGTAAACAAAACAGAGAACATAACTATGCATGGCCTACATACTTGTACAAGATGTCCTCATGAAAAGTTGAAATCCATATTGTTGACAAAGCAGGGAATTTAAATACAAAATCACCTCCAGTAAGTCTAATGAGACCATCTGAAGTAATTTCTCGGTGTTAAATCCACAATCCTCTAGCCGATGTAGTTTCAAGATAACCAACCCATTTTCCCTTAAAAAAAAGGGATAACCAACCCCTCATGGAATAACCAAATATTTACATACGCTTTATAAAACTAGATTCTGGCCCTTAGTTCCATGCCGTACTGTCTACCTTTATTTCACAACTAACCCTTCTTAATCTTGTCAACATATGAGTAATTTGATAACTCGAGAGAATGACCATCCTGGAAGAAACCATAAAGAGGACTTGAATAGGTCGTTTTCCGTACTCCACTGTCTCACAACGGAACCTAACATCTACTGTTAGTGCAAGCTGTAGTCTCCTAGCTACTCCTTGAAGCTCAGTTTAATGAAATTCCAGACTTCTATCAGCCGAATGTTCATCATGAAGTGTTACTTTAAGAGGAGGTGAGTAGGTTTGTTTCTACTCCACTGAAACTCGCAAAGCAACACATCTATTGCCAGTGTTGTCACAGAGCTCCTCTACTATACACTATTAGTTATCTGTATATAAAATGAAGTGACCTAATTATAGCCAGAAAAATGAGTATTTATCTATATATCAAATGTTATTACTTCCTATGGGTGAAAGTTCGTGCTTGTATCAACCGAACACATCTGGTGCACGAGCATGTAACTAACACTTGCCCGGCTACTTATTCATGTGCTAGCTCAGAGGAGTTAATATATCTTGAAGGGATTGAGCTCTTTTGTGTAGTTTATTAACAAAAACATAAGGTAGCTTATTACTATAAGCTGCTCCCTTAACATATAGTTTTGAAAAGTTCCCTTCATTGTGCAGGTTAATGGTTGCTTGTCATTTTCTGATAAGATAACTGATGGCTTCTACAACATTATGGGAATGGATCCATTTCTATGGGCGATGTGCAATGAGTTGGAAGATGGAAAAAAGCTGCCAACTTTATTAGATCTTAGAGCTGTAGATCCAAGTGAGTCCTCAATGGAAGTAATCCTTGTTGATAAGTCTGGGGATCCTGGTCTTAAGATACTTGAAGACAAAGCACTAGAGTATCACTATGCTTCTGGGCTTTCACTGGAGCTGGTTGGAAACCTTGCCAGGCTTGTTTCAAGCATTATGGGGTATGTCAATTTCTATTTTCTTTCGAGAAAATTACTTGGGTTTGTTTTACTTTGTGGTGAATCTTTATGTATGTTTTTTTGTGTATAAAGGGGTGCATTTGAAACGGAACAAGGAGATCTATATAGGCAATGGAAGTCATGTAGCAAGCAATTGAGAAAGCTGCAACAATGCATAGTCATTCCTATTGGAAGCCTGTCTTTTGGGCTTTGCAGGCATCGAGCCATTCTTTTTAAGGTATGCGATAACTGTTAAAATAGTTTAGCTAATGTGATATATTCTGCATCGAAGTTTGGTTCATTTTCCAATTTAGTTGTGGTAAAAGTCCTCAACAATCTTGTTATCCTGGAAACCATGTCGGAGTTTTAATACTAATGATTAAATTGGATTAATCAGGATTCAACCTTTCCAATGTAATCTATGACTCACAGTCAAGTATGTCAATTTTTTTGTGAATGAATGAATTATTTATTTATTTATTTATTTTTGGCATTCAGTCGTGGCGCCCACATTGGGGTGAGTGGGATTTTCCAACATCCCTAATTAATTTTGTCGAAGGTTGGAATTGAACATTGAACATGTGACCTCTCATTTAGAGTGACTCATTTAGAGTGAGAAGTTTTGCCAACTGTACTGCATTATTGGTCAAGTATGACATACTGATGTAATTTAAACATCTGTGTAGGATTTCATTAGTTATGGAAAATATTAAGAATATATCGAAGAAATGATTGTCGATGAAATTAGATGTTCCATTACAAGTGAAGACGCATGTATATGGAAATGAGATTTGGTAAGAAAGTTAGGACACAGGGAGATGATATATGACTCTACACACCCAATTTCTTTGTATATTTTCTTTACTATTGTAACTACAATTTGTGGGTAACTACAATTGGTGGGTCATGTGGACATATAGCTCGCCCGTAAAATGCACGTGTTTGATACTTTGAAGATAAATGAGAGAAAACTCTTATGAAGGAAAAAAGCCCGTCTAATGCATGTGCTGATCATCTCGTATATATTATAAGAACAACTATGTACACACGGATGTAATTATAAAAATGCACACAATCAATGTTCCATATTAGTAGAAGTTAAGTTGAATTTTACTTGTAGCACTTTAAAATGATTTTAAGTTAGACTTGGTAGTTGACACTCCTAAGTGAAGAATTAACCTATTACTTATTGAATATGATGCATATCTTAACAATTGCTTAAATCATATTTATTTCAGATGATGTCGAAGAGTTTTACATATGCATTTTGTAACCATGAATGAATGTTTCATTAAGATTCAAAAATTACTTAATCTTCTGGTCAAAAGATGCATAGATAAAACGTCTATCACCCCCAGTGGTGTCAATATTTTTTAGAACATGAATCATCAAATGTAGAATCAAAATAAAATTGGTAGTATTATGCATGGACGTGCCGTTATTGAAGAATGTCTTCCAGTGGCTTCAAGCGATTCATTCTTCCAGTGGCTTCAAGCGATCAATGAAAGCGACTCATACGCAAAGCAAAGAAGGTAGAACAAGAGATGGAGCCTTTGGACAAGAAGAGGGTCAAATCTATCTGAAATATCAGAGGCATGATGAATCCTTTTCAGTTGACTATTAAACTATATATAATTTATTAATCTGTTTAAAGAGATGTTCGCCTCTTCAATTTTCTGAATAGTAGTTTATCTCATTTAAATTTAAATTATTCAGAGGTTAATTTCTTATATGGTCACTTTAATTGACTTTTTCCACCCAAAGACCGAGTGAAAGTACTTTCTCAACATGTAGAAGTGCTCAACAATTATAAAAAGCAAGTCCAAGCAGTAGTTAATACTTTCGGAAATGGTATTTTAGAAGTTCAAAAACATTTTCATAACTGAGGAGATGTATCTGATGAGTGACCATGAAGTCCATTGGTGCATGGTACGACAGCAAACAATTTCATGATATAAGTGCCTACCTACAGACTTTGCTGACTATATCAGCAACTTATTTTTATTGAAGCTAAGAAAAGCTACTGTTCACACCTCTAAAAATTCTGGTAAAGTAAATTGGTACAAATATGGATGAATATGCAAAGTTCACCTACAGTATGTTGGAGAGTTTTTTTTGGATAATGTATGTGAACGAGGTAGATTATTGGGGCATTATCAGGTCGCATTTAACATTTTCATCCCTTTGTTGCTTCAGACAAGGTAATATCATACAAATGTATTTTGAGTACAAATGATCGGCAGCAGGGTAAATGCGAGGTAGAGCCCACAAGATTCATATGCTTATATATATATATATGTATATATGGGAGCCCTTCGGTTGTGAACTAATTTGGTGAGAACTCCGTGAGAACTCACGGAGTAGACCCCCCATGAAAAATCCGAACAGGCCATCTTGCTCTACACACCTTAGATAGCATGACATAAAGAAATCAAGTAATTTGAAGTTCATTTGCCCATAATTTACATCATCGCAAAATTGTATGGCTGAAAATTCTACTTCATTTGATGGATGGGCAAATGAACTTCAAATTACTTGATATCTTTATGTTATGCTATCTAAGGTGTGTAGAACAAGATGCGGTTCAGATTTTTCATGGGGGGTCTATTCCGTGAGTTCTCACCAAAATTAGTTTTCAACCGAAGGGCTATACACACACACACACACACACACACACACACACACACTATTATAAAATCACGTATAAAGTGTCGAGAGCGTATCCCAACCATTCAATTTCTTGATTGATTTAGTTGATTACTGGTCAAAATTAAATGACTTAAAGTACATGTACTTCACAAGTGCAATAGATAAATCGAATATTAAAAAATAATATTAATAGATAGACCTACATCTCAATCTTTAAATAAATAAATATATAAATATAAAATATCTAAATTATATTTCTCTCAACTTCGTCTTCTTCCACCAATCTCGTATGCTCCATCAAAAGGTCATCTATTTTTCTTTTAAATGTTGTTTTCAAATTCTTAGTTTATTGAGATCTTTCGTTCTTAGTAATTTTTTGTTTGTTTATTCAGATCTTGCTTGGTAGCCAATGTTGTTTGTTATTTTCTCTTTTGCCTTAATTTCTTGATTGCTGTTGTTGTAATAGATGTTCTTAAGAAAGTTAAGTTTCTAGGATATAGTTGACCTATTTAAATAAAGGCTTTGTATTAATTGTTTTACTATAATTTTACAACTTAGTTGTTTTTCTTCTTTGATAAGTTGGAATTACTATGTTTACTGAGAAGTATGATGATTCATAGTAACTTACAGATTTTTCAAGTCGATTGAAAATATATTCTCAAGTGCTACAATATTGGACTCGTGCACCAAGCCAGGTACACTTGGTGCACTGCTAACTTTCAGTATATCTATATAATAAATCACAAGGCAATTTGAAAAAAAGCTATCAAGTAGCTCTTCTTCAATTGAAACAAAATCAATGGCTCAGATTCACTCTCCCAAAATACTTTTCCCCCCCCAAAAAAAATTCCCCCCAAAACTAACTTTTTCCCTCCTAAACTAAATCCTCCTCACTTTATTACTATCTCTCTCCTCCCTTGGAGATCTCTCTCTCTCTCTCATCCCTTCACTTTTTTAGATATTTATCTCTCTTTCTCATCTCTCTCTCTACATAAGAATTTCGATTTTCATATTTCACGTTAGTAAATTTCCGGATTTTTCAGATTTTTTATGCTTCTTTTGATTGCTTATGTAGAAATTTTTTACTAAGTTCCCTGATTGATTTCAAATACAATGAAAGATTTAAATAAAGATTTTTTATGTTTTTTGTATTGCTCATGTAGATATTCTCTTGGGTAAATTTTATCCTCTAAAGTTACACTGAAAATAGCAAATATATCCTCAAAAGTTAAATTATATCAGCAACTTATTTTTATTAAAGTTAAGAAAAGCTACTGTTCACGCCTAAAAATTCTGGTAAAGTAAATTGGTAGAAATATGGATGAATATGCAAAGTTCACCTACAGTATGTTGGAGAGTTTTTTTTGGATAATGTATGTGAACGAGGTAGATTATTGGCATTATCAGGTCGCATTTAACATTTTCATCCCTTTGTTGCTTCAGACAAGGTAATATCATACAAATGTATTTTGAGTACAAATGATCGGCAGCAGGGTAAATGCGAGGTAGCGCCCACAAGATCCATATGCTCATATATATATATATATATATATATATATATATATATATATATATATATACTAGGTTTGCCCGTTGACACGTGCCTACGGCACGTCTTCGAAACGGTGCACCTTGTTTGATCATATAAAATAGTTTTGGAAGTCCAGCAAATTAATTGAAGTAGTAAACATAGAGCAAAAAACATATCATATAATTTTTTTGATTTTTTTGAATTATTTTAAAAGTTTTTAAATTTTTAAATTTTTGATTTTTTTTAATATTTTAAAATTTTTAAAAATTTTATTTTCTTAATTTTTTTAATAGAAGAGGGAGGGAGAGAGAGAAATTTTTTTTAAAATAAATATACGAGTTGTTTTGGGTGGGAGATTTGAATTTGAGTTTTGGGGGAAACTTTTGGGGGGAAAATATGTTTTGTAAGGTTAGATCTGGGCCTTTGATTTTTGGAGGGATTGAAGGAGAGCCACTTGATAGCTTTCTTTGTGTTTTATTATATATATATATATATATATATATAGGAAGCCCTTCGGTTGAGAACTAATTTGGTGAGAACTCCGTGAGAACTCACGGAGTAGACCTCCCATGAAAAATCCGAACCGGCCATCTCACTCTACACACCTTAGATAACATGACATAAAGAAATCAAGTAATTTGAAGTTCATCTGCCCATAATTTACATCATCGCAAAATTGTATGGCTGAAAATTCTACTCCATTTGATCGATGGGCAAATGAACTTCAAATTACTTGATATCTTTATGTTATGCTATCTAAGGTGTGTAGAACAAGATGGTCGGTTCGGATTTTTCATGGGGGGTCTACTCCGTGAGTTCTCACAGAGTTCTCACCAAAAATAGTTCTCAACCGTAGGGCTACCTTTATACACACACACACACACATATATATACACACACACTATTATAAAATCACGTATAAAGTGTCGAGAGCGAATCCCGACCATTCAATTTCTTGACCGATTTAGTTGATTACTGGTCAAAATTAAATGACTTAAAGTACATGTACTTCACAAGTGCAATAGATAAATCGAATATTAAAAAATAATATTAATAGATAGACCTACATCTCAATCTTTAAATAAATAAATATATAAATAGAAAATATCTAAATTATATTTCTCTCAACTTCGTCTTCTTCCTCCAATCTCGTATGCTCCATCAAAAGGTCATCTATTTTTCTTTTAAATTTTGTTTTCAAATTCTTAGTTTATTGAGATCTTTCGTTCTTAGTATTTTTTTGTTTGTTTATTGAGATCTTGCTTGGTAGCCAATGTTGTTTGTTATTCTCTCTTTTGCCTTAATTTCTTGATTGCTATTGTTGTAATAGATGTTCTTAAGAAAGTTAAGTTTCTAGGATATAGTTAACCTATTTAAATAAAGGCTTTGTATAAATTGTTTTACTATAATTTTAGAACTTAGTTGTTTTTCTTCTTTGATAAGTTGGAATTACTATGTTTACTGAGAAGTATGATGATTCATAGTAACTTACATATTTTTCAAGTCGATTGAAAATATATTCTCAAGTGCTACAATATTGGACTCGTGCACCAAGCCAAGTACACTTGGTGCACTGCTAACTTTCAGTATATCTATATAATAAATCACAAGGCAATTTGTTTGAAAAAAGCTATCAAGTGGCTCTTCTTCAATTGGAACAAAATCAATGGCTCAGATTCACTCTCCCAAAATACTTCCCCCCCCCACCAAAAAAAAAATTTCCCCCCAAAACTAACTTTTCCCCTCCTGAACTAAATCTTTCTCACCTTATTACTATCTCTCCCCTCCCGTGGAGATCTTTCTCTCTCTCTCTCTATTACTATCTCTCTCCTCCCTTCACTTTCTCAGATCTCTCTCTCTTTCTCTCATCTCTCTCTCTCTTTACTTAAGAATTTAGATTTTCATATTTCAGGTTTGTAAATTTCCTGATTTTTCAGATTTTTTATGCTTCTTTTGATTGCTCACGTAGAAATTTTTTACTAAGTTCCCTGATTGATTTCAAATACAATGAAAGATTTAAATAAAAAATTTTTATGTTTTTTTTATTGCTCTTGTAGATATTCTCTTGGGTAAATTTTATCCTCTAAAGTTACACTAAAAATAGTAAATATCTCCTCAAAAGTTAAATTTCATCATTTTGCACCCTCTAAGTTCTAAGAAGTTGGATTTACACTCATTTATAATTATTTTTCAACATATGCTGATAGGAACATTGACTTTTATTTACAACTAATTGTTGTCTTACTATTCAAACTTGAGCTACATAAACTCCATGATGGAAGTTTCGGATTCATGGATCGGAAAGGCTGGAAGTAAATGTGTCCAGTATTATACATGAACATTATTATAGTGTACATCTCAAAAAGTGTATTAATATCTGATAGTAGAATGCACTGAGAACACCAAAGTTAATCGTCAAATATTTTTACCTCCTTGATGTGTTGGACAATACCGTATTGGTGGATTGCATGATCGTTGGGCTTATGTGTTTGTGTGAATCGCTCTATGTACTTATTTTGGGGAGTTTGGGCTAATGTTGTCTCTTTTGTTAGTTTTATCGGCATATTCTCTGTTTTAATTATATATGTTATTAGTTTTATATGTATGTGTGTGTGTGTGTGTGTTGGCTGAAACCTTGATGACTCTATCTGTATGATATTAAAAAAATGAATTTAGAGATACCTATGTGATTGTTTTTATGACCTTCTCATTATTATTTTTATAACTTATTGTGGAGTTTCTAGCCCGGTGGTATTGCATATAATGTTGATACCTATATGATTTGTTAGTCAAAACATGATTGTATATATTAGACTCTTTACATGGCTTCTCATATGCTACATCCTGAAGACGTGCCATAGGCACGTGCCCAAGGGCAAACCTAGTATATATATAGGGCATGATCCACTTGGAACTCTTTTGGTGAGAACTCTTTTTTGGGACATCATTTGAAAAATCCGAATCGTTCATTTTAATCTGCATTGCATGTCAAGTTGGGAAATCACGTCATTTGAAATTCGTTTTCCCATTCATTAAAGGGTTATAATTTGTGTATGGACAAAAGAGTGTCAAATGACTTGATTACAAGTTTCTAGACTAATTTAATCATGTTAAACAATGTGAAGGTTAGGATCGTCCATGCGATGTCTATTCATGGAGTTCTCACGAAGCTTATTGTGGGAACAATTCTCACCGGATCACCTCCCTATGTGTGTGTGAATATTCGAGAAAATTGCATGACAAAAAGAATAAAGAAAAAGAGATACTAAAGATAGTGCAAAAGACAAAGAAAGTAGATCTTCTGAGGGTTGCTAGGGTGCTAGGACTAGATCTCCAGCAACGTGCCACTCCCGCAAGGAAAATGACCTTTCCAAGCTATCAGAATGCTGAATGTAGTGTCTCGCAGATTCATCATTCGATGCAATGAGATTGCCCAAACTTTCCAAGTATCATTTTTTATGGAGGTACAAGTCGTTAGACCTTGAGGCAGAGTGTATAGATTTGTCATTTGTGAAGGTAGGACTTCGCTTTGCGAAAAAATGTGATGTAAAACGTAATCCTAAATAGAGAATTTCTAAGAATCTTAAATGATTAATTTTACCAACATGTAGTGCGGATCGAAGTTAGAATTTTAAACAGTTAATCGGTTTAATAGATTTTTAAGAATTGATTTAAGCTTAATAAGCCGAATTAATAATTCAGTTCTAACAATCAATAATTAAATCCCTAAGCGTTCTTAGCAAGTAAAAGATGCAATATTGATTTGTACTCTAATTAGTTTGTACTCTAATTAGGCAAGTAGAACACTCAATCTCAATATTTGTGGGAGACAGATAAATCAGATAATATACAGAGATGATAAAGCAGTATAACACAAATATTTGAAAAGTGGAAAAAGTATACCGGGGTTGGCAGCAACGAATAACATAGCAATAAGCAACAATAGAAAGAGCGGCTTTGACTTGGCTCGACGGCAGGAGGAAGGCAGCACGGCGGCGGGACTGGCAAGGGGGGTCGCCGACGTGGAACAACAGTCGATTGGCAACTGATTGGCGGCGTCGACGGTAGCTTTAGGGTCGACGGAAGACAGCAGCATGACTGTCGGCGATGGGGTGAGGAGTCGAAGTGGTTGTACGGTGAGGAGGTGGTTGACGGATCTCGGGGATGGGTTCGGAGAAGGGGACGTTGGGTTTTAGGGTTTCGATGTGGGAGAAGGGAATCGACGGGGGCATTGCGGGGGCATTGAGGTGGGGCGGGGTTGGGGTGAGTCGACTTGGTGGTGGAAGTGAGAGGGATGGTCGACGAAGGAGGGTGGGATTGTGCGGTTTTGGGAGAGGGAAGGAGGAAGAAGAGAACGAAGGAGAGAGAGAGAGGGAGGTAGGTGGCGGCTGTAGTAGGGTTAGGATTTGATTTTTAATTTAGGAAATTAGGGTCAGGAATTTGTATTGGATTAGGAGATTTGGGGGTAGTTTTAGAGTTTATCACAAACCCTAAAAGTTTATTAGATTTATCACAAACCCTAATAATTAGATCTCAATTGTATCACAAAAAAAGAGAGATGAAGAGCAAAACTCAACACAATAATTTTTTTAATCAAGAATAGTATACTTTCTCATTACTCTCTCAGGGCCTATATAGGCTCAAAACAAATCTTAATACAAATCTCAAAATATTTTAAAATCTCAGAAATATTCTAATGCATAAAGAAAGATTACATATGGCTATAATTGCCAAAAACAAATATAGTACTGAAATAAAATCCTAAGCTAATAAAGCAGTTGTCCTAGACGATGCCTGCGCTGATAGAAATGCCCGAATCGTCTTGAACCTATGTCCTCATCATTCTCCCCGGGTGGGAGAGGGCTCGTCCTAGTTGAATTAAAACCAGTCGTCCTGTCATAGTACTCCAAAAGGTTTGGATCCAAGCGATGGAGCTCTTCACGATCTATCCAAGTGTTCTCCGACTCCGGCTTGTTTTTCCATCTTACCAAAAATACTTGTGAATACCACCATCTCTAGTAGAGATTATCTTATCATTTAAAATATTATCCAATTCTTCTGTCGATGGGTTAGTATCGGGTAGTTGGGATAATGTGGGAATCTCACCATTAAGCTGCAGGGTAGGCTCATCTATAAGAGGATTTGTAGAGTTAAATTTTGGGCCTTCATAGGGTACTATATTCTCAATATTGAAAGTCTTACTTATGCCAAAACCTTCAGGAAGGTCAACGAAATAGGCATTATCATTGATTTTATGAAGACTTTTAAATGGGCCTGCAACACGTGCATTCAACTTCTTAACGGATCCAGTTGGAAACCGTTCCGGACGAATTCGAACCATCACTTCGTCACCCACATTAAAACTTTTAAATTTCTTTCTAATATCAGCTCTTAACTTGTAGTTAAAATTATTCTCATTAATTTTCTTAGATATTTCTTTATGCAAGTCATGAATGCAGGATGCAAACACAGATGCAGACTCTGAGACTCGGTGATGTTCTAATATGGGGGCAAGATCTATGGGCTGCCTAGGACGATAACTATGTACAACTTCGTGAGGACTCATGCCAGTGGTTCTATTCCTAGATGTGTTATAAGCAAATTCAGCAACCGTTAATTTTAAATCCCACATTCCTAAGTTCTCTCACATAAGAGTACACAAGAGATTGTCAAGACTCCGATTGACAACCTCAGTCTGTCCATCAGTCTGTGGGCGGAATGCTGAAGAAAACTTCAATTTCATACCCATTTTGTGCCATAGGGTCTTCCAAAAATAATTTGTGAATTTCACATCCCTATCAGACAATGGTTTTTGGCAACCCGTAGCTTCACAATATTATCAAAGAAGATCTGAGCTATACAAGATGCATTGAAAGTTTTCGAGCATGGGAGGAAGTGTGCCATTTTAGAAAAACGGTCCACGACGACAAGAATGGAGTCGTGTTTCTTTTGTGTTTTCGGTAAGTCTAACACGAAATCCATACTCACATCTTCCCAAGGGCGACTGGGAACAGGTAATGGAGTATACATGTCTGTGTTTTGTTTTTGTTGCTTGGCGAGTTGACAAGTATGACATTTGTTAACAATAGCTTCGGCCAGTAAAACCTATGTTCCACAAAATCAATGGTTTGCTATGCCGAAAGTGTCCAGCAAGGCCACCAGTGTGCAATTCCCAAACAAGATACTCTCGTAATGATGTACTAGGAATGCACAGTTTGGAGCGATAGAAGAGATAATCATCTTTCAGGACCCATTTATTTCTTATTGAATTAACCGATCAACTTGCTATCGAATATTTATTTTCGATTTTATTCGGTACTATAGTACTATTTCAATCTCCAATCAAAAAAAAATTCGACATATTTTACTTTAATTATTATGAAAATCAATCCTACTACTTCAGGTCCTGCGGTTTCCACACTTGAAGAAAAAAACCTAGGGTGTATCGCTCAAATTATTGGCCCAGTACTGGATGTTGTTTTTCCGCCAAGCAAGATGCCTAATATTTATAACGCTTTGGTAGTTAAAAGCCGAGATACTGCTGGCCAGCAAATTAATGTGACTTGTGAGGTACAACAATTATTAGGAAATAATCGAGTTAGAGCTGTAGCTATGAGTGCTACAGATGGTCTGACGAGAAGAATGGAAGTGATTGACACGGGAGCTCCTTTAAGTGTTCCAGTTGGCGGAGCTACTCTCGGACGAATTTTCATCTATCACTCAAGTGATGCCATCCTTCAAAGAGGTGTAGATCTCGTGAAAATTTGGGCAGGTGGCATACTCATCTTTTAATCTCTTAAAACCAATAATTTTGGTGCGTAGTGTATATAAGACCATGTGACAATGATTTAGCGCATCCGCAGCCTTATTATCAATCCCTTTTGTGTGCCTAATGGTATATGAATATTCTTGTAGGAACTCTATCCATTTAGCATGTCTCGAATTCAACTTTTGTTGAGAATTAAGGAATCTTAAGGCCCCATGGTCTGAGAAAATGACGAATTCTTGCGGCAGGAGATAATGTCGCCAATAGCGAAGTGACTGAATTACTGCATAGAATTCCTTGTCATAAGTGGAGTATTTTTGTTTTGCCTCGTTCAACTTTTTTCTGAAATAAGCAACATGATGACTCTCTTGACTAAGGACTCCACCTATACCAATACCAGAAGCATCACACGTTACTTCGAAGACTTTAGTAAAATTAGGCAACCTCATAACAGGTGTCTGAGTCATTCTCTTCTTGATCTCTTCGAAGGCTTTCGTGACTTCTTTCGACCAGACAAATTCACCTTTCTTCAAATAGTCGGTTATCGGAGCCATGATCGTGCTAAATTCTTGCACAAACCGACGATAGAAGGTGGCAAGATCATGAAAACTCCGCACATCACGAATATTGCGGGGCTCAGGCCACTCAGTAATAGCTCGTATCTTTTCTGGGTCAGCGGATACTCCTCTGGCAGAAAATAAATTTCAGAAAGATAGTCTGATCGGAGAGGAAGGTACATTTGGTAGGATTAGCGTAAATCTGTTCCTTCCTCAAAACACTACAGACCTGTCTTAAATGGTCAAGATGTTGCCCAACGGATCGGCTGTAAATGAGAATATCATTAAAGTACATCACAAGGAACTTGCCCATAAAGGGACGGAGTACTTGCGTCATGATTCTCATAATCGTGCTCGGGGCATTCATCATTCCAAATGGCATGACCATCCATTCGTACAGGCCATCCTTCGTCTTGAAGGTGGTCTTCCATTCATCACTAGGACGAACACGTATTTGGTGGTAGCCATTTTAAAGATCAATCTTAGAAAAGATTGTGGCACCAGACATCATGTCCAACATGTCATCCAAACGAGGAATGGAAAAATGGTATTTCACCGTGACCTTGTTTATGGCACGGCTGTCCACACATACGCCAGGTTCCATCTTTCTTTGGCATCAAGAGGGCAGGAACAACGCAATGACTTCAGCTTTCTCTGATGAAGCCATTTGCCAATAACTCATCAACTTGCCTTTTCAACTCAGCATGCTCTGTTGGATTCATCCGATAATGTGGCAAGTTAGGAAGACTCGCTCTCGAAACCAGATCAATAATATGTTGTATGTCACGCAGTGGGGGAAACTAGTTAGGGAGGTCAGCAGGAAACACATCTACAAATTCCTATAGGACATGAGTAACTTGAGGCGGGATGAGTGATTTAGGATCTTTAAGGACTTCTCTCCCTGTGAGTAGAAGAATGATAGCCCTTTTGTCAAATTTTTTCGTGAGTTCCTTTTCAGCCATATACGTTACTTCATTGCCCTTTCTTGAGGGAGACGGTGTTGTTTCAGTCGGACCAGTTCATGGTCTCACGGGTATGAGCTTTATTTTTAGTCCATCGTGCTGGAACACACATTAGTTAGATCGATCATATATGGTCACATCGTGATCGTATAACCAAGGTCTCTCTTAAATGACGACCCACATCTATTTTGAGCACATCACACCAAATTTCCTCTTTGTAAGCTTTGAAGTCCACAGGGACCAAACATTGATGTGTTAGTTGGAGGGCTATCGCATCAATTCAAGATACTTTGTATGAGCGTGGATGGGGTTCAGCCTTAAGTCCGGTCTTAGCTAAGACTGCAGAAGAGACAACGTTGACGCAGCTTCCACTGTCAACAATCATCTTGTAGTTTTTGCCACCTATAGTCGTAAAGGTGTGGAATATAACAGTGCGCTTCCAATCATCTTCTTCTTTTGGCTGGGATAAAGCACATCTGACTACATTCAAGTGAGGTGATTGGATAGGTCGAATACAGTGGAGATACTAGTCATCATCTTCTTCACCGCAGTCATCGCCTTCAATAGGCTCATAGAAAAACTCATTGTCAGAATCGTCAGCGATGACAGTGGTACCTTCTACTATATTGGTTCTACTGTGGCTGGGACAGTTGCTAGCAACATGACCGTATTCCTTACATTTATAGCACTTAGTGAAGGGTCGATCTTAGAGTAGCTCTTTCGGTGTTCTTACCCTTATGTTCATCTCTATGTGAATTAAAATTTGAATTAGGTTTGCTGGGGTAAGATTTGTTGGGGTGCTGAGAGGGAGGCTTAGGCCTAGATGGATCAGTAGAGGTCATTCTAGAGGAATGATCTCTCGAATCACTGGACTTAGAATGAGAACTAGCTTTAAGGAAATCCATATCGAGGACAATAGTATAGGCTGCCGTTAGTGAGTCCACATTTCTATGAATTAGCTCGTTCCTAAGGTCGGCTCGTAGTCCAGCTCTGAACCTAGAGAGAGTTTGTTCTTCTCTCTTTACCTAAGGCATTGCACCGAATAAGGAAGTCATCAAACTTATCAATATATTCTTGTGTGGATTTGCTTCCTTGATAAAGTTGGTTCCACGAATCTATCAATCGGGTGTGGAACGATAATGGTACATATCTCTCAGTGAGCTTCTCTTTCATGGCTTCCCAAGTGGCTATGGGTGCCAGGCTTCGGCCTCTGCGGGCATGTTCAAGATTGGTCCAGTGTTGTTGAGCTTTTCCAGTCAATTTCATCGTGGCAAATTTAACTTTCAGGGCTTCGCTCATGTCAAACCACACAAAGTAGTGGTCCATCGCACAGATCCAATCAAGATAAGCTTGGGGTTCCATGTGGCCTTCAAAATGGGGAACGTTAGGCTTAACGTTCTTCTTATATTGTTCGTCAGGGTCACACCGTCACGATCTTGATGTCGGTCGTCGCGATCATTCCCTTGAGGGATCTGGCGATTAACAGGAAGCTCAGGGGCAATAGTTTGATTTAATTCCACGTTCTCAAGCCTCTGATTGATATTGACAAGAGTTGCTTGAATGATAGCTAGGATAGCGGAAATATCAGAGTTGTCCATCTCAGTTCGGGGAGGTCTTGGGTTCTTAATTGGGTGGTTAGGGAGAGATAAGAAAGACTCTTCAGGATCTGTGATGGTGTTGCGAAGACGCATTCACCAACGGTAGAAAACTAGGGGTCGTGTATATGTTGAAATTTGAAAGAAAAATGTGTCCTAAATGCAATTAAGTTGTTTATTATTATTATTATTATTATTATTATTATTATTATTATTATTATTATTTAATAATATGACGTGATCTAAAAGAACAAAAGAAAAATAAAATAAAATAATTTTTTTTAGACAATCCTAAATGAATGCAAAAAAAATTAAGACTAAATGATGCAAGAACTAGGGTTTTAAGAACCTTCGCTCTGATACCAAAATGATGTAAAACGTAATCCTAAATAGAAAATTTTCAAGAATCTTAAAGGATTAATTTTACCAACATGTAGTGCGGATCGAAGTTAGAATTTTAAACAGTTAATCGGTTTAATGGATTTTCAAGAATTGGATTAACAAGCCCAATTAATAATTCAGTTCTAACAATCAATAATTATATCCCTAAACGTTCTTAGCAAATAAAAGATGTAATATTGATTTGTACTCTAATTAGGCAAGTAGAACACTCAATCTCAATATTTGTGGACGACAGATAAATCAGATAATATAACAGAGATGATAAAGCAGTATAACACAAATATTTGAAAAGTAGAAAGAGTATACCGGGGTTCGAAGAAACTAGAGTTAGATCTCGAGTTGGCAGCAACGAAGAACACAGCAATCAACAACAATAGAAAGAACAGCTCTGACTTGGCTCGACGGCGGGAGGAAGGCAACACAGCGGCGGGACCGGCGGGGGGGGGGGGGGGGGGGGGGTCGCCGACGTGGACAGCAGTCGATTGGCAACTGATTGGCGGCGTCGGCGGCGGCTCTGGAGTCAACGGAAGACAGTAGCAAGACTATTGACGCTGGGGGGTATGCTGGTCGTCGGAGGTAGGAGCGCCAGAGGATGGGTCGGGATGGGAGGTCGGCGATGGGGTGAGGAGTTGAAGTGGTTGTACGGCGAGGAGGTGGCTGAAGGGTCTCGGGGATGGGTTTGGAGAAGGGGATGTTGGGTTTTAGGGTTTCGATGTGGGAGAAGGGAATCGACGGGGGCGTTGAGGTGGGGCGGGATTGGGGTGAGTCGACTTGGTGGTGGAAGTGAGAGGGATGGTCGACGGGGATGACGACGGAGGAGGGTGGGGTTGTGCGGTTTGGGAGAGGGAAGGAGGAAGAAGAGAACGAAGGAGAGAGAGAGGGAGGTAGGTGGCGGCTGTAGTAGGGTTAGCATTTGATTTTTAATTTGGGAAATTAGGGTTAGGAATTTGTATTGGATTAGGGGATTTGGGGGTAGTTTTAGAGTTTATCACAAACCCTAAAAGTTTATTAGATTTATCACAAACCCTAATAATTAGATCTCAATTGTATCACACAAAAAGAGAGATGAAGAGCAAAACTCAACACAATATTTTTTTTAATCAAGAATAGTATACTTTCTCATTACTCTCAGGGCCTATATAGGCTCAAAACAAATCTTAATACAAATCTCAAAATATTTTAAAATCTCAGAAATATTCTAATGCATAAAGAAAGATTAGATATGACTATAATTGTCAAAAACAAATATGGTACTGAAATAAAATCCTAAGCTAATAAAGCAGTTGTCCTAGACGATGCCTGCGCTGATAGAAACGCCTGAATCGTCTTGAACCGATGTCCTCATCAAAATGTGCACCTAAAGAAAGCATCTTAATTATGCATGTAAAGGAAGATAAGCATTTTAACTATCGGTGTAATGAATCTCTTATCTCACATATACAGAGTTTAGATGAATACTTGACCTTTTATTTGGTATGCATGACGCCTACCATTTTACTTCACCTGGAAGCTGTTAAATAATATTTATTTTTGTCTGCAGGAATTGGCTGATTGCATTGGCCTTCCATGTCGTATAGCTCAGGGTTGCAAGTATTGTACATCACCACATCCTACTTCATGTCCTGTCAAGATTGGTGATACCAAGCAATCAATAAGGTTAGCTTTTGGGTCATTGCCGAAGCTCAAGGTCTTTTCTTTTTTAAAAGAAATAATTGTTAGGTTTCTGGGTGGCTGGGGCCCCCATGATCATTGAGTAGATCATAGGAGTGGTACTCATACCTCTGATATGACTGTTTGATCAATAATATCTTTGTACAGAGAATATGTAGTAGATTTAGTTGAGCACCCGGGAAATGTCCATTGCCCTGATTCATCCATCAATGGCCATCTACTCTCATCCATACCTTCGCCATTCCAAGCAGCTCATCTGATAGGCTGCAACAATTCTCCCCTGAGTGATTCTTCATGGATTCATATGTTGGTTCAGGGGCACACTGGTTCCCTTGTAGCTAATGCTCAAAATACAGGTAAACTTCTCATCCTATAAGGACAGTTAATATTTATTGTGTAGGTTCATGTGAGATGTTTTGGCATCCTGATGTAACTGTCAGTAGCCACTATAACAACAGTTATTCCTTTTCACGAAATTAGATAGTGATGCTTTCTTTTGATCACTCGAGCTTTAATTTAAATTTGCAAGGATTTGTAGTAACTTATAGGTCAGACTGTATTTGCTAACAGCTTATTTCTCACCCGGAGCAACTATTGCACTGTGGAAACTAAACTAAATATAACTTCAATGGCTACTGTAATCAATGACTTCTGATTAATCATCCTTATCTGGCACCTCCTCTTTTTTTGGTTATTTCTCTCATTGTTTGTTCTGTTGCAATTGATCATTAACCTGCTTTTCTTATTTAGTAGTCTCTTTTATTTATAACACAACACAGTCACATGTAATTGTTGTTACATCCTTCTCCTTTTGCATTTTTTAAGCCGAGAACATGTTAAGACCAAATACATGAACATGTTAACACCCTTAGTCTAAGAGCAAGGTTAGAGCCATGAACTACCAATACACCAAATTTAATTACACTAAATAAAACCAAATATCAACACCACTGACACATGTTTCACACAGGATGAACTTTCAATTAATATTAATGTTTCCTCTAACCCGCGAACTCCTCTTTGTTGGTTGGTTGGTTATGCATAACTTTTCCGAATTTTTTTCCAAAATATGCCCCATTTTCAAACTATATTCCAAAGGAGGCTCTTAGCCAAACTATTTCCAGGTGCGGTCTCTTATTTGCCACGTCAGCATAGACAGCACGCAATTCCCAACTGTCGCTTATGCTTTTATGAGGCCGCAGATGACAACTGTGACTTCTTTTTTTTCCTTTTTTGATTGCCGCAGTTTTCATATGTGTCAACAGTTCATTTTGTTTATTACCAAGACTGTCGTTGGGAATTACGGCATTGTCTATACGTATGCCACAGTTTCCAACAGCGACTGTCCCAAAGCATAGAGACAGGGAGGTAGACTCTCTGGTTGAAAATCTTAAAGAGAGGCCGTAGCTACGAACTGCGGCCGCAGTTTCTAGTAGCAGCCTCTTGTATAATATTGTAGCTGTTGGGGATGGCGAATGTGTCCCAAAATGGAGACAGAGAAATTCTTGGGTGGAATATATTAATGAGAGGCCGCAGTTAGGAACTACACCTTCAATTCGACAAAAGCCGTTGTTCTTAGTTGTTCTTAGCTGCGACACTTGTGTGTTCAGTGATATATAAAATTTCAATATCCACTAATTCCCTGTTTACAACTCAAAAGAGCTGCATCTCACATTGAATAATCACACATTCACCTTTACAATACCAAATGGCTTCAGCTAGCTCACGCATTGAAATCAAACATATACAACCACATTAATTGTAACGCCCCGAATTTGATACACCGGGAAATTCTTGATACACCCAGAATCTTTTACTTTAATTAAGCAAACATAATATAATACAGGACAATACAGAATCTTACTAAAAGTCTAAACCACTTGGATTGATGAGATGACGAGCTTAGGATGTCGCACTTCTATGCTAACACCTGAGGCACCCTTACCTGCAAAACCACAATCTGTGGGATCGTCAGTCTGTGAGGCTGACGATAAATATCCCAACAACTTCAACTCACTCCCAAAACACAGCATAATAGAAGGAAAAAAACTCGACTCAATGTATATGTTAAATGTAAATAAAAAAAATAGTCACTTATACAATGTCATGAGTGAGTGTGAAACTAATCTACTAGAGCATCAAACATATACTTACTATGCTAACATGCACAATTCAGATATGTTCATCTAATGCACGCTTATATAGAACGATATGTCGCACATACAGCATAGTTTCCGAATGTAAGCTACTAGCGTTTCTTCTCATTTCAGAGTTCAATTCCTCGCTATGAAATGTGTAAACACAATTATTTGTACTCCAACGTGTAATCAAGTGTAAGTCACACCCCAGGATAGTGGACCTTACTGGCTTACCCCTAGCTCATACATCGTGGATTTACTCGGCGTATCCTCAGTCACGAACCCCAACAAGTTGATCTCCCGTAACTACGGACCTTATAGGACTACTCCTAGCCCACACATCGTAGATTTACTAGGCGTATCCTTAGTATCGAATATTCCTAGGAACCTCAGCTATTTACTGGCCATATCTGTCATTGTTTCAGTCATATCTTATTCTAATGCAAGTTGTACACTAAGTGATGCAAAATATAATCTAGACTTAACAATCCATATTTCAGACATACATTTCACACAAACAGAAATCATGGTCACACCGACTCTATTCCACCTATCCATCAGAGTTCTCTAACTCTACCGGACTTGGGTATCGCCAAGCGACAATCATTCCCCAAGATTTGACCAAGTCATTCTCTCGGATTTATGGACTTGGCCGATCTACACCTAGCCCACACACGTGGATTTACCGGGTGTATCCTTAGTCCCATATATAGAATCCACTGTTTGAATATTCAATTAAATTTAACCACAATTGTTTTGTTTAAATCTAAATTTAACCACATTTGTAGTTACAAACATCTTAGTTTCATACGTAACCTAAATGAGTCTACTACAACATTGTTGTTAAGAACATCTAAATTTAACCACAATTGTTTTGTTTAAATCTATATGCAAAACAGTAGGTTCAAGTTCCAGAAAATTGCAACTCTTGCTATTTATAAAAATCACAAAAAAAAATACAATTTGTGGAAATTTGATTTCTTACTCGAAAGAAAGATTAACGAATCTATTTCAAATTCTTAGTTTTGAATTTCTTCAAAATACTGCATATAAGAGATTAAAATGACCAGAAACCAGAATGTATACAAATTTTCAGAACCAAGGTAAAACTGTCAACCAATTCTAAGCTCGAATTTGTTTAAAGTACTAAATGATTTTTAAACCTCATGAAAATTTGTGAACATATTATAGACATATACTAGATTCACATAAAAATTTCAGCCTCAAATTCCATATATTAGGTGAGAAGGAAGTCAGCATGATATTCATGACAGAATTATAGGATGTCATGTTTCACATCTTAACCAGGAATGAGTTCGAATTTATTCAAAATATCAAATGACATCCAAAAATCATAAAATTTTGAGATATTATAGACATGCATGTGATATACATATAAAATTTTCAGCTTTAGAGTTCAAGAGAAATAATTTTTGGAATTAAGTTTAAAATTCAGGACAGAAACTGTACAAATTTCCAGGAACCAAGGCAAAACTGTCAACCAGTCCTAAGTTCGAATTTGTTTAAAATACTAAACGATATCCAAACCTCATAAAAAATTTTGTGAACATATTATAGACATACTTGATTCAGCATTAAAAGTTCAGCTTCAACTTCCATATATTTGGAGAGAACTTTTGGAAGCATGATATTTAGGACATAATTATAAAATAGATCATATTTCAGTTCTTAACCAGAAATGAGTTCGGATTTATTTAAAATACAAATGACATCCTGAAATCATGAAATTTTGGAGATGTTATAAACATATACGAAATACACAAATAAAAATTTCAGTATTAGATTTCATCTAGTTAAAGAGAAATGATTTTCAGAAGTAAGTCAAAAATTCATGACATAAACTGTACAAATTTTCAGAACTAATCTTACCATAATTTCACATAGTTAATTGACAATAATTCACAAATGATTCAGTCAATCTAAGCATGAATACTCATCCAATACAACATATATAGCTTCTTTAATATGTATACGCCCTACAATTTAATTGAAATTATAGTAGCAAAGTTGTTACCTACCTATAATTTCTGAATTCGATTGCTTCTAAGCTCTTCGAAGCGTTCCAACACTAAACGCGATATGGAAACTTCAACTCCAAAGATCTTCATTTTAGGTGTAAGAGAAAAGATGAATGGTGGAGAATGAGGGGAGGCATTTTTGGCTTTTATATACAAACATTCACAAGCTTTGCTTTCATTCTTCATTTAACCACCTGATGTCAAACTTTATCCTAGGTAGAGAACTTCCAAGAGTTTTAAAGGATTAATTTTACCAACATGTAATGAGATCAAGTTAGAAATTAAAACAGTTAATCGGTTCAATGGATTTTCAAGAATTGAATTAAGTTTAACAGGCCCAATTAACAATTCAGTTCTGGCAATCAATAATTATATCAAGCGTTCTTAGCAAGTAAAAGATGCAATATTGATTTGTACTCTAATTAGGCAAGTAGAACACTCACTCTCAATATTTGTGGATGACAGTTAAATCAAATAATATGATAGAGATGATAGAGCAGTAATATAAATATTTGAGAAGTGGAAAGAAGTCACCGGGTTTGAAGAAATTCCGCACAATAGATCCAACAGCCGATCAGGATCAAGAAATTGAATCTAATTTTGGGGCAAATAGTAGCTACAGCAATGGTTCCCGGGTGGTGGTGATGTTGGTCGCTGGAGTTCGGGGAGAGGGAGCAGCGACGAGGTGTAGGGTTGGTGGTGGTGTCGGGGAAGCAGAGGCGACGAGAAGGGGTTTGGGGATGGCGGCGCCGAAGGGTTTCGGGTGACGGCAAGGGGTGTCGTCGACCAGGAGGAAGGAGGACGATGGGGTCGCTGGCGATGGAGGGGTGGAGAGTGGCTGGTGGTCGGGGGTTGTTGGTCGGTGGATGAGAGGGCAACAGGGCTTCGGGAGTGGGTTCGGAAGTTGAGTGGGAGGTTGAGTTGGCATTGGGTTTCGGGAGGAAGAAAAGGAGGAAGAAGAAGATAGGGGACTAATTCTGGTTTGGTTAATTTGAGGATTAGGGTTAGGGTTTGAATACAGATTTGGGGATTGTTTTAGAGTTTATCACAAACCCTAAAATTGGATCTTAATTGTATCACATAAAAAGAGATGAAGGGCAAAAATCAACACAATAATTTTTAATCAAGAATAACATGTTAATTTCATTAATCAAGAGGCTTATATATAGGCTCAATACAAATCCTAACACAAATATAAATCAAATCTCTCAAATCTAACAAATCTCTCAAAATATTCTAATGCATAAAATAAAGATTACAAATCGTAAAACTACTACATATGGCTTTAAATGCCAAAACAAAATAAAACAGATTTGATGTCCTCATCATTCTCTCCTGGTGGGAGAAAGCTCGATCCAGTTGAGTCAAAACCAGTGATTCTGTCATGGTGCTCCAAAAGATTTGGATCCCAGCGCAGGAGCTCCTCACAATCACTCCAAGTGTCATCCGACTTCGGCTTGTTCTCCCACCTCACCAAATACATGTGAATACCACCATCTCTTGTAGAGATTATCTGATCATCTAAAATATTATTCAATTCTTTTGTCGGTGGGTAAATAGTATTAGGTAGAGGGGTAAATGTGGGAATTTCACCATTAGGCTACAGGGTAGGCTCATCTATAAGAAAATTTTTAGGATTAAATTTTGAGCCTTCATAGAATACTAGATCCTCAATATTGAAAGTCTTATTTATGCCAAAACCTTCAGGAAGATCAACGACATAGGTATTATCATTGATTGTATGTAGAATCTTAAATGGGCCTGCAGCACGTATGTTCAAATTCTTAACGGATCCAGCTGAAAACTGTTTCAGACGAATCTGAACCATCTCTTCGTCACCAACATCATAAGTTATAAATTTTCTTCTAGTATCTGCTATTAACTTGCAGTTAAAATTATTCTCATTAATTTCCTTGGAAATTTCTCTATGCAAGTCATGAATGTGATATGCAAATGTGGGTGCAGACTGTGACTCTAGGATGTTCTAACACATGGATAAAATCTATAGGCTGCCAAGTTACTTGGGAAAGAATGGGTGCCTCAGGTACATTTAATGGATGTGACTGGATAGATTGAATACAGTTGAGGGACTGGTCATTCTCTTCTTCTTCAAAGTCATCACTTACATGAGGTTCATAGATAAACTCATTGTTGGGCTCATCAGCGATGACAACTGTACCTTCTACACTGTTGATCCTACTGGGGCTGGAATAGTTGCCAGCAACATGGCCGTATCCCTTGCATTTATAGCACTTAGTGAGAGGATCAATCTTAGAATAATCTTTTTCAGTGTTCTTACCCATGTTGTTATTTCTAAGTAAATAGGGATTTGAAGTGTGCTTGCTTGGGTAAGACTTGTTGGGGTACTGAGGAGAGGAGTGCTCAGGTCTAGAGGGGTCGGGGGGTTCATTCTAGAGGAATGATCCATCGAATCGCTGGACTTGTAATGAGAACTTGCTTTAAGGAAATCTATATCGAGGATAAGGACATAAGCTACCGCTAATGAGTCCACATTTCTATGAATTAGCTCGTTCCTCAGATCGACTCGTAATCTAGCCCTGAATCTAGAGAGTTTGTTTTTCGCTCTCTTTACCTAAGACATTGCACCGAATAAGTAAGTCATCACATTTATCAACATACTTTTGGATAGATTTGCTTCCTTGATAGAGTTGGTTTCACGAATCTAGCAATCGGGTGTGGAACGATAACGGTACATATCTCTCAGTGAGCTTCTTTTTCATGGCTTCCCAAGTGGCTATGGGTGCCAGACCTCGGTTTCTATGGGCATGTTCAAGATTGGTCCATTGTTGAGCTTTTTCAGTTAATTTCATCGTGGCAAATTTGACCTTCAGGGCTTCGCTCATGTCAAACCACACGAAGTAGTGGTCTATGGCACGGATCCAATCAAGATAAGCTTGGGATTCCATGTGGCCTTCAAAATAGGAAACATCAGCCTTAATGTTCTCCTTGTATTGTTCGTCAAGGTCACGATCTTGACGTTGGCCGTCACGATCATTCCCTCGAGAGGACTGACGATTAGCATGAAGCTCAGGGGCAATAGCTTGATTTAATTCCACTTTCTCAAGCTTTTGATTGATATTAACAAGAGTTACTTCAATGGCAGCTAGGGTAGCGGAAATATCAGAGTTGTCCATCTCAGTTCGGGGAGGTCTAGGGTTCCTAATTGAGTGGTCTGGGAGAGACAAGAAAGATTCTTCGGGATCTGTGATGGTGCTGCAAAGACGCATTCACCAAAGGTTAAAATTAGGGGTCGTGTGTATGCTGAAATTTGGAGAAAAACCGTGTCCTAAATACAATTAAGTTTTTTTAAAAAATATAATAATTTGAAGTGATCTAACAGAATGAAAGAAAATAAAATGAAAAGACTACACAATCCTAAATGAATAGAAAAAAAATTTAAGACTAAATGATGCAAGAACTAGGATTGTAAAAACCTTTACTGATACCAAAATGATGTAAAACCTAATCCTAGGTAGAGAATTTTCAAAAGTTTTACAGGATTAATTTTACCATGTAATGCTGATCAAGTTAGAAATTAAAACAGTTAATCGGTTCGATGGATTTTCAAGAATTGAATTAAGTTTAACAGGCCCGATTAACAATTCAGTTCTAACAATCAATAATTATATCTCTAACCGTTCTTAGCAAGTAAAAGATGCTATATTGATTTGTACTCTAATTAGGCAAGTAGAACACTCAATCTTAATATTTGTGAACGACAGTTAAATCAAATAATATGATAGAGATGATAGAGCAGTAATACAAATATTTGAGAAGTGGAACGAAGTTACTGGGTTCGAAGAAATTCTGCGCAATAGATCCAACAGCCGATCAGGATCAAAAAATTGAATCTGATTTGGGGCAAATAGTAGCTGCAACAATGGTTCCCGGGTGGTGGCGATGTTGGCCGCTGGAGTTCGGGGAGAGGGAGCAGCGACAAGGTGTAGGGTTGGTGGTGGTGTCGGGGAAGCAGAGGAGACGGGAAGGGATTTGGGGATGGCGACGTTGAAGGGTTTCAGCGACGGCAAGGGGTGTCGTCGACCAGGAGGAAGGAGGACGATGGGGTCGTTGGCGATGGAGGGGTGGAGAGTGGCTGGCAGCCAGGGGTTGTTGGTCGGTGGATGAGAGGGCGACGGTGACTGGAGGGCGATGGGGCTTCGGGAGTGGGTTCGGAAGTTGAGCGGAAGGTTGAGTTGGCGTTGGGTTTCGAGAGGGAAAAAAAGGAGGAAGAAGAAGATAGGGGATTAATTAGGGTTTAGTTAATTTGGGGATTAGGATTAGGGTTTGAATACAGATTTGGGGATTGTTTTAGAGTTTATCACAAATCCTAAAATTAGATCTCAATTGTATCACACAAAAAAGATAGATGAAGAGCAAAACTCAACACAATAATTTTTTAATCAAGAATAACATGTTTATTTCATTAATCAAGATGCCTATATATAGGTTCAAAACAAATCTCAATACAAATATAAATCAAATCTCCCAAATCTAAAACTTTCAAAATATTCTAATGCATAAAGTAAATATTACAAATTGTAAAACTACTACATATGGCTATAATTGCCAAAACAAAATAAAACAGATTTGATGTCCTCATCACCACCTCTTCCTATATCATTTAATCACCTCCCCTAAACTTCTTCGTACATCATTTAATCACGTCTCTAAACCTTCTCTATGTCACTAACTAGCAAGATTCATGCATGATAAAAAAAGGGATAATTTCATTAAGGCCCTTTTTCATGATACCCATTTTCTAGAAGTCCCTAGTCACCAACTCAGTTGCTCTTAAGTCCTTAAGCTCACAAAATATTATATTAAATATGCATATGGGTCATGTCCAAATATTTATATTCCACAAACTAATATATAAAAATATTCAAGGTATTACCTAAGACATTATATGCAAGTACAAAATACACGTGCAGTGACAAAAGTGTCATAACTTAATATTGCAGGGTGTTACACTAATATCAAAACCTCCACCTTCCATTCACGAAAAGCAAGACTAATATATACATAAAAATTATAGAAGTTCAAAATAGCCTAGAAATTTGCTTAACACAAATATATACATCAAAATTATCGAAGTACAGGAATTTGGGAAATTTGGGTTTTCGGATTTGAGAGAGGGAGGTGAATTTGGGGATGATGGTGGAGCAGATGGCGGAGATGATGGATGAGGGAAATTTGGGATTTAGGGTTTTCGGATTTGGGACAGATGAGTCGAAGTTGGAGATGATAGTGGGCAGGGCCGGCCATGACATGTAGGCGGGCAAGGCGGCCGCCTCGGGCCCCCGCCGAAATCGTCATTTTTGGGGCCCCCGATTTCAAACTTCCCTTGTAAATATAGGCACGCATTTCGCGCGTAATTTTTTTTTTTTTTTTTTATGGTGTAGGGGGGCCCCATTTCGGAAGTTTGCCTAGGGCCCCCCGGAACTCAGGGCCGGCCCTGATAGTGGGTAGCGATTGTAGGAGCCCTAGTTTTTAACTAGGCTCAAGTTATGGGGCCCACAAAGAGCCGCGGTTCCTAACTGCGGTATCTTTGTAAACAAAGCCGCAGTTCCTAGCATTGGCATCTTTATAAACAAACCACAGTTGGGAGCTATTGCTACTCTTTTGTAATTGTTCACATACAAGTCTACTCTTTTGGTTCTCTGTCTCTATGCATTGGGACAGTCGTTATTGAGAACTGCGGCATACCGGCATACGTATAGACAATGCCGCAATTCTCAACTGAGGCATTGGTTATGAACAAAATGAAATGCAGCAATCCAAATTTTTTTTTTTTGAGAAGAAGCCGCAGTTTGCAGTGCAAAAAGAGACCACACGTGGAAATAGTTTGGTGAAGAGCCTCCTATGGAATATAGTACGAAAATGTAGCTTTTTTTGTGTTTGGGGGGGGGGGGGGATCTCACTTTTCCTGTATAAACTACTTGCAGCTGATTTCATAAAAAAGTTCTCCAACTGCGACATTTATTGTACCTGATAAATTTGTTCCAGGTCATAACATTCATGGACATCAAGAAGTTTTCAGTAGCGAAGATTTTGGTCATAGTACATCCAGAAAGAACCCAGATGACCCAGCTGCAAGGGATTTAACAAGACAATTGAAATGGCAAGATATTTCTTATAAATTTGAGGATAACAGAAGCTCTCCAAATGTCAACCAACCAAGATTTGTTAGTCTTGAACCCTCTCTTGCCATGGACTGGCTTGAGATTTCTTGGGATGAATTACAAATCAAGGAGAGGATTGGTGTTGGTAATTCTTTTCCCTGGATTATAGTTATTTTGTATTTCGTTCACAAAGACTCCCATTTACCCTTTTATCTTTTACAGTAAAACATTCTGTTGATTCACAAGTAATTACAAGTAATTACCTTTTTTCTTCTTGTTGGTTCTGACTTCTTAGGTTCGTTTGGTACTGTTTATCGTGCAGAATGGCATCATTCGGTAAGCAGTTTATGCCTTTTATGCTCACCAGCAACTACACAATTTTGTTTTCAGGACGGGGGATTTCGTTTAGCTTTTATGAGTTTATAACGAAAACCAAATGCTCATTAACTAAAGTCTCTTCACTTGATGTACCTGCAACTTCCTTTCTTTTTCTTTCACAAATTGGAACTTATTTTCACAAGAAGCAAATGACCTACAGGATGTTGCAGTTAAAGTTCTTGCTGAACAAGATTTTGGTGAAGATCAGTTGAAGGAATTCCTGAGAGAAGTAAGTTTGTATACTTTGGACTAGCAATTTGTTGAAGGAATTATAGGGTGCGGCTATTCCACCTTTACCTTGAATATTATGAGATTTTAAGTTCTTCTCAAAATTGTAGATAGTACCAAATCTGGAAGAGGTTTTAGCCTATTATAGTGATACAATTTATTTTTCTCATGATTAAAGCATAGTAAGCTGGTTTAAGGTGAAATCTGATAAAAGTGGAGAGATGATTATACAGGTCGAGAGAAGAAGAATTTGTTTTCGTTGTATTTGTGTTTTGAAATGCAAATATGGTCTGCTAGTAATAGACATGTGATGCAAAGTGAAGGTATCAAAAGTGAAATAAATTTCTCTTGTATGCACTATGATTGAGGTTAATATCTAATGTGGAATTATGCAAGAAATTATCTTCGGATAAAGCAATTACTGTGAAACATCAATTTGGTTCCTTCTATTAAGGGTCTGATATAAACATGTTATAAGATAATAAAATTTTGGTTCTCCCGTCATACTCAGAATTAGTCTTCTGACAGGTAGTTTTTGAAGGTTTCTTAATCTCATGCACTTTTCCATTACAACATTTGTAGGTTTCAATAATGAAACGTGTTCGCCATCCGAATGTTGTACTATTCATGGGCGCGGTCACAAAGCGTCCACATCTTTCAATAGTGACCGAATATCTTCCAAGGTAACTTACTTTAGCCACCCACCCGCCACCCACAGATCCACCCACAAACCTACTCCCAGACCCACACACAGACAAACACAACCAGAAAAAAGTGAATCTTCTATTTTGCTAGATCTAATCTTTGATTTTGTATTAACTTTGCTTTCGAGATTATAGGGGCAGCCTTTACCGTCTCATAAATAGGGCAGCCTCTGGAGAAGTTTTGGACAAGAAACGTCGACTGCGAATGGCTCTAGACGTGGTTCGTAGTTATATGCTTTTTTTTATCTATGTTTCAGAGAAACTGCATGTTTCTTTCAGTAACAGTTATCTTATGACAAAATGCAGGCCAAGGGTGTAAACTATCTTCATTGCCTGAATCCGCCAATTGTTCATTGGGATCTTAAATCTCCAAATCTGTTGGTTGACAAGAATTGGTCGATAAAGGTAAGAACACTGTGAAATCCATCTCATGCTGATCAATTTATCTATTTATTTTTGTACTTGCCTACAGGTTTGTGACTTTGGGTTATCAAGATTCAAGGCGAACACTTTCATATCGGCTAAGTCAGTTGCTGGAACTGTAAGTTTCTTGCCAGTATGTCAAATTTAGCCGGAAGTTGTAGAAACCCCCTTGAACCATGCTCCAATTGCAGAAAACCCCTATTCGCTAAAAGATGCTCTAGAAAAACCTCCTTATCTACACTTGTGGTATGGGGGTGGGGGTTACTTTGTATTGTCAACTATGAGTTTACTGTTGGTTTAAGTCTTATTCTTTTTAAATGAAGATTTTAGTACTTTTTTCTTGAGAGAGAGAGAGAGAGAGAGAGAGAGAGAGAAACAAAAACTGGTCAGAAGCTGCATTCCTTACTCAGGATTAATAGAAAAGTAAGGTTGAAACAGAAGATAGAATACCATCGACATATAGTTTGAATTTGCATACAGGAGAGAACTGGATATCCTCTAGTGGTAACAGGTTGATGGGAACTACTCCATCCAACCTTGCCTGTGGGTGGTACCCTTACCTCCTTCATTTTGAGATTAACTAGCTCACTTGGTGAAAAGAACAGGATGTTGGATGTGTATCATAACGGCCACTCTACCTAGATTTAAAAAAAATGACCCCTCCAATTGCGGAATAGTTTAATGCATTGTTTTTCTTTGGTGATATGTTATATATTACCACGTTTATGCAGTAATAATTTCTCAAATAGTCATTACCACTTGCATCATGAAAGAGTTGATTGTTAGATCATCATATAGCAGAAACTGCTTGTCTTTTATCTCATGGGAAGCATTGAAAATTGTTGTTTTTCCTCAGCCTGAATGGATGGCTCCAGAATTTCTTCGGGGAGAGCCAACAAATGAGAAGTCTGATGTGTACAGTTTTGCGGTGATCTTATGGGAGCTCATAACCATGCAAGAGCCGTGGGCTGGTCTTAGCCCCCCACAGGTAGTTTTATGTGGTTTCCTCACTGTATTTTTTAGGTCGCGACTTGAACAATTTTAATCATGCTCGAGAATTAGGAAATTTTTTTTCCTATTAAGTTTTGATCTGGTATTGTAAGTAAGTTTATGCACTTGCTGTAGCATGTCTGCCTGCCAAGATGTGAAGCATAGCCACTTTTTATGTATGTGTCACACATGTATCTCACATAATACTGGCTATTTTGTCGTAGGTTTTTATAAGATTTCTTGTGACTGTGTGTCATTTCATGTCTGCCAAGGCTAGACTTTGGAATGAAAGTCTCTATATTGAATAGATCTATCTTGAACATAATTTAGCAAACGATACATGCAATATATCTGCGGATTATAATACTAACAGTTTCAGGTGGTTGGAGCAGTTGCATTTCAGAACAGAAGGCTTACGATTCCACCCAAAATTTGCCCTGAGTTAGCTGCCCTTGTGGAATCTTGCTGGGCTGAGTAAGTACTCTTCTTTTCTTTGCCTTTTCTTCTGAACAGTCGACCTGTACTGCATAATTTTCGCATACAACACAGGCTCTAATAACCAAGCTTTGATAGAGTATGATTGGAAAATGTTGTCAGAGTTCTAATAACCAAGCTTTGATAGAGTATGCTTAGAATATGTTGTTCTTGCGGTTGGACTTGGAGACTGGTTTATTCTTAACTTCTAATGAAATTCATAAGCCTACAGACACGCACTGCACTAGCCTCGATGGAGTAGTGTTTCGGTAATAATATACTTTTATAAAATAAAATTTCAATTTAAGAAAGAGAAAAGTGTGAAGCAAGTAGAATGGGGGAGACAAAATGGGAGTAGCTCCTCCTCCTCTTCCTAAAAGAAAAGAAAGGAGTGCTACTTGAGACCTACATTATTTATTTCTCATACTCAGGGATTAAAAATATTCACATACTCAGGGATTAAAGTTGGTACATTCGCTTTTTTGAAAACTGACCAATTAACAAAGTGAAAGGTTAGAGAAGTCAAATTTACATTATCCAGTTTGGTTACTTGAAGGTGAACTTCCAACTTGAAGAAGTCATCTCTAACTTTGACTATTGTGAAGAACTTTGTTACATTCTTGCATCAAAAATGCATTTCTACATGCTCCCAATCAATCCACATGCTGCAAGGTTTCTTATCCATCTGTTTCACCCTAAAACAGTAAAACTAGCTTCTTTTTGTGATCTAAGTTGTTTGATGTTTTAATGTATAACATAATTACTGGCTTCCTGTGTGGGAGTGATGCAGTGATCCTAAGCGGCGGCCACCATTTTCAAGCATTGTAGATTCTCTGAAGAAAATGCTAAAACCACCGGTACCACCATCGTGACATATGGGAAGCTCTTGAGAAATTAATGATGTATGTTCTCGGCTCTTGGTTGCTAACAGTCTTTATAAGATAATGGAGCTACCGAGTCAAGCTAAACAATGTAGAGGCCTTTCTTCCCTCGTCACTTTCTCGTGTAACACGGACAGCAACTCGTTCAGAAACTGGCAGGTCGTCTCTCAATTTATTTTCTGTGTTCTCCTACTTGTTACTATGGAGGATAGTTCTTTGTAAAAGTAGAAATTACTAGGTTGCTATTTACTCATCCATAAGTTCACAAGTTAAAATTTACCTGGTCTGGTAATGGGTTATCTAGAAAGGAGTTATTCTTGCAAAATTTCAACCCAGTATGCCAACAGAGAGCATGTATTTCATAAATCTGATACCATAGTAAGTAAATTGTACATAAATGTACCAGTTCCTCTACAATCTTGAATTTTGAATGTTCATTGTAATTCAAATGTTATCTTTAGTGGGACCTGCGGTTCCATGGACATGTGTATCTGAGATACTATACTTTGTTGTTTGGAAAATGATACAAGTAGGATTCTAACCCTACTCCTGCTTAGTGGCAATAGGCCTGCGATTTGATCTTAGTGGCTCTTGTGGATAATCAACACCCATTGGGATAAGATAGTGGAAGGCAAAAACATGCGTCATTAATTATAATGTGAACACTTGGATATGTCATTAATTATAATGTGCACTGCGTAGTTTCTTTCGACTTTCAGGTTTCAAATATGATGATTTATGATCCCAAATGCAAAGAAAGCAAACCAACATCTGAAAACTATATAGTTTTCTTTCATCGGTCAGTAACTGAACATTACATTCATTCTTTTTGTCATACTGGTGAAGATGTTCGCAAGGTTACCAAGAATTGAGGCAAATGGAACTTTGGTCATGTTCTCATGCAGCCACATTAACAATACAAAGAAAAAGGAGCTAAATCTGACTGCAACGATAAAACAACGAAATGATATGATCTCAAACTATGCGCTCCAGTTCTTTGGCATAGCTCAGCGTTTGATTAATTAGCTGCAGTGATGGTATCTCCTTGCAAGGTTGAGATTCCTTAGCCTTCACAAAGTAAACACATCCATTCTTGATCTCCCAATCTGGGTGTTCCTGCAAAATTAGAAAAGAAAAAAAAAAATGCATTCGCTCTTTAGCTACAAATTTCATGTCATTTTTTCATGGAAGTATATTGCAACCTAAGAAAACATGGGGGCAATTGGTTTATAAACCAAGCGGCCAACTGGTGGCAATTCAACCTATCCCTGAAGCTGAATTAAGAAACTAGCAAACCTCACAGCTTTCGGGGAAATAAACATCACATTAGATGCAACTTAACATGTACAGGACCCTCAATACTAATTTGAGACTGCATATTAGCATATCTTTCGCGGCGTATCAGATGCAACAAGTCAGCAGTAAACAATCACTAAAATTGCCATATGCTTCAGCTACGTAAAAAACTTCAAACTAGTGACAGAGAAAGAAAGAAATATTACAGTCCCAATTTGATGTCAACCTCCTATTCTTCTTTTAGAGGCATATGATTCTTTTGCAGTCCTAGTTTGATGTAGACCTCCTATTCTCCTTAGCTTATTGTCTAAATTCTTGCACATTCTCTTTTTCGGGTTGTATTGCTAACATAACTAAGAAAACATTCTTTCGAATCCTATTCATATTCTACACAAGCTGTCCAATCTATGCTGGACTTATATCGCTTCCTGTAGCTACTAAGTAACCATTTTATATATGGAGAACTATCATTTCTAAATCAGGGTTCACTAATGAACAAATATGAAGAAATACATGAACTCTTGATACCTGTTACATTAATTGGGTGTGAACACAGAATAATAAGAATAAACAAAGATATCAACATAACAATCATGGATGAAACAGGTATCCTATTGATCTTCAACAGTGAAACATAATTTGTTTCTCACTCTAATCAATTCCAAGTAATTTTATAAAATAAAGAGAGAGGCTCAAAGAACCACAAAATGTAGAATATAGGAAATTCTATGGCATTGCGACTATTCATTTGTAGGATTACAAAAAAGGCAATCCATAGTGTATCAATATTTTTTTTTTGAGTCAAGTAATTTATCAAATGTGATACCGCCAAATGTTACTCCCTAATAATATAAATGATAGTTTCTTCTAGCTGAGTTTAACATTACATAAAATTGAAGTATCACACAGAATAATCTGATTAAGGGGAATAAAAAACTGCTGAAGAGAAGTACATGCTAAAGTGCGCATAAATAATGTACCTCTGTGATATAATGAGATAGCTCTTGGTCAGTGGAGAACATGAGGATTTTCTTTGCGTTGCTAATCGATAAATAGTCATAAGCCTTTTCACTACACCCAGCAATCTCATCTCTGCAAGAGTGAAATCAGGGAGATGAATAATAGATTTAATTTATGCCAACAAAATAAATATTATAAATAGCATGGTAAATTGGTAATTACAAATACCTTACAGTCTTTGCGAGGAGATCCATGAAATAAACATAAGTATCATGTGGGACAGTCTGCCTAGCACTCAGAACGCGATTGTAAGCGCCTTCCATGAAAGATTGTTCCAATTCAACAGCGTGCTTGATGCACGGGTTTTCTAGCGCACTAGCTGTAAGTAGTTCCAATTCTATGTGAAATTCGGCTATTCTATTCTGAACGAGGAGCCTCAGAAGGTTCAGGCCCAGGATTGGGTACTCTTGTGGTGACTGGGGGATTATGCCACTGGTAATGGGGGAGAAGTTCAAAAAGGAACATAAAAATATAAAGAGGCGAAAAAACATGTATGCATCAAGTAAACTACACTGAATGCCTACAATCTTAAGAACGAAACTAGCACTTTCTCAAAATTCTTGAGTGATCAACAGATAATAATAAGGTCAATTCTCTTGGAATAAGTGCATGAAAAAAACCTGGAAAATATGAATGTGATATGAGCATGGTGTTGATACATATATTTCCTTCAACTGTGATAAGACTAAATATTTAGACATTATAACCAACTGGCACACATAGCAATTCTTGTTGAAAGAATCTTTAGAAGCAAAGGTTTAGGAGCATAGTTTGCTATGCAGAAGATATGGACAGTGATACATAGCAATCTCTCCATATATATAAAAAAGGTGCATTGACATCTTCCATCATCCATGGAGATCTACTGACTCTGAGCCATAGCTCAAAATTAACACTTTTGTTGGGAAACAAATTGGATAATGTCAAAAGCAGAAATTGTATTCACATACAACTGAAAAGCATCTGTTCGGTGTATAATATGGGAAAACAGAATTTCGGGATGCAAGTGAGCTTTCAGCATAAACAGGGACGAACCAACAGTTATAACAGCTAAAACTGTTATTTTAAAGGGATGATTATCATTAAAAAAACAAGAAATAAAGAAAAGGAAATAAGAACTACATATTTGCATGAGTAGTTTAATGTGAAACACAATTTGTTACCGTGTATCTGTATAATAAGGTTTCAGTTGACAGAAGTCTCTTTCGAATGCATCCTGATCTTCCACCTTGACACTTAAAACAACTGCATGCTCATATATATCTCCTGAAAATTTTCCAAGAAAGAACTACATTAAGTAATTGATATGACATAAAGAATTTGCTTTGCTTGTCAATTTAATGAATGAGAGAGAACAATCACTCCAGCTTGCGTTCAGATAGTTATAAGACCTATGAAAGATTAAAGAAAAAGGACCTACAATTTATACTCTAATGATTAGCTAATACACACATGACAATGGTTTAAACCTTACGTGCTATACTTAGCTCGTGAACTTTGTTAGGTGTTTCCTGAAAGGATGGTGGCAGGCTAGGAACCTTTGTCAAGAGGACCTGTAAACAAGACATCAAATTTAAAGGAGTATCCAATGAGACATGTCAAAAGAAATATGTGTATAAAATTTCAAGTGATGTAAATCTAAAAACATCATTTCTGGTTGATCTTCTCAGCATGATACATTGATTTGGATTGCCGATATAATCATAACAATTTGGTGAAGGTACACATAAATCCAACAATAATGAATATAGCGATAATTTACATGTATAGATTCATATGTTAATGTTCTTCATCTATATATATATATATCTATATAATAAAACACAAAGAAAGCTATCAAGTAGCTCTCATTCAATAGGGTTGAAATCAATGGTCCAGATCTAACCTCACAAAACATATTTTCCCGCCCAAAAGTTTCCCCCCAAAACTCAAATTCAAATCCCCAAAACAACTCCTTTATTTATTTAGTCATTTCTCTCTCTCTCTCTCTCTCTCTCTCTCTCTCTCTCTCTCTCTCTCATTCTCTCTATTTACTCAGAAATTTATATTTTCAAATTTTTTATGCATTTTTTTATTGCTCATGTTACATTGAAAATAGCAAATATCTCATCAACAGTTAAATTTCATCCTTTTCCACACTCAAAGTTCTAAGAAGTTGGATTTTACACCCTCATTTATAATTATTTCAACATATACTAATGGAAACATGGACTTTTATTTACAACTAATTATTATTTTACTATTCAAACTTGAGCTACATAATTGTTGTTTTACTGTTTACTAGACTTTCATATGTTGTATCGTTCCGAAGACGTGCCTACTTCATATGCTGTATCGTTCCGAAGACGTGCCGTAGGCACGTGCCCACAGGCAAATCTAGTATATATATATATTACATTGCCACTACTCCCTTATAGAAAGGATTACATTTAGTCAGTCTGACGTGCTAATCATCTAGTACCCATTAATTATCATAAAGCCCTAAACTTTCCCACCACACTACTTCAAATACATTCCAAATATAACAACCTCAAAAAGCTACAGAAACCCTAACAAGATCTCAGCTTTCTCTTACAAGAAAGACAATGGCAGCATATAATCCAAAATTAACCAAAACCCAAAAACTAAAACAGCCCTAATTAACAGAAACAAACTCATCCAACTCAAACTTAGGGTTTTCTGAACCAATTTCAGATCAAAAGATCTGGAAAGAAAGAGAAAAAGAATACCTTTAGATTAGGGAGGAGATTGATGCATGAACTGAAGTCGTCTCGAGCGAAACCCTCCTTGAATCGGGTGAAAAGCTGCGAAATTTCGTTGAGTTGGAGATCCATCATCACGAGCTTAACTGGCGTCCTCTTTCTCTTTGGTCTGCTCTTCAAGTTAACTAAAAAAAAGACCTCGCATTGGGTTTTAATGAGACTGTTAGCACGCGTGATGCACGTGACTATTTCTTTTTTATGTACTCTTATATGATTATCATATGGAGAAGGGTGGGTGGGCTATTGGATTTCCTCAATGTTTGTGCTTTAATTATGATTGTTCTGATTTTGCGAGGAGATTATTAACATGACATTTGGCACGTAGGCTGCACACCCGCGTAGTACATGAGCATGTTGACCCAAGTTACAGAACCCATCGTTGTGTGATGCCAAATTGTAATATAGATTATAGCATATATTATATCTAAGTACAGTATACTAATAATTTACAGTGTTATGCACGTTTTAATAAATATATAAAAAAATTTACAGTAAAAAGTTAGGCAGCAAGGCAAAGAAAGGGTACTGTGGATTTTTTTTTTTTTTTGAGGGAAAAGGTGGAATAAGGCCACCCTGTTTCATTAATAAGAATATAACGAAACAAACCCAGAGTACTGGGCCCAGATACAAACTACAGACATAAAATAAAACATACATGAAGCAACTTGACTACAGACAAATAAGCCCCTCCAACAACCCTGGAGGGTGGGCCGACAAACCAGCTCGGTCCAGCAAAATGTGAGCACGTCAGTTTAGCTTCGTACAGTGCCTCCACAGCACATGCACACCCGCCTGAAACAAGTCTGACAGGATTTTATCACCCGCCGCATCCTGCGTACACCTCGCTGGGGGACCCCATCTTTGGGCCCAAACCCCGTAGATCGAAACTCGCAGCCTCCCACCATCTTCACCACTCAACCTACAAACACGCCAGGCGCTTCTACAACCGCTACCAAAGAGATAGCCGTGTAGAGGATACCTTAACCTCTCACACGTTAGCGCTATTCTCCTGTGATTTCTCACAAAGCATCTATCTCGCTTACCCTACCTAGCACCATCCTCTAGGAGAGAGCCGTGTAGAGGATACCTTACCTCTCTCACGTTCAAGCTCTCTCCGGTGATTTCTCACCACACAGACTTATCTCACCTCATATTCCCAATACGAGGGACGAGGCGGCGCTGTCACGAGGCAGTGGCCTAAGCTGGATGAAGCTCAATAGCCAGATAGTAGGCACTGTAGAGACTGCACCAACGACATCGTAGGCCACACCCGACCACCCCCCAATCCCAACCCCACATCTCCTCACCCCCAACAAACCGACTTCACACATCACGGAGGGACCCCATCTTTGGGCCCAAGCTCCTCAAACGTGCGAGACAATCTAACTCCCGGCGTCTATTATGGAGGGACCCCACTTCGAGTCTCATCCCTCAATCGCACAAAACCACAAGTCCCACCACAGCAAAAAAGCACCACAACCACAACCACAGCAAAAAAGCACCCCAACCACAACAGCACAGCTGATCGGCGGGGGGGGGGGGGGCGCCACTGGCTGGCGCCCGGGGAGGGGGGGGAGGGGGAGGCGCCACTGGCTGGCGCCAAACGAGGGCAGGGGGGGGGGGGGGGGGCGCAGCTGCCTGGCCCCCCAAACTTCGCCGGCTGGTTCTCCCGTAGGATGCGCCGCCCCTTCGTTTGCTCCGCCTGATTCCGATGGCCGCGCAGCGCCGGTTGGTCGGAATGGAGAATCGATGGTTGGTCCCCATGACCGTTCGGGAAAGTTCCACGGCGGGGAAGGGGTAGTGGGTTGGTGGCCATGGTAAGGCATGGAGAAGAGGTGGGGGGGGGGGGGCGACGGGGAGGGGGGGGGGGGGCGCTGATGGCTAGCCGCCGCCGCCCCCAGGGGTAGATCTAGGGTTTTGGTAGTTTTGGGTTTTGGAGTAGGTAGGAGCAGGTAGGAGTTAATTTACTGAATGTTGGTTCTGGGTACTGTGGATTTTGAGAAAAAGAGAGAGGAACATTCGTCTTGTTTTTTTGAGAGAGAGAGTTTGTATGGATAGTTTACGTATTTGATAAGTTTATATAATGAATTTTAGTTGTACCTGCATTGAATGGGTTGGTAGACTGACAAATTACACTAAGACCTTCTCCCATTACAGTAGTAGAGATATGTGCACTGGATATGTATGAGTTGTTTTTTTTTTTTTTAATTTTTTTTTCTTTTTATCAAAATGATAGGACTCGAGGAGAGAGTCCTAGCCTAAACCACAGAATAATAGTTTTTTCTTTATTTGGATAATTATACAAGGAATACTTGCTCATACCCATCTCGCATTATAGAATTATAGACTTTAGCACATGTTGATGTTTTTTTCTTCACAAGTCATTAATTAACAGTCTAACTTATGACATATTTACATAAATATTCTCTTTTAGTGTTCTTATGTATCCTTGGCCATCAAACAAGGCATCCTCCTTTCCTTGCACTTTTAGTAGCCATGTATTATCTCCAGTAATGCACTAGAAGTAAAATGGTTCAATAACAGTGAATCTATGGGGACTATGGCTAGACCGAAATGACTTATATTTTCGTAAAAACAATCATAAATTTTCTGTCATCATGCATAAAATATTCAACTATATTCTTACCTGGGCAGGTCAAGAAAAGTGCAGTGGAAGAGACTTCGTATGGAGGAGGATGGAGGAGGTGTAGGATGACTTTGGGTGGACAGCAGTTTTTGGATTTGTATCTTATTTACAGTTGTAGTTGATAGTGGTTGTACTTTATGCTTTGATGTTGTTGCTTTTGGTGTGTATTATTTTCTCTTGAAGTCAACTTCTTAAAAACTCAACTAATGGTAGACTCATTCATGAAATGGAAGATCATAATCAAGCTGCGCATAGGTAAGCTAATGTTTCTCTCACCCACCAATTCCATAATTTCTGGATAACAATAAAAAAACCAGCAGTAGTAAAATTCTTTTTAAGAAAATATAATGTTTTGATCTTTTTGTTATGTTCGTGTACAGACCTTCAATAGACATACTGAGCATAAAAAGTGCAACACGTACAATTATTTGAATGCTAGCATGTACGGTGTATTTTGTTCGATAATTTGGACTAGGAGTAGTTGTGACGAGAACTCCTAATGACGGACTGAAGAATGTGGTTTGGGATAAGGCGTTTGTTATTCAGCTTCAGATTGGTCATTGGCGATGTCTCATGCCCGCTACTTAACCATTCATTTATTGCTTCCAACTCGTACGAGAATCCATCTGCTGCTACATGTGGATCTTTCATCACCTCCTGTTAACAAGTATATATAAAAGTTTTGGATCAATTGATCAAATTTTATGACTAATTTGCAAAAGCTTATTATAACAATAGATGTGAGGAACTTATAATATAGCTTAACTTGTTCGATTTCACATCTATACCAATGATTAGCCATTTAGAACTCATAATAAGAGGTAGGTAATGTGAACATGCGATTTCAGAAGATGGCGATCATTTACAGAAACATGGCTAAATTTTGTGTGCTTGAAACAATTTTGTTAGTGATAAAAAATGGTATTCTTCATGTTAGTTTGACTTAGTTATATGCATGAAAAACAATTAATGGTGTAACCACATACTTCATTAGATCCTCCTCTGTAGGATACAAACACTCATTGATGAGGGCAAAAATAATGGGCGATCTGTACCGCTCGATTCTAGAACGAATCTCGAAGAGATCACATAACAGCTTGTGGGCCGATTATTCTCCCGTCACCCAAATCCAATCCAAGGTGAATCAGGTCCCCCGTAATCAGGGGATCGGAGAATATTCCCTAATCAGACTGTCACTAGCCTATAAATACAGTTCTACCTCTACAATAAACTAGGCAATCACAATTTCACCACCTAAGCCTCTCTTAAACCCTCTGGTTATTGACTTGAGCGTCGGAGGGTCTATCGTCGGGAGTCCTCCCTGTGTTTCAGACTTTTTTGCAAGTATCCGGCGGCGGTCGATCGTTCCCAGATCCATCAAATCCAATCCCACATCAGCATCACAGTAGGGTCAGATCGACGGCCGAGATCTGAGTTTCCTCTTCACCACAAGAACTCATTATCTGTTGCTTTCACACCCGAAAACAAGCAGCATCAGATTGACGCTGTCTGTGGGGAAAAAAATATCCGAGCCTCCTCTTCAGACTCTACTCCGTGACCAACACTTCCTATGGCTCCGAAAGCCAAGAAGACCCCACCCGGGGGGCGTCAATCCAACCCTCCACTTCCTTCTCTGTGCCCGATGCGAAGTCGAGCGGCCACTCAAGGATCATGACAGCCGCAGGACCAAGGGTTGCAGAAACCCGCCCCGAGCGCGTTCCGCTCGGTAGCACGAGAGGTCACCCATACGGCGGTGTCTGATATGAGAAATGTCATCAACAACCGACAGAATGACGACGACCTTCGAAATCGTCTCAACTGATCCCGGAACGGAGAGGAACCCTTGAACCACAATCCGGGACGGAGTCACCACTCCTCCCATGGTCAAGACAGAGAGCGCATCCGCTCCCCAAGGGACTGTCTGTTGGAGTATGTCCTAGAAGCCAATTGTGTATTGACATTACTAGTTTACATTGTATCATGACATTTATTCATATTTAGGCATTTTATTTATTGTGTTATTTATTGTGAATTAAATGAACATAATAAAGTCCTTATAATAGTAAGTTCAATGTCATGAGATACCAAGTGCATGACTTGATTGTGAGATCCTATTGACTGAAATCAGAACACTGTTCTTAAATGTCCCTAGTCAAGTATTATTGTGAATTAGGACAACGATAATACATAAAGACTAGTGTGTGCGTAGACTGATGACCATTCTCACAAGTCATGGATATGAGATATCAAGTCTTCACATTGGTACATATTAGAGTAATAATGTACTGGACTGACCCACCATGAGAAAGCTGCATGGATCGTTATGTGAGTATCATAAGCAGTTCTCACAGTGACCATGGTGTACGTAGTCCTTTGACTTGACGTCACTACGGTTCCCTACATGAGAAGTTATATATTTTAATGTTGTTAAACGTTAATTGTAATAAGGTGATTATAAAGTCGACTATTGGATATACTACAAATTATGCGGATGAATGAGAGTGACTTAGAAAGGATTTGTCCCTCTTACATAACATGAGCGATATCCATGGACCCCTTGATTAAGCGAGACTACAAAATGCACGACCATGCTCAAATGGGTCAATATGAGATATTGAGCTCATTTGTTTTAGTAAGTCTACTCGGCCATCAAGAAACCAAAGATTGAACTATACAAGGGTGACACGCTCTATGCCTTGTGGTCAATTAAGATATTTGGACAAAGAGACTAGACTACATGGTAACATTGGTTACGGATAGGTTATGTCGAATCACTGATATTCCCGTTAATTGAGTAGCAGTACTGTATTTCTAGATACCGCTCACTGTTTGTATTATTCGAATATGATTTTAGTATTACTGTCAACGTAATGGGAACCTACAGGGTCACACACTTAGAATGAATCAAAATTGAGATTTAAATTTATAAGATGAATTTAATTGGGGATCCAAGTAAGACTTGGACTCCTGATATTTGTTGGATATTTAATTAGATTAAATGGGCAGACTAAAGTTCAAAGACCCACACACAAATCTGACCCAGGTCAGATTGTGAGCCCAACAGCCTCATTACTCTTTTAGGGTTGATTTTCTGCACCTATATATATGATATATATCTGTGAAAAAGACACATAAAAAAACCATAGCTGTAACAGAAAGTGAGAGAAAGAGAGAGATCATGGGGAGGAGAGTCGTTATTATCTGCTAGCACCATGGTCTGAAGGAGATCCATTTTTTTGTTCTGTTCGTGTGGATACCGTAGAGGCACCGTAATATTGCAGTGCTATGATCAGCATACTGTGGAGACAGCACATCCATCTTTAAGATAAAACTCATAAACACGATTATGGTTTTTGCATGGATCCATGACTAGGTTTTGATATTTTTATAATTTTTCTGTTGTGTATTTAATTTGTGATTGCCTTCGAAACCTAACACCGTCGACCCTCGAACAACCGCGGGGACGAAGATCATGTGACGATAGCGGAGTTCCATGAATTCAAGGACGAAATCCTCTAGGCCCTCCGAGATGGGACCCGGACCGAGCATCACACTGATCGAGAAGGATGACCAAAAACAGGAACAATGAGTCCCACGGGTCAACCCGATCTGAGGGACGGGAAGACCCAATCCTCAAACGACTGCAAGAAATGGAAGATCGCCTTGCTCAGATCGGTGAAGGTGGGAGGCAGTCCGAATAGAGATACCGGCCGGACAAGCCACCATTTTCCCTCCATATCCTCTACAGACCCTTCCCGAGGAGTTTCAAACCTCCACCATTCGATAATTACAACAGAGAAACGGATCCTGCTGATCACGTTGAGGGCTTCAAAACCCTCATGATGATTAACAGTGCCTCGAATCCCTTCTCTATTGTGCATTTTTGGCCACCCTGAGAGGTCCCGCACGGGAATGGTTCACCAAACTCGCCCCCGGTTCAATTTACTCCTTCGACCAGCTCAAGGAGAATTTTCTCGCTCACTTCGTGACCAGCCGAAAGGCTGATAAGACGAGCGCCTCCTACTGGATATCAGACAGAAGCACGAGAAATCCCTTCGAGAATTCGTCTAGAGGTTTACGGCCGAAGCACGATCGATCTCCTCCCTCGATGTTGGGGTAGTAGCAGCGACTTTTCGACACATGTCCGTCATGACTCGTTAAAGGCCTCTCTGGTCAATAAGCCACCCATCGACTTTCCCGACCTTCTACATAGGAGGGAGAGTACATCTGCGCTGAGGAGGCCCTCCACCCCGGGGGTCAGAAGGGATCACCCACTAAAGGAAAGAGAAAGACGGACAACTCCAAGCCTCCCAAGAAGGCCCAGAAAGACGCCTCAGAGTAGAGGCACCTTCCCCCTGCATTTGTGGTTCGATAAGTTCACTCTGCTCAATGCGAGCGTGTCAGCTATCCTGATGGAAATAGAAGGAGTTGATATACTCCAACGCCCTCCTCGGTCCAACAACCCCAACAAGAAGAGAGGCAGGAGGTTCTACTATCGTTTCCATCGGGACCACGGCCACAAAACCGATAATTGTCGAGCTCTGAAGGACGAAATTAATGCTCTCATTCAGAGAGGATATCTTGCCAAATTTACTCGGAATGGTCCGAGAACCTATCCGCCCCCTCAGGGAGTGAACAAACATCCAGAGCCAGAGCTCGAGCATCAGGTCACCGAGAATCTGGTCATCCTCCACTACGTCCATGGCAAACCCATAGGGGGAGAATCGAGCTCCTCCCACAAAACTTTTATCCGGGAAGTAAACTTTGTTCACAATTGCCCCCCTCCCCTAAGTCTCGGGTTGGCGGTCTCTTTCTCAGATGAAAACCTCGAAGGTGTCCGGGTTCCGCACTGTGACGCCTTGGTCATTAGCCTGGCACTGGCCAATCACGAGGTTCGTCGTATCCTTGTCAATAACGGATGTTTATTGAACACCTTGTTCCTAGCAGCCTTCAAAGCTTTGAAGCTCTCTCGGGACAGATTGAAACCAGCGGGGTACACCCTCCACAGCTTCTTCGGTGCCCCAGTTCAGATCGAGGGAATCGTTACCTTTGACGTCACCGTAGGGAAATCCTCGACCTCCCGAACAGACGCAATGGATTTTATGGTGGTCAATGTCAAAGCCACCTATAATGCCATCCTAGGCCAACTCGGCCTCGTGTCCCTCCAGGTAGTACCCTCAGCCTACCACATGCGCATGAAGTTCCTTACCAAGTCTGCGATTGGGGTCATCAAAGGAAACCGGGAGGTGGCTCGGGCTTGTTACACTGCCATGGTGGGGGGCATAGTCCTCCCTCTCAAAGCGGTCGAGCTCCCGTCAGACCGAAGTTCAATAGGCTCCGAGCCGGTGGACGAGTTGGAAGAAATTTTGTTCTCCGAGGCCGAACCAAACACTTCAAGGTGAGCAAGTCTCCCCCCCCCCCCCCCCCCCCCCCCCCCGCCCTCAAGGGGAAAATTATATGTTGTATCCGCCGGAATCGAGACCTGTTCGCTTGGACATCTTCGGACAAGTCGGGAATATCTAATGACCTCAGGATGCATAAACTGAGTGTCCACCCAAACTCCAAGCTGGTACACCAGAGACGCCGAAAGTTCACCCCGAAAGGCAACAAGCAATGAAGGAGGAGGTCGACAAACTCCTCTCTATTCGGTTCATCCAAGACGTTAACTACCTAAAGTGGTTGTCTAACATCGTCCTGGTCAAAAAGTTCAACGGCAAATGGAGAATGTGCATTAACTTTACCGACCTCAACAAAGCCTGCCCAAAGGATCCTTTCCCGCTCCCAACATCGATGCCCTGATTGATGCTACCTCCAGACATGAATTGTTAAGCTTCATGGATGCCTACTCTGGTTACAACCAGATTCGGATGTTACATCCGGACATTCCAAAGATGACTTCTATCACTGATCAGGGACTCTACTGCTACAGGGCCATGCCTTTTGGCTGAAGAATGCAAATGCCATTTATCAGAGGCTCGTTAACCGGGTCTTCAAAGAGAAAATCAGTCGGAACATGCTCATCAAAAGCCTTCAGGGCAGAGACCACGTAAACAACCTAGAAGAGGCCTTCGGGGTCCTGAGAAAGCATAATATGAGGATCAACCCCTCTAAGTGTGCTTTCGGCATCACCGCAGGAAAGTTCCTTGACTTTATGGTCAACCAACGAGGGATAGAAGCTAATCCTGAGAAAATTAAGGTCATCCTGAACATGGACCCTCCCAAAATTGTTAAGGAAATACAACGGCTCACCGGCCGTCTTGCAGCCATCGGTCATTTCCTTTCGAGGTTGGGGGAGAAGTCCATCCCTTTCTTCAAAGCCCTCCCGGGGGTGAAGAGTTTTGAATGGGGGGAGCCTCAGTAACATGCTGTCGATCAGCTCAAAGAGTACCTCTCCAATCCCCCTCTCCTTAGCAAGCCGGAGCCAGGCGATGTGATATACCTCTACCTGGCAGCTTCGGAGCAGACCCTCAGTGCGGTCCTAATTAGGGAGGAAGACGGATCCCAAAGGCCCATCTACTATATCAGCAAAATCCTCCACGATGCCAAACTCCGATACACAAATATGAAAAATGTCACCAATGCCTTGGTCATGGCATGCGAAAACTTCGTTCGTATTTTCAAGCTCACTCCATCCAAGTCCTTATGGACCAGCCGATAAAGCAAGTCCTCCATAAACCTGAGACTTTGGCCGCCTAATCAAATGGTCCATCAGGCTGAGCCAACATGACATCAGCTATAAACCGAGGACGGCTATCAAGGAACGGGCTCATGCTGAGTTCATAACCGAACGTGTCATCTCTGAGGTCCCTGAGACTCTAGAAAATGAGCCCGTTTGGGATCTTTACGTGGATGGATCATCCTGTGAAGAGGGTAGCGGGGTTGGGGTCATCTTAAGCGGTCTAGATGGCTTCGTCCTCCAATACTCCCTGCACGTCAGCATCAAGGCATCCAACAACGAAGTGGAGTATGAGGCCCTTGTTGCCGGACTTTTCGTAGCCTTAAAAGCAGGGGTCAAACGGGTCAAAGCCTTCAGCGACTCCCAACTCATCGTTAATCAAGTATGCGGAGAATACGAAGCCCGTGACACCCGAATGGTTAAGTATTTGGCCCAGGTCAGGCTTCTCTTGGCCGACTTTGAGGATGCCTCCGTCGTCTGGATCCCCAAAGAAATGAACAGTCAGGCAAACGCTCTATCCAAACTAGCATCCTCCTCATTCGAAGGTCTTGATCGTACAGTCCTGATGGAGGTCCTTGTTCGACCAAGCATTGACAAGGAAAACTCTGAAGTTCTTTGTCTCGACCAACCCGCCCATCAACAAACTTGGATGGACCCAATCTTGAACTACCTAAGAAACAGGGAACCCCCCCCCCCCTCCAGATGCCTCCGAAGCTAGGACGGTCCGAGTCAGGGTCGAGAGGTTTGTGCTCATCGATGGTGAGCTCTTCAAGCGCTCCTACACAAAGACCAATGACATACCTTACTTTTAATGTCTGTCACCGGAGGATGCCAAGTATGCGCTCGAGGAAATGCATATGGGAGTCGGCGGCTGCCACTTGGGTAGTAGATCGCTTGCGAGGAAAGTACTCAACCACGGGTATTACTGCTCGACCCTTCTGCAAGACGCTCAGGACCTCGTAAAGAAATGTGGCCCGTGCTAAAGGTTCTCTTCGGTCTGATATCTAGCTCAAGTCGCTCGCCAGCCCAGCTCCATTTACTATGTGGGGGATGGACTTGGTTTGTCCGTTCCCCAAAGCTACAGCCCAAAAGGCACTTCCTCATTGTGACTATCGACTATTTCACAAAGTGGGTCGAGTTAGAGCCCCAAGCCATTATCATTGAGCACCAGGCCTAACAATTCTTATAGGAGCACATTGTCTACCGATTTGGGATCCCTCAGAACCTCATTACCAACAATGGTACTCAATTCGCAGGAAAGGACTTTCGCAAATTTTGTGAAGAGCTAAGAATCCAGTAGAGGTTCTCTTCCATCTCACACCCCCAATTCAACAGCCAGGCCGAGAACGCCAACCGGCAAATCCTCGTTGGCCTCAAGAAGAGATTAGACAAACCCCCAAGGGACTATCGATCGACGAGCTGTCCAGTGTACTGTGATCCTATCGCATGACCAAGAGGATCCCTATGGGTGAGTCCCCTTTCAACTTGCCGTTCGGCACGATGGAAGTAATATCCCTAAGAGTCAGGTTGTCATCGCCATGGATTATGAGCTTTGACAATGATTCAAACTCAGACGGCTTCAGGGCCAACCTGAATCTCCTTGACAAAGTTCGCGAAAGGGCAGCTACCAGAAGAAACGTCTACCAACAAAGGATAGAATAACTTTACAATCAGAAGGTCCGATCTTCCAACATCAAAGTAGGCGATGTAGTGCTCAGGCGACTCGAGATATCCGAACAGAGCAAAAAGGGAAAACTCTCGCCCAACTAGGAGGACCCGTATAGGGTCTTCAAAGTGGTCTGTCCAGGCACATACCGACTTGAAGACCCAGAGGACAGGGTAGTCAAAAGGACTTGAAATGCCGAGCACTTGATGAAATTCTATGTAGGCCCGTAGGGGTCATCACTTGTAATGAGGGCCCAAAACGCCTACGAATGTACTTGCCCTTCGGCATCCAATGAATATAAATTAAATTTTCATTCCAAATCCAACTTATTGGATCACTTGCAATGGGCACCCAAGGCCTGGCCTCGATTAGAAAAGGCTTGAAGGATCTCCTTCAGGTTGGTATCCGACCACGAAGGCTTTAATGCCAAATATCCTTGAAGGATAACTCCTTTGGAATGGCATCTGACGCCAAAGGCTTCAATGCCAAAAATCCTTGAAGGATCCTCTTCGGGATGGCACCTGAAACCGAAGGCTTCAACGTCACTGTCCTCGAAGGATATCTCCTCCTGCATGACATCCAACGCCGAAGGCGTCAGCGTAAAAAATCCTTAAGGTTACGTCCTCGGACCCACCCCATCAGAATGGTGTCCAACGCCGAAGGACCTTAGCGCAAGAATCCTTGATGTCCCCTCAGACCCATCCCCCCAGGATGGCATCTGATGCCGATAGTTTGTGTCAAAAAATAATGTGTAAACAACAGTCGTGCAAACAAAGAATTAGGGCAAAATGCTTTTCATAAAAAAAGGAACAATTACAAAGAGAGTGGTGGCCAGTCCGTAATTGGCAAGTCAAGTACAAACAAAATAAGTGAACTATCACCTAAGCTCTTGCATGATCGTCTCGCACTTCAACATTAGCTATTGCCACCAGTCAGCCGTCATGTGGTCATCTCACACTTCAGCGTCGGCTGTCGCCACTTGTTAACCGGCAAATCCATGCATGATCGCCTTGTGCCTCGGCTCATCGCCATCTCTAATGCCTCGAGTGCAGAAGAGGCATCATAGAGACGGAAAGTGATAATGATGAAGGGTACAGGATCGGCTGAGCGGGGCAATGATCCCTACAAGAGATTAACTCGCCATGCAGAAGAGGCACCATACATGTACCCCTGCCCCGACTGCGAGTTCTTCATCTGGAGAGAGTTCTCATCTCTGATGATGAGAACTCTCTGGCCTCTGCTCCTGCTAGGGATGTTAGATCCCAGAATCCGGGATATCCTTGCTGACCCCAAGAAGGAGTTCCCCGATCCTCTCTAAGTCTCGGTGAAGCAGCAACATCTGCACGAGGGGTCCTAGCCGGGAAAGCCACACCAAGTACCAAAGGGAAAATATAGAGCAACATCGCTGCTCCTTAAGTCCCGGTGAGTAAAACTTCAGATCTCAAAATTCAGGACAAAAACAGGTTCCCCAACCGAATACCGATCTCGGTGGGACTGAGCCCAGTCTCTCCAGACACCGCCCTACCATCCTCGAACTGCGAACGATTATTTGGGTTGCCCAACGTATGCCCCGCTGAGTATTGAGACATCACAAGATGAAGGCGAAGTTTGAGAAATTTGTTAGTCAACCACCTAGCAACAAAGGAATTTATAAGACACCATGGAGAACTCCCCCCTCATTTATTGCACACAGCGTACAACTCCCTAGGCACCTCGAATGCCTCAACAGGTGACACAAGCAAACACGTGTCATGTCACGCGACTGGCGAAGCCTGGGTTCGCTCCTCGGCGTGACGTCCGAGACAGAGCTCTGGTGACAAAAGCCTGAAGATCTCCCTCCCCCCTCTCGGCACAACTCTTGGGATGGTATCCGATCCCGATGGCCTCAAACAAATCCTTGAATGTTCCTCTCAGGATCGTGCCCCGACCTGGTATCCGAGATCGAGACTTGGTGATGAAACCTTGAGGATCACTCCTCGGGTTAATACCCTCAGCTTGGTATCCAACTTCGGATCTCTCCGAAACCCATTGTCTCGGACACAACACCTTACACCAACGCTTCAACAAAAAATGACTCAACTAGTTCAACGACTTGCACAGATTTGTAACAAGTCTTCTATTAAGCAAAGAAATTACAAGATGGGCGGTTACCAGGCCGCAGTCGGTAAAGGAAATAACAAAGTGTTGATGTAGGCCCTAGAGGCCAATGGTGTATTGACATTACTAGTTTACATTGTATCATGATATTTATTTCATAGATGAGACATTTTATTTATTGTGTTATTTATTGTGATTAAATGAACATAATAAAGTCCTTAGAATAGTAGGTTCAATACCATGTGATATCAAGTGCATGACTTGACTGTGAGATCCTATTGGTTGTAATCAGAATGCTATTCTTAAATGTCCCTAATCAAGTATTATTGTGAATTAGGATAACAATAATACATAGAGACTATTTTGTGCGTAGACTGATGACCATATCTCACGGATCATGGATATGAGATATTAAGTTTTCATATGGGTACATATTAGAGTAACAATGTACTGGACTGACCCACCATGAGAACGCTGCATGGATCGTTATCGTTACATGAGTGTCATAAGCGGTTCTCATAGTGACCATGGTGTATGTAGTCCTTTGACTTGGAGTCACTACAGTTCCCTACATGAGAAGTTATATGTTTTAATATCGTCAAACGTTACCTGTAATAAGGTGATTATAAAGTCGACTATTGGATATACTACAAATCATGCAGAGGGATGTTGGTGACTTAGATAGGAATTGTCACTCTTACATAACAGGAGTGATATCTATGGACCTCTTAATTGAGAGAGATTACAAAATGCATATCCATACTCAAATGAGTCAATCTGAGATATTGAGCTCATTTGTTTTAGTAAGTCTACTCGAATATCAAGAAACCAAAGATTGAACTATATAAGGGTGACACGCTCTATGCCTTGTGGTCAATTAAGATATCTGGACAAAGGGACTACACTACATGGTAACATTGGTCACGGATAGGTTACCTCTAATCACTGACATTCCCGTTACTTGAGTAGCAGTGATGTATTGCTAGATACCGCTCACTGTTTATAATACTAGAATATAATTTTAGTATTACTGTCCACGTAAGAGAACCTATAGGGTCACACACTTAGACTGGATCGAAATTGAGATTTAAATTCATAAGATGAATTCAATTGGGGATCCAAGTAAGACTTGAAATCCTGACATTGGTTGGACATTTTATTAGGTTAAATGGGCTGACTAAAGTTCAAAGGCCCACACACGAATCTAAACTAGGTCAGATTGTGAGTTCAATAGTCTCTTACTCTCTTAGGGTTGATTTTCTGTAGCTATATATATGATACGTATATGTGGAAAAGTGTTACATGAGAAAACCCTAGCCATCACAGAAATTGTGCGAGAGAGATCGTGAGGAACATCCCCTTCCCGCAGCTAGCACCATGGCATGAAGGAAAGCTTTATTTGATCCGTTCGTGTGGATACCGTCGAGGCACAACAATATTGCAGTGCTGTGATCGACATTCATTGGAGACCACAGATCCATCTTCAAGGTATAACTCCTAAACACAATTTATGGTTTTCACATGGATCCATGACTAGGTTTCGATATTTCTTTGTATTTTTTCTGTTGTGTATTTGATCTGAGACTACCATCGAAACCTAACACAAAGTTACAGCTAAACACTTGCACAATTAACCTTTCGAAGTAGTTCCTAGAAGCCCTGCCACCATCGACATGCCGAACCAAACGCGGCTCAGCAGCAGAGGCCCAAAGGAATATTTGCAAGAATTTTCGATCCGCTTGCATGGACCGATCATGGGCGCCCCTGCAAACTCCCACCTTGGGTTGCTCGGACGGCGAGTTCGGGGTGCCACACTAAAGATGTCCAAGCGATGACAAGCACCAGATCACCGCCCCCGCCTCTTAGGCAGACCCTCGAGCTCGCAGCGCATGGTGCATACTCGCTCCCTCCTACGAAAACCGATGGCAACCATCAGGTCTCAAAATCCGAGATATACCTGATGAGGCTCAACGGGGTCATCCAGATCCTATCCGGGTCCTCCGGAACCGAAATTGCCAGTACGCGAAGCCCCAGCCGGGTCGAATACCCCAAGCCGTAGATGAGCCTAACCATTAATAGGTCATATCTCTCAGTCTTGGGGGTAAATCCTCAGATCTCGGAATCCGAGACAAATGGCTCGAAGCAACAAGTGCGAATCTCGATCCCCTCTGGGTCGAACACTCGGACCGTGAAGTTCCCCCTCAACATCTTGACCATTCCCTCCTTGTGATGTAGGAACCTCTTCAAGGAGAATGAGATTTATTAGCATTTGGTGATCGCCCTGAATGTCTCATCACTTATTGCGATCAATGCTCAACTCCCGAGATTAACAGTTACCGCAGTCGTTAGAGAGCATGATGCAAGCAGGACCACGTGGCACTCCATGCGGCTCTTCAAGAAGCATAAGGAATCAGGTGTCAGACCCCTGCTCCCAAGGCGACAACCCGGGAGTCTAAAGCAAAGACTACCAAACTCAATATCAGAAGGCAAACGCATTTTATTCATTAAACGAAGGGCAAATACAAATGCGGTGTCCAGTTCGCAAAAAGGCGAGAATACAAGTGACCTAATTTCCTATTTTTGGGATGGGGCGCTCCTCCTCGGCTAAGGGGCAGGGACGATCAGCTCATGATTTACCAAATCCTCCCCAACTTTGGGGGCGACAGCTTCATCATTCGGTTTTTCATGGGGAAGGCCACCAAGATCGATCCCCGGGTGCTTCGCCTTGATGTCTTTGAGGGCGCGCCGTATCCCTTGTCCTCGGCATCGACAATTTCAACTAGGGCCCCCCTGGTATTCCCTCTTCAATTTTGCCTCCTCCGCCTGCCACGCTACTTTCTCGGAGATCAACCGATCATTTCTTTTGAACTGGCCTATGCGCCCTTCAAGGCTCCCAGCCCGTGAAAAGAGTTATGCCTCGGGTGCTTCTGTGCACTGTGCCTATCGAAGAAACCGTTCGTGCCTTTGCTTCAGCTCGGCCCCATGAATGGTGGCCTACTAGAGATCATCGGGGTACGCTTAGCAAAGTGCAAGGAAAATGAGTATGCAAGATTGGCCCGGGGAGAAACTCACCAGAACTGAAGCTTGTGTTCAACTGCCGTAAATCTCCTTATTGTTCTTGCTCTCGAGGTCGGCAAGGTAGCGAGAAGTGGCGAGATGGAAAACCATCTCCAATGCAGCAGATCGGCTGATCGACGCGTCTGCCTCGGTCACAGACTATGAGTGGACCCACACCTTTGCCAACTTGAACGGTTTTGCAGCCGCCGTAGTACCATCCACGGGCGATGGAAGAGGCCTCTTGCCCTCCTTTTTTGGAAGTTGATTCGATCACCTTAGCTTTGGGGGGCTCGGCGCCTTTAGCTTTCTTATTCAAGAGTTCCTCCACTTCTGCAACGTCTCCCCCTTAGGGGCCTTGACATCGACCTTGACCATCATCTTTGCCACGGCCTCCACCTTTCGCGCCTTCTTCTCGACCCTTATTTTTCTATGCTTTGCCTTAATGAGTTCAGAAGCCACCATCTTTGATAGTATCACACAAAAGACGAGATTCAAGGAAAACTGAGGTGGAAGAAGAACGAATGAGCGAAATCAAAGAATTGAAGATGTATATATAGAAGTGAAACATCGATAACTGTGACAGGTGCATGATTCCACGTGGAGACACGTGAGCGCACGCCAAGTGCGACTTTTTTCCACTGTCGGCGTGGTTTCCGAGACCGAGCCTCAAGAGGAGAGATATCAAAGCACTGCCTTCTTTCCCACCCTCGGTGTGGTTTCCGAGGCGAGCCTTAACAAGAGAGATATCAAAGCACCGCTCTCTCTTCCACCCTCGGTGTGGTTTTCGAGGCCGAGCCTTACGAGGAAAGATTTTAAAGCACCGATGCCTCCTCTACCCTCGGTGCGGTTTTCAGGCCAAGCCTCATGAGGAAGGACTCGAGGCATCGCCTCTCCCCGTTCTTTCAATGGTATCCGAGGATGACTCTCAGGAGGAGAACTATCAAGAAGCCATTTAACAAAAATCAAAGTTTGAAAAAACATTTTTATAATGGAACAAAGACGAAGTGATTACATTCACACAATTGCATTGGGAATTGCAAGTTCAAGGCACGGAGCTTCGGACCCCGGGGTCCTCGTCCGGTCCTGATCCTGGGAGCACCGCCTCAGTCGCCGAGGGATTGGCTCCTAGGCAAAGTACCTCCAAACCCCTCACACGGGCTACACTAGTGGATCATGCTACCCCACTCTAGGCATCCCTCGGAGCTCCCGCACTCGAACGGATCCCAGGGTAAGGCTCCATCCACAAAAAGGGGTTATAAAAGGTGGACATCTGGCTCACCCCTCCCAGCCTGGCCCTCAACTGAAAGATTTCAAAGTCCTTTTCCACAAGTATATGTCTAAGGATGGAGTCCAAGGACAGACCGTCAAATGGACGAGTAAGCCCACCAATGTCAGCCTGAGTGAGAGATATGCCGGCGTCGGAAAACAGCACCTTCAGACGGGCTAGTTCCCGACTACCTCTTGCGACCAATTGATGTGAAAACCAAATGCCCCTTCCGATTAATCGCCTCCTTACGAAGGCGGGTGATCGTCTCCTCATCCTGAGTCCACTTGCTACGGAGTGTGCGAATCTCGCTCTCGAGGTCCTCGTCCCGAGGTTCATACCTCACCACCTGTTCAGCAAAATGCATCTTAACTCAGATGAACACGAAATGTATGATCAAAGCACGTTGTGAAGTTTCATTGAGGAAAAATTTACAAGGTATGTAGTGGCCAGTCCGCCCCCGATGTGTACAAAATTGGGGATATATATAACTCTAAGTCAAGGAAAGATCTCCTGGAAAGGAGAATGAGGGGGTTCAGCCTCGACCCCCGCACACTCAATAGGGTCACCAACATCGAGAGAGATTTACCATGGGGTCGGGGGAGTGTCGTCAGAATCTACTATCCGGGACATCTAAATTGATGTCGAGATGCCTATTCCGGGCATGTTGAAGGGCCCGCTGGTAGCTCTCTTACTGGGCCCGCTCAACTTGGCCCGCCATGTCATTGATCTCTATCTCCAACTCCTTCACCATCTATTCTAGCCCATCGATCCGGGACTTATCCTTCTGCCACTTCGTATCGAACCGCTAAGCTCTGCGTTCGGCCAATTCAAATCATCGTCGTATTACCTTATGAGCTCACCCCCATAGAGTATGGCCTACAACGAAAAGGAAAATAGTGAGAAAAAGACCAACAAAGGGATACAATCATTCCGGAATGAGCACTTACCGCCACCAAGTGCTAAGCATACCAAAGGTAAGTCGAGCCAAACGTCTCCTTAACAAGTGCTTTTCGATTCCTCGGAAGTGCAAGGTTATTTACCACCTAGGTGGTCATCCGAGACTCCATAATAGAGTCAACAACCTTCACTGGCCAATCAGGCATGAAGGTTTCATGGGTCTTCTCAGGAATGATCTCTTCGAGGAATGGGTGGATCAGTGCCACAGGAGATTCCATCAATTCTTGAGCTCGGATCGATCTCTCGCTCAGCTCTGCCCGGGAAGAATCCTCTGAATCCCGGATAGTTAAGGGTCTTGCCCCCCTCACCCTCTTTGCTCGCCTTTTTGGGGATGCTTCGGCACTCGGTGTTGCCTCTCTCTTCTTCACCTTATCCTCGGTGGCTTGTTGTGCTGCTGAAGCTGCCAAGAGGACATCGACATTATTGTCTCCCAAGGCTAAAAAATAAACACATCAGAACCGAACTGGAAATCCTATAGAAAAATAATCGTAAGCGTTATAAGGGGAGGAAACTCACAAGGGACGTAAGGTCGCAACTCATTAATCACGAGTGACATCTCCGTCACCCTGGACCAATCGATGATAAAGTTATAGTCGAACAGCCTGCCAAATTCCACATGCTCCTCTTTAGAGAGATTTTTGAGCTTCAAGAGATTCTTCGGAGCAGGCATGTACAACCATGAGGTTGGTATGTCCCAAGGCTCGGGACTGTAGACTATAAAGTACTTGGACCTCCAACCCTTTATGGAGTCCGGATAGTTGTGCATTATACACAGCTTGGATCGATAGGCAATATACCACCGATGTGAACTGCTCTGAAGTGTGCTCAACCCCAGACACACTCGGAAGTACCTGAAACTCAGAGGGATGCTCTTCCTTTGGCTGAGCATGATGAAACTGGTCAACTGCTTCCAAGAGTTCGGCGCGTACTGCATCAGACTCATTCCTGCCCAGTTTGAAACCTCATTGATGAACAGGTGGAGGGGGAGACGCAAGCCCAAAACAAAAGCATTTAGAGGGAACAAACAGAACCTCTCTTCCAGTTTATCGGTCAAACGAACACCTGGTTTCGGGAGTACTAGAATGTACTCCGAAGGTATATAGAACTTGTCCTGGATGTCAGTGAGATTGCTTTCCGACAGGGTATTCTACTTCTGGTCGGCCTCTATCTTAGGCCTATTCGACAAAGATAGGGGTACACCGAACCGAACTAGGTCCTGTAAATTTTTTGAATATACCCAAGAAGACTTATAGCCCGCGGGATCGTCTTGGTAGGCCATCAACACGTGCCCCTTATCAGGAGAATGGTTTTGCCTCCTACTCTTGGCAGGGCAACGACCACGAGGGGGGCCCTATAATGTTGTCCAGAGCCGAGGCTCCCGCTCCTCGCACAGAAGAGGTCCTTGCAACCTCACCTTAGTCCCGGCTTATGTCATTGTAACTCTCCTCCCATTCTTCCTTTGTCTTACCGATAACAGGGGACTCTTCTCCTGAGCCCGATCTCCACAAATTCTGAGCCTCCGCTCGTCAGTTCTATCGCGGTCTCCTCTACTCGTAACTCGGGGTCGGCCGCCCTCATACTCACATCTTCGATAGCAACATCCTCTAATGAGTGGGCCAGTGAGAGTTGTTGTTCGGCCTCGCTAGCCCTCGACGATGATTGAGAAGAAGCCCCAGAGAAGGACCCATTATCTCCCGAGGATGAAGACGAAGCTGAGCTACTAGATTGGCTCGCAGACATGTTCGATCTAATTCTCAAAAAACTGTTGTTGAGGGAAGGAAAAGTGGTCCCAGAAGGAGTGGGGTAAGAAGACTTATAGAGGAAAAGAAGAGCAACTTCTCGAATGACAGGTCACGTGATGCCCATTCGATAACCGCGAACGAACATGAAATGTCACCTTGGAGACCAGTGCCACATGACAACTAGACTCAATGCCTTAACTCGCTGCGCCCTCGGCGTGGTATCCGAGGCTGACCCTCATGAGGAGCTCTCGCAATGTCTTAACTTGTTGCGCTCTCGGCATGGCGTCTGAAGCCAACCCTCATGAGGAGTCCTCACAAGGCCTTAACTCGCTGCACCCCTGGCGTAGCGTCCGAGGCCGACCCACATGAGGAGCCCTCACAAGGTCTCAATTCGCTGCGCCCTCAGCGTGATATCTGAGGTTGTCCCTCATGAGAAGCTCTCACAAGGCATCAACTCGTTGCGCCTTCGGCGTGGTATCCGAGGCCAACCCTCATGACGCCTTAACCCGATGTGCCCTCGGTGTGGTATCTGAGGCCGACCCTCATGAGGCATCAACTCGCTGCGCCATCGGTGTGGTATCCGAGGCCGACCCTTATGAAGCCTCAACTCGCTATGCCCTCGGTGTAGTATCCAAGGCCGACCCTCATGAGGAGCCCTCACAAGGTCTCAACTCGCTGCGCCCCAAGCGTAGCGTCCGATGCCGACCCTCATGAGGAGCTCCAAGGCCTCAACCTGCTGCACCCTCGGCATGGCGTCCGAGGCCAACCACCAAGACCCTCACTCGATCTCAACTCGCTGAGCTCTCGGCATGGGGACCGAGGTTGACTCTCATAGGGAGCTCATAATGCCTCAACTCACTGCGCCCTCGACGTGGTGTCCGGGGCCGACCCTCACAAGGATCTCAAGCAGGGGGGCTCACTCTGACCTCAGCATGGTATCCGACCCCAAGCTTCCCATAGATTCACATCGCAACGGGACACTCCCAATTTCGACGCGTGCAGATCATCGTTGTCTACGCGGCACCCTCAATGAGTCAACTACTCCTCGAAGAAGATCGAAAGGTCACCTCCGAGAGTGGGGGGCCTTATGATGAAAGTAAAAATAGTGGATGATCTGTACAGTACAACTCGATCATAGCACGAATCTCGAAGAGATCTCATAATTGCTTGTGGGTCGATTATGGGCCCATCGCCCAAATTTGACCCAACGTGAATCAGGTCCCCTCTAATTAGGGGATAGGGGAATACTCCTTAATCAAGCTCTCACTAGCCTATAAAATACAGCTATACCTTTACAGTAACCTGGTAATCACAATTTCACCACTTAAGCCTCTCTTAAATCATCTAGTTATTGACTTAAATGTCGGAGGGTCTGTCGTCAGAAGTTCTCCCAGTGTTTCAGATTTTTTGTAGGTATCTGACAGCGGTCAATCTTTCCCAGATCCATCAAATCCAATCACACATCAGCATCACAGTAGGATCATATCGGCGACCGAGATCTAAGTTTCATCTTCATCAAAAGAACTTATTATTTGTTGCTCTCATACCTAAAAACAAGCAGCATCACTCATTAATAGTCATATCTATATAATAAAACACAAAGAAAGCTATGAAGTGGCTCTCCTTCAATCCCCCCAAAATTAAAGGCCCAGAACTAACCTCACAACACATTTTTTCCTCCAAAACCTCTCTCTCTCTCTCTCTCTCTCTCTCTATATATATATATATATATATATATATATATATATATATATGGAAAATGCTCCATTGAAATGCAAATGTTGTGAAAACACGTGAAAACCACCTAGGCCGTTGTTGGTTATAATGCATTGTAACCTAGGCCGTTGTTTCCAACAATGACCTAGGTGGTTTTCTACGTTTTCATCGCTCCATTGAATTATGTTTTCAATGGAGCGCTCTCTCTCTCTCTCTCTCTCTCTCTCTATATATATATATATATATATATATATATATATGGGAAATGCTCAGTTGAAAACGCAAATATTGTGAAAACCCGTGAAAACAACCTAGGCCGTTGTTTTCCACGTTTTCACAGACATTTGCATTTTCAATGGAGCATTTCCCTATATATATATACTTATGGAAACATGGACTTTTATACTTCAATTTATAATTATTTTTCAACATATACTAATGAAAACATGGACTTTTATTTACAACTAATTATTTTCATTCTATTCAAACTTGAGCTATATAATTGTTGATTTACTATTTACAATGTTTTTCATATGTTGTATCGTTCTGAAGACGTGTCATAGGCACGTGTCCACGGGCAAATCTAGTTAAACTATAAGGTGTGAACTTTATTTTGCAATGTATAACCAGTCTTCATTAGGGCTGCAATCGAGCCAAGCCGGGCCGAATATCTTCAGGCTCGAGCTCGGCTCGTTTACGAAACGAGCTCAGTTTTGAGCTCGAGCTCGGTTCGAGCCGAGCTTTGACCGTATTCGAGCCGAACAGCTCGCAAGCTTAACCTTAAAAAAAAAAAAATAAATAAATAAATAAATAAATCAAGCTCGAGCTCAGTTCAAGCCGAGCTTTGACCAAGTTCGAATCGAATAGCTCGTGAATAGCTCAATTCGTTTGCAGTCCTAGTCTTCATGTAGGAGAATAAGGATGGTAGGATGGTTGGTGGCCATCAGCGTACGTTTGATTGATGGAGGGAGGTTTAAAATATTACTAACCCCTAATATATATTCAGAGTTGTGACTCTTTCTTTTTATCTATGGTGGGAAAAAAAGGCTACAAACTCAATATTTGATACACTACGACCAATAAAAATTTAACATTTCACCGTTATTGCACTCTCCAATCAGTAGTGTCACTGTAGCCAATTTTTCTATGAAAAAATGAATGGAGAAAATGGTTATAGTGAGATTATAGCCGAGTACTCCATCTGCTCCAGAAGTATTAGTATTTATCAAAATTTTAAAATGTTTCTACTTGTTTATTTTAAAATGGTTATAGTGAGATTATAGCCGATTATAGCCGAGGTTATTCTAGGTTTCTACTTGTTTATTAATCAAAATTCTAGAATTGACAAAATGTATTAGTATTTTTAAATTTTGAAGATCATAAATGAGCTATCAATTATAAAATGTTCAATTTACCCTACTCTATAACTTTAGTATTACTCTTTTTATAAAAAAGATAAGGATAAAATCAGAAATCTCATCAAAAAATACATGATGGACTTTATCTCAAAAACCTAAAGGGATTGATATTTTGAAAAAGAAAAAAACCTACAATAACTTATATTCTAAAATGGAGATAGTAGTTAACCAACGCACTCAACATAGAAACCTCGCATAAAATAATGCACTAAATTAGAGAATGTACTTTTTTCTAGTAATGCTCCATTCACTACCAATTTCGCTACCATTCTCTTCACTACATTAGATGACACACTCCTATTAGAGAGTTTCTCCATTTACTCTCTCTTTCTTTATCTATTAGAGTGATAGCAAAAAAATTATATAATAAAGTTGATAGTGAATGTAGCATTACTCCGTTTTTTTTTTTTGCTGCTAAAGTAGCTAATATTTAATGCATTGCAGTAGATTGTTGTCATCACAGCGTCACTGTAACATATTGCCTACATGATTATACTTCCTAGCATCCACAATGGTTTTTTTGTCAAATTTTATAAAATGGTAAAATAAAAAATAGCAAAATTGGGATTTGTTTAGAGCATCTGTAGTCGTTTTATCCAAAAAAAAAATTGGTATATGAAAATTTTGAAAATAGCAGTTAGCGCATTTACTGCAGTCGTCTATATTTAAAATTTGGATTTTTTTTGGACGAAACAAGATATGATATTCCGTCTACAATTTTTTTTTATAAAAAATTTTGAGAAAATGTAGATCTACCGTTTCAAAAAAAAAAAAAAGGCCAACAGTAAATATAAAAAATTTAAAAAAAAATTCCCCAACTGTGAACCTTCATTGTTGGGTTTTTTTTTGGTTTGGTTGGATGAAACGGTAGATCATCTACCGTTTCTCCATTTTTTAAAAAAAAAATTATCCGACGACAAATTATCTTCCATTCGACGTAAAAATGGCAAATCATATTCCGATTTCCAAAATATGGATAATGCTATATTCTCCCCCAAATTTGGCACCTTACTGTTAACAGCGCACCCAAAAAATGGGTATTTGGCCAACAACTATAGGGGGGGGGGGGGGGGGGGGGGGGTGTTTTGGCCAAATTATCATTTTTTTTGGATATTTGGCCAACGACCACAGATGCTCTCAACGGTTCTTTGCTATAATATGCAAACTTCGAAGAAGAAGAAAATTGAGCTGAATTTATTTAAATGTTTAAAAGGTGATTAAATTAGCTAAATTAGTAAATAGTGATTAATTTAGTTATTAAATTTATAGATTAGTAATTAATTAGATATTTAAAAAGACAATTAATGATTAATTAGTGTTTACAAGTTGGGAAATGGCATGGACGGTACATGTTGTTCCGTCCAAGTAAATTTTTGCTTCTGACGGGCTAACATGTGCTGTTTGATGTGTACTTTTTAAAAAAAAAATCTTTGGACCGTACAACATGTACCGTCCGATTGATTAAGAAAAATTATGTAAAACCCTTGGACGATACAACATGTATCATCCGATTGAATTTTTTTAAAAAAGTTATAGGGACGGAACATGTTCTGTCCCCTATATTGAGAATCACCAAATTGTTTCTCAAATATGAGACATTATTGTTCCAATTTTCTCAAAATATGACGAAATAGCAAACCGTTGCGGATGTCATTTTACCAAAAAAATATCAAAAATGTGAAAATAGCAAACCATTGTGGATGCTCTTATAGATAGTGAGATTAAGGTGTTAGAGCATTTGTAGTCGTTAAGACTCAAAATTTTCAATATTTCGGTTTGAGAAATAAGAATTTTGAGTTGTGTTTGTAGTCGTTGAAATCCAAAATTTGGTCGAACGGTGCATGATCTTCTTAATCTTGAATCTTAGACATTGATAAAAAAATAATAAAAAAATTGAGTCCAACACATTTGGGGAAAAAAATTGTACTTCCCATAGCCCCATTCCATCTCATCCCTTGATATAAAAAAAATTTCAAACCAATCTCAAATTAACTTTATATGCATAAACAGTCCTATAGGCCCTATTCCATAGAATAAAAAAAAATGGGGGAAAAAATTACGGGCGCAAGAAGGTCTTGCGTCCGTTTTGATTTTTTTAATATAATTTCTATATAATTTCGTCAGACGCAAAATGAATTTGTGTCCGATATCTTCAGTGAATTTTTAAAAAAATTTGGTCAGACGCAAAATGATCTTGCGTCGGACATGTTTACAAAAAAAAATTCATCGGACGCAGCCGACATTTTTTTTATAAAAAAAGATCATACATAAGATCATTTTGCATCCGAAATTTTTTTTTAAGAACGGACACAAAGTGATATTTCGATTCCTATATTTGGAAAATTCCTATATCGTCTCTCAAATAGAAAATTACTGTTCTTATTTTTCCAAAATTTGAAAATATAGAGAACGACTATAGCAACTCGTTTCCTATATTTATTCAAATTTTGAAAATATAGTGATCGACTACAGATACTGGTAGAGTCACTGTTGTATCTAAGCTACAGGGAAAGTGACATTATGTTGCGGGTCATTACTATATCGCGTATGATTTAGTAGGATTGTATGTACTTGACTAAATGACATGGTAGAAAATAATGTAATGCATTGTAACTGGCTTTTTGTAGCGTAGTATTTTACATGACGAACCTGGAAGATCGGACAGAGGAAAACACTCGGAACATCCTCTTCTCTCCGGTTGCCACCTTCCTCATGCAACATTTTGTGCTCTGCTTTCACTCTCAGGTCTTCAACCTCATTCATCACTTTCCCTATCACCATGACACCACCCTCCTCCCCATCTCCTCCTCCATTCCCTTGTTCAAAACATCGTAGGCCAATTCTTCCAAATTCCGACGCAAAATCTATAGGCCAATCTCTCGCTGCTCTCCGGTCCAAAACCATTTCTATTGTCCCTGCTTCGGCAACCTGTTTCATCTCTTGAAAGTCAATCTCCCGAATTCCTGTAAGGAGCTGGAGAATTAGCAGTCCAAGTGCTTTAATATCATCCATGGCAGTGGCAAGGTTATCAGAGTTAATAGTCCGAATGCCCATGATCTTGGCAGTGAGGTTGTGATCTAGGAGGACGTGAGAGGAGTCGAGGCGACCATGTGCAGTTGGATTAGGCTGGCTGGAGTGGAGAAAACCCAAGGCACTGCAGAGACTGGAAATTATTTGTATCCGGGAATGCCATGGGAGATTAATCAAGTGTTGGTTGCTGCTGAAAGAAGAGGCGGCGGGGAAGAGAACGCTTTGGAGGCTGCCATGGTTCATGTACTCGAACACGATGCACCTGAGCTCTGTGCATGCACCTATCATGGTCACTATGTGAGGATGGTTGGCATGGCTTAACAAATTCACCTGAAAATTAATTATGGTACGTGATAGAATTGCATATATATTGGGAAGTGATCAATGAATGAAAAATCATCCATATGCGATGACAAATTAATCTTGAAATTGTAATTAACTACTTAATTACCTGGGCCTTGAATTCCTCTAATGACTGCACGTCTGCGTTCTTCAACTTGATTGCAACACTACTTTGAAGAATCTTTCCTTTATAAACTGCCCCTTCTGAACTTCTATAAATCATCATATTCTCTGAAAAACCGTCAGTTGCATCGTTCAATTCCTCTTTACTGAAATCCCTGTACTCAAAATCCAATCCATTTGTTGCTGTCATCGCCTTTCTCTCTTTATAATACTCCAGCTTTCGCCTAGCAAAATCCATCTGTTGGCGAAATACCTCCATTTCTCTTAGCGCCACAACCCTTTTGCGCTCTGTGTTTGCGATTTCAGCCTCTACCCATGACTTCTCTGTAGACTGAGATTGTAGCTTAATCAAGAGCTCGCCTTTTTTATCTGATTCTGATGTTAGTTTGTGGTTGTTATCTGTCATGTTGCAAAATAAAATTTCCATCTGTTCTCTTACTGAGTCATGTTCTTTCTTCAAAGTTGCTATCTTCGCCATCTCTTGTCTTAAGCTGGCTTCAATATCACCTGCCTGAAACACGCGGTAAAATAATTAGTCAACATGATAAAAATCAGTATAATCAGATTAAGATGATTTGTTATATAATTATTAATTAAGTTAGATTTTTGTTACATGTTGATTACACATGGAAATGATTTGCTCAGCTTTTGTTCGTCTTTCTTCCTCCGCTTTTCTTTCTTCTTTTTTCTCTTCCACCGTCTTCTTAGCTCGCTCAATTTCTCTCAAGTGTTCAGTTCTGTTAAGAGAGCTCTGAATCTGGGTCATAAGAAGCGCCATGCGTTAGACAGTTAAGTTCTTTCAATACTGTAACTCTTGTGGACAATGCTAAGGAAAGAAAGAATATCAAACCGATCTTTTTTATGTTTGTGACTTTACCATTTTAGCGTCAGTGACTTCATGCTTGTGCATACTCTCCTCGCCTTGCTCCAATTCTAGTGAATTTGCAGCTAGCAAGCCTTGGATATATCTCTCAACCTCTTCGGCTTCTTCTTCCCACTTATGAATGACTTCTTCAGCATTAGAAGGTGAAAGCACACAATTAGAAGGTCTTGTTTCGTCTGCATTTGATGCATTATCAGTCTGCTTTCTCCCAAACAACCCCTTTAAACTGCCCTTAGATTTCTTTCTAAAATCAACAACTATTTTGCCTGATTCATCCACAAAATAAACTCCATTTCCATTTTCCTCTTTAGGTAAGAGTAGCTTCCCCCCACTTACTATGAATAGCTTGCAAAATTCTGGCTTGTGCTTGCGGACATAGCAGGAATCACTCGTGTCACTACTCGGCTTCCTACTAAACATGACATGAATATATTGATTGTTTTATGCGGAATTAGGTAGCTCTAAATTATAGCCATTAACAAAAGAAGAAGACTCTAGCAGAAAACTATACATTTCATGATTAAGAAGAATTAGTTGTTTAGTACTTCATAACTAGGGAACATTTGTTAGTAAACGTGAAAATCTTTAAACAAGAAACAGTGAGAAGAAAATTCTACCTTCGTTCAATGCAACGAAACAAAGAGGGAGGGAGAGAAATTATTTATGCACAAATTTTATGTTTATATATAAAAAAACCCTAGCTATTTCGTGTCAATAATATGTGGAATACAAAAGATGGGGCATGATCAGCATGTTTAACCTTAACAGAGCGGAGTTAACATAACTAGTATAACGAGCGAAGAATATCCGTGCAGAATGAATTAAGATCCTCTTACCAAGATAATATTCTTGTGTGCTTGAATCCCATGACCAACTTCTTGATTCCAAATTTCGTAATCTGCTCAACAAGAATCTGATGAATAGGTTCCTCGTATGCTTCTACTTTCAGAACTTCTGCTTCCACCTGCATAAGCTTTTCAAAATGTCAGCTTCAAGTTGCTAAACAAATCTTTGATTTGAATTCTTACATAAAATACTGTCTTTTTCGGTACAGAAAACAACATATTGCTGAGATAGTATTACAGATGAAACCTACTCCCAAAAATTGTCGATAATTTCTAAATTTATGAGTAAGAAAACTTTATAAGATGATATGTACACAGTTTAAATGGAAGCTAAAAATCTTGATGTTTAAGCAATCTCATTCGATTAGAATCACACCTTGGAACAAAGAGCCATGTAGTACTTGCTCAAGAATTTGTCCACTCTTTGCTGCTCTTTGGCCCTGAAAAACTCCAATTTCTCGTCGCTCACTGAACTACAAGGATACTTCCCAACTAAACTAAATATAAAACAAATTAGCAATTGATTTAAAAATAACTGAAGATGTAATTTATGTTTGCGATATCAGTTCATTGCTTACATGAGGTTTCCACAAAAGTTTTGGAGCTAATGTTGATATGGAGTAGGATAAAAGAGACGGGTTGAGATCTCCAGTGGTCGAGTGCCCACTTCAGTATCCCGATCCCTTCGACTACATTCTTCCCAACTGCGATATACACTTTCTCTTGTTGACTCTCCATTAATTGGTGTTCAAATTCGAGCTTCGCAAAGTGTCATATTTGAGAAGGAAGGGAAGAGGAAGAAGGGGAAGGTAGCCAAGGTTTTGTTTGGATGGTTGCCATTGTTTTCAACTGAAAATTGTGTGAAATTACCAAATGTATTTAATTACTTGGATGGTTATGAGGCTTTGATTGTGACTTGGAAACATTTTTTGCAATATTTTGATTGACCTTTACGCTCTTTTGCCGGCATTTCGAAGATGAGTTTTCTTGTTGTAGTTATCACCAAAGGAATATACTCTGTTAAACTAATCGGGGCAGTATTCACTTGTTAGTTAACCAGGTGTGTATGAAACATAGTCACCATCATATTAGGCATAGACTGTGGCTCCAAAATCAGAATTGGAGGATATTTCAGATATATATTTGCTCAACGAAATGGTCAAATTCAACGAGGATTGACAACGAGGATGTGAACATTACACTTTTCAGAGTAATCCCTGCCCATTTATTGAGTACAGTTGAGCCAAGTCAGTTTCTTAAAATTTGTGAATGAGCCAAGTCATCCAACAAAAAAAAAAAAAACCCAACTCTCTGAATTCCTTGAAAAAGATCCAACTCCAAAAAAATACAAGCATACAACATAGTTCATAACTTTATATTCCCACCAGAAATGGCCTGCAAACCGATGACTCGAACTTTCTAAGTGATCTATTAATACAACTGCAGTCGTCACATCCATATTTTTGCCAAAAATGTAGGCCGATCTACTACCTATTTTTCTGATGAATCATTTATCCAGTCCTTCGCTATCAAGAGATTCATCAGATGCCTGCCTCAAAACTAAGCACATGGCATGTGAGGCACCCACTGCTACTGAGATCACATGATGTGAACCGAGTTCTTCATCATCATCTGCAAGGAACTTCACTTCAGTTGGTGTTGGCTGTACCTCAGACGGTCCAGGAACACCTAGTTGACAATCCCTGGCGTTTCCCCACATGTATAGCTTCCCTTTATCTGATAGGACCCATGAAAATGTCATAAGCAAAATGTAGGCTTGGTTGTTATAACTATTAATTAGTGTGTGTATCAATATATCATTATTTGCTAGCAACAATTAGCTATGAAGCACGGACACTTGTTTCCAACACAGGTCTGACATCCTATTCCAAGAAGTAACTAAGCAGACAAAGAAATTAGAAGAGTGAAGAGCGAGTACATATATTTGACATCCTTTAGTCTACTAGGATAAGCAAGCAAAAGAAAATACAGTGAAGCACAAGCAGCATTACAGGTGAAGAACATAATGGGTAGTTCATCTAGTAGAAATAGATATTGGTTCTGTTGAGTAAAAATCTACTAGTCACAAGCCATTTCACTTAGAATGAAGTTATACAGCAAATGAGAAACAGCAGGATACCATGTTCCCCCAATCCATCAAATTATGAATATGGAACAATTAAATTTGGGTTTTGCAGCTCAAATTGGTGTAGACAAAGCAGAAAACATATTGCGCTATATAACACATTCAAAAGGGGAGTGGGAATCACTATGAACAGTTACAGGAACCAGAGTTATATTTGCATGTGTAAAGAGCATCCACACTCAATTGCTATTTTGCCAAATTTGCCAAATTATGAGAAAGTGAGCGCTACACTCATTTGCTATTTTGCCAAATTATGAAAAATGAGAAACAGTAGCTTCTCATATTTGAGAAACAGATTTGGCAATTGCCAAATATAGGAGACTGTATATAATGTTCCATCTCATATTTTTTATATTTTTTTTAGAGGATCGGACGCATCTTGTTGTTCCGTCTAAGTGGGTTTTTTTTTAAATTAAAAATTGATTGGACGGTACATCATGTACCGTCCATGACGGTACATCATGTACCGTCCATCCAAAAAAAAATTTAAAAACAAAAAATTGCATCATACGGGACATGTTGTCCCGTCTGACACCAAAAAATTCTTGGACGGGACATGTCCCGCTCCAACAAATGACTCCATTACATCATGGTTTAAGTATTAATTTAATGGTTTAGTGTTAATTTAATCATGATTTAGTGTTAATTTAATAACTAATTAAATCACTAATACCATTTAATAACTAAAACCAATTAAATTGTCCTAAAAATTACCAAAAAACCTCTCGGACAGAACAACATGTTCCGTTCATTAAACTTTTTTTCCCTCATATTTTGGCAAGTGATCACTACAAAGAAACTCTCATATTGCCATTTCTCATTTTGCCAAATTTGACAAAAACTAGTGTGGATGCTTTAAGAAGGCTAAGCATTCCAAATAAGAATCTTCCCAATAATATTAGTGAAGGTATTCAAAAAAAGAAGCTCATACCTGTAACAGCAGCTGATGATGAACCTCCGCATGCAATGTAGACAATGCGTTCCTGAGCCAAAGCCTCAACAGCAAGTGGAACTTTCTGAGTTTGGTTCAAACCATGACCTAATTGACCATGCCCTCCATGGCCCCACGAAAGAACTTCACCTTTGTCTAAGTTCAAAATTCAAATGTTTATTTCCACTATAATTTCATACAAGAACTGAAAATGACAGTTTAATAATTTCCCAAAGATTAGATATTAGTAGTACTGTAGCAGTGATAGAAACAACGGAATTACTAGATGCAACAAAGGGTGAAAATGCTAGTTTCACTTTTTACAAATTGATAGAGAGGGAAGGGATTTTAATTGCATTACCTGTTAATGCCAAGGAATGGTATCCCCCACTAGCTACCTGAACTACACGGACATCTTTGAGGCTGGGAATTGGTCGTGGCCGCCAATCACTGATATTATTGCCCCTTCCTAATTCATAGTTTGAATTTGCTGCAAATTGCAAAGAAAATGCTCCAAGTAAGGACTGGGAATGCAAAAAGGAAATGGTTATATTTGCTAGATTTTTGTGAGTTGGCCCATAATGCTGTAAGAAACATATATACTCACCAAGTATCGACTGCTTTTTAATTATGCCATGCAGTAGAGGTATGCACAGCAATTGATAAAGTAGAACTATATCACTTAACAACATAAACATCTCGTACTAACTGAAGTGAAAAGGACTAGAAATATTGAAATATTGAAGTAGATTGAAATATTGAATAGACTGAAATATTGAATTAGGTATGCACATGCAAGTTGAAGTAGATTGAAATATTAAATTAGAAGGAAATTTGTCTCAAGTGAAAAGGACTGGAAGTGTATATCTACCTAGAAAGCTGTAAATGTATCTTCCACTTTCTGCTAATTAGAATTCAGTTTCATGAGGTTTATCTTTATTTCACTAGTTAAATATTAGTGTGTTTACATTACATTTCTTGGTTTGATATCTTATCTAGTAATGACTGTATATTGGGCGGAAAATCGTTTATGGTGAGATGGAAGTGTTGTCATTTCTTCTCCTTCTCTAACATTTTTCTTTAATGTACCTCTTTTAATTCCTTCTCTGTCTCACGTTTTCCTCTCTTTTAATTATTTGATCCTCATCTTTTTCCATCATGTTTGTCACAAGGCTCCATTGAAAACCCAATTTAAATGGGAAAAGGAATGGATTAGGTTGATAATAAATAAATTGTTCTGAAAATTATTAATAAGATAATGACAATGTAAGAAAACTACGGCATTGTAGCCTTCCAAGACAGTAATCTAAAGAGTAAAAGGACACAACTCTAGAGCACAAAGACAAGATTACAATGGAATGGAGCATTAAAAAACTACTGAAAAATGTTCCTGTTATACACTTATACTATTAGGTCGAAAAAAGAAAAGAAGCTGATTGTGAATCCTCCAGATAATAACATAAACCTATTTAAATTACGAGCATAGAATGACATATTTTAAGACATTCTCCGGTTCTTACCTCCCCAGTTCCAGACTTGGCCTTCTGAAGTTAATGCCATGGTGAAAAACCCACCACAACTGGCTGCAGTGACAGGCACAGGCAATGCACTTACTTTGTAAGGGGTACCAAGAGAACCCGCTTCTCCTGGGCCCCCACCACTGCTAAGACCCAGTCTCCCTTCCCCTTCATCTCGTCCCCATATATAAAGCTCACCTGCAATGATAGGAGACATGCACCATTATATGTAAAGTTGTGAATATCAAAATAACATGAGAAATAAAATACCAAAAATTGTTTAGACTTAATAATTTACAATTTCCATGTTAATAATACTTAATCACATCTAGTAATGATTCAGTTCTTATTCAATCAAATCTTGGAATACATTTAAATATTTAATGGCAACTTCCAATGAACAGTAAGACATGCAAATACCAGGAATGTTCAAACTACAAACTACCACAAATTAGTGTAATAAGCTTTTAAGAATGTAAACCTAAAGAGGTACATCTACATTCCATGAGCTATTACTTGCATGGCATGATACAGTTCTAGGAGATGTATGTCCACATGACAAAAAACGTTGAAGTAAAAAACATAATGCCACATTTGACATACTATATTGCATGACTAGATGAGCAAGGGTATCAATATGTTGTACAGATGCACAAACTCACTCGGTCAATGCATGTTGTACATGCTGTATAGTAGTATTCTATCCAGTATGCTTCTCAATGTCGACAAACTCCAAAAAAGTATCCATATACTACATGGTGGCAAGTCCAAAGTACAAAGTACAGTTATTCAGAATTTGAATTTAAGTCAACTTCAGATTTTTCTAATTGGAGGAAGGCCAAATCCAATATGATCAAGAATACTACTTGGTTGACTATCCTAAAGCATTATTTCCTTCAAAAAAAAATCCAAATCATTTATTATGTTTAAATTGGAGATTGCTTCGATAATAAATAATACATGAATCATGATGATGAAAAACATCAGGTAACTAGCTAAAATCTTCACATCTTGCAATTATGTCTTTCTTTTCTTTCTTTTTTTTTGGGAAACTATCTTGCAATTATGTTAGTTGATGTTTGTGGTAGTCTACCACATCTGGTATGTAACTGGGTCTGACATATGGTTTTCCAAATGAACAAAATAAATTAGTGATGGCAAACAACTGAGATGTAATAACTGGTTAATCTTTAAAGCTATAAGAACACATAATAAATTAGTGATGGTAAACAACTGAGATGTAATAATTGGTTAAGCTTTAAAGCTATAAGATCAGAAATGTTTCTCGAATCTAGAGAGAAATACACCATTAACTTCGAAAAATATATATAATGAGCTTAAATATCCTGAAAGAAAATGTGATGCATTTATATAAATACAGGGCAAAGATGTAACTGCAAAAGCAACCCAAATGTGTCCATTAAACTTACAAAAACTAATTCTAAATTTTCACGATTAGCAGAAAACTGACCTGCGCTAGTAATAGCTGCAGTGTGGGCTCCACTAGTAGCAAGATGGGATATGGTTCCTTTCCAAGTACCACTCACAAGCCTAGGCCAAAGTTCCCTGTGATAAACAGAATGTCCTAGAGCTCCAAACCCTCCATAACCCCTGCAAACTTCATCCAATTGAGTACAAAGTCATTTTAATGTTCCAAAATCCAAATAAGCCAAACACACACACACACACACACAAAAGTGATTAGAATAACCTCCATATCGTTTTTGCTAAAGGCTAATCCATATAATACTTGAACCATTTAAAAAATGTCCACAGAAATTCTAAAGTGCCAATGCAACTAGATTTCCTAGTTCCTACTAAACCGATTCAGATATGCACATAATGAATTTCAAAACTCAATCTCCCATGTCACATTAGATTAAACTATAATTTCAAACCCCTTATCATGCAACATCAAAACAAGCCTCAATATGCAAGTATTAAGTATTAACCATTTCGAATCTAAATTCAGAGACAAAAAAAGGTCTCCCTCGAGAACCAAAAGGCCAGTTCCCAACATTATTCAATCAATCATTAAAAAAATTTTGATCGATGACCTAGGCAGTTAAAATCAGTTTTTTGAACTAATCAGTCTAGGAGCGATTAGTGATTAATCGGTTAATCGGAAAATAATCGGAGATTAAATTGAAAAAATCTTTATATATATAATTTAAAAAGATGTATCCTCATTATGTAGCAACCCTAAATCCTAACATAAACTATTATGAGATTATCAAATAGAAATATATAGTTATCGAGAAAAAGAAGAGAGTACTTAGTTTGAGCTGAGTTTGAAATATAGATGTGGGTCGGGTCGGGTTTGCTGGTCGGTTCCATCAAATAAAAACGACCGGAGAGCAGGAGCACTCCGAGTAACAAGATGTGTAGCAGATGTCGGCCGGATCAAGTATGCGACAGTGCAGGGAGAGAGACGGCAGGTCGGGTTTGGGTTTGCTCGATGAAGAAGAAGAGAATCAGTTTGGATTTGGGTTTGAAGAGAATTAGTTTAAGTTTGGGTTTGTACGAGGAAGAAGAAGAAAGAGGTGATATGTCGGGTTTAGGTTTGCGCGAGCACCGGAAGGGTTTGGATTTTGAATTTGGATTTTGGATTTGGACTAGATTGAGCCAAATAATGCAAACGAGTATGAAAATTAGAGAAAGAGATTTAATCGGTTAATCGGCCACTTAAAATCGGCTGATTAATTATTAATCGGCCAATTATTCCCGATTAAATCGTTAACTATTGAAATATTACAAATCGCTAAAAAAAAAATCGCTTAGCCTCAGATTAGCGATTAATCGGAAATTAATCGGGCGTAATCGAGGATTTTAACTTCTTAGTCGATGACTAGCTTTAGCCTGAAAAAAAAACAATTTACTATCCAACCCATTTCTGCATTAAGTAGCCAACTATTTGCATAGACATACTATGTTAGTTCGGCTCCAAACTTTAAAACGCCTCTACTACTGTAACTCCAATTGGACAGTTCATGCCGACCTTACGCTCCCACATGTGTTGCATCAATGTGACAATGTCATTGAACTATTGAGCTACTACAAGCGATTCGTACAAAATTACGACTTGCACGTGCTAAACAAACTAATACACCAAAGAGGGTAGACAAAATCTGTTACTGACCAGGTGAAGACCTCCCCAGCTGCAGTGAGCGCAGTCGAGTGGACCCCACCGAGCGCAACCAGCCTTACCTTCACAAGATTCGTGTTCTCCACAGGCTCGAACGCCGACCGCTCGTCCCCAAACCCTAGCCTGCCCCCGTCCCCCTTCCCCCAAACCCACACCCTCCCATCGGCGACCAACGCGGAATGGAACAGACCGCAAGCAACACCCACCTCAACGCCGACGCCGCCGGTGGTGGGACCCTCGGCATCGGGGAGGCGGCCGGGAGTGGGGGAGAGGGAGAAGGCGGGAGGGAGGAGGAGGGAGGAGAGGCGGGTGGGGTAGAAGCGGATCTCCTCCTTGCCGCCGCCGAGCTGGCCGGAGCTGCCGCGGCCCCAGGAGAAGAGCTGGACGGTAGTGCTTTGAGATTGGGGATGGGTGTAGATGAACGGAGGGGGTTTGACGGAGGTGGAGAGGGCGCGGAATTTGAGGAGGCGTGACATTTTGGGAGGGATTTTGGTTCGAGAGATGGGGAGAGAGAGAGGGTTTTAACTCACAATGACGGGAATTTTTCCCAAACTGACCCACTTTTTTAAAGTTTTTCCCAAACTGTCCCACTTTTTTAAAAAAATCCGAAATGGCGTACTCGCTTTCTCGGATAGGAATGTGGTCAAAATCCAGTCGCTATCTGATAAAGCTGAGTGTTGGTTTTGGATTTTTTGTTTCCTTCCTTAGCCAAGACTCGTTGTCTCAAAAAACGAACTTGTTTAACCAAACTCACTTTTTGAGATCGCGAGTATCGATTGAGAATTTCTTAAACCCCAGTCTCACTGTTTCGAGCATTGAGCACTCCATCTATCTCTTTCTCTTAACTTTCCCTCTTCGATAACCCATAAACCCTAGCCCCCAAATTCGAGCGTTTGGGTCGATTAATCCATCGAAATTTGTTTCAATCTTCCACATCCCTCTCAAGCATTTCTCCTCACACTCGCAAAACCCTAAGCCCCAAAATCGAAAATAATCATGAATTCATGATTTTGCGAAAAGGAGTGTGGTGGAAGGCTTTACATTCCCATCATCTGCACTATCTACATCCTAAAGCACCAAACTTTAACAGTATTTTTCTATACATTTGCATTTTTAATTACCGGTTAATTTTGAGAAATACCGGGAAATTGTTAGCGAAATTGTCAGAAATTAGTAATGATTTTAAATAGAAATGTTGAGAACTCTTACGTTATGTTGAGAAACTTTTCAGAATTTTCGAATAGAAAGTTTGATAATATATGTAGGTATGTAGTGTAGAAATATTTGAGAAATTTTGAATATAAATTTTGATAATATTTGTAGGTATATAATGTAGAAATTTTTGATAAATGTTGAGAAATTGTGAGAAATTTTGTATAGTTTGTATTTAGTTTGTATATAGTTATATAGTTTGTTTAGTTTGTATTGTTTGTATATAGTTTGTATAGTTTGTATATAATTTTAGAAATCTCACAATCAACATACACAATTCTTTATAACATTGGTATATCTAGCTATATTTGTAGGATGTATTTGTTTTAAATTGCTGATAACAATTTGTTTTAGTTGTAGTGTACTATTAGTTATTATATATGGCACGTGCGCGGGGTAATGTGGAGAAAGGAATGAGTAGTAGACCCCTAAAAACTCGAGGCACTGGACCACGTACTTGTTATGGCCCACCTATAGGTGATAGACGTGGTGGTGGTGGAACTGAGCGTACAAATGTAAGTGATTTTTTTTGTATTCGATCAGTTTGATTATCATTTAATAAAATGTCATATCGGCGTGCTGATTAAAAAAAAATTGTAGGTCTCAACTAATCCTACCGCTTCACCAAATGAGGCGGGCCCTTCTTCATCAGCTTATATTCCAACTGGAGGTCCAGGTCCTCTCGACCCTAGACTGTGACTTTGTAACCGCAACACCGCTCAAAAGCCGTGTTGGAAGGAGAATTGAAGGAGTGTACATTTAGGGGGCACAGTACATTGCCTATGTACCCACGGATTCACGAGCTTTTACGGGACTGCGACTTATACGGTATTGGACTGATGAGCTCAATTAAGGCAGATCGACCTCTTCTAACCGCATTTCTTGAGAGATAGTGGCCTAAAACCCATACTTACCACTTGCCGGTCAGGGAGATGACCGTAACACTACAAGACGTCTCGGTACTCACATGCCTTACAGTGATGGGCAGGCAGTAATCGTGTCACACCTCGCTTCCCAAAAAGGAACACGGAATACAGATACACAACACAAGTCCAGCGAATGGCTTTCACCATTCATAAGCAGTAAGGATCTTTACAACATGCACAAGAATAAACAAGAGATATACAAGGAAAATAATCAACCATGCATGAAAAAATGAATTAACATAGTCAACAGGATTACTTGAAAACAAGAATACTTAATCTCAAATAATTAAGTCTGGACCAAAACACACATCTGGGACAAAAAGAACAATACAAAATCCATAAACAAATACAATTTATTCCAACAAAATCAACAGGAAAATAAATTGTAGCAACAGCTCCAACCAACTAGAATGTTTGGCTACCTACTCTCTCGGGCAGCTAGTCACCAAAGTCTGCAAGTGTAATATTTTGCAGGAAGAGAAAAGAGAAACAAAACGCCTGTCAATGCAAGTTACGGGCCGCTTGTAGTGCAGGCAACAAGTACAGGAAAAACAGATAGACAAGTATAGAGTAATAGCGGAAGCAAGTGCAGAAGTAAGCATGGAAGGAATGTGACAACAAAATAAGGAAAACAATTCTTAATCAAGAACAGAATCAAATAGCATGGCAAGATAATCGGGTGTAAGTGGCATGCAACAAGTGTCAAGTAACATGCAAACAAGTAACAAGTAACAAGTGTCAAGTATCATGTTCAAGCAAGTACAAGGATGAGCAAGTGATCATGTTATTTTCAAGTCTTGTATCTAATCCTATCTAGGTAGCACTTCATGCGTCCCAAATTTTTACCACATGGTTGCTACATTCAAATAAATTGCATTTAGATTTCGTAGTGGATCATAGAGGGCAGTGTACTTAGGTACAAGTATCAAGTATCAAGTAGTCACGTTTCAAGTATCAAGTATCAAGAATCAAGTATCAAGTATCATGTATCATGTGTCAAGTAATCACGTGTCAAGTATCAAGTGTCAAGTAATCACGTGTCAAGTAAGATCTATGGATCCCTTCCGAGTACACATTTCTGTATTTTCCACTGCTAGATCTTTTCCTTTAACCCCGGCTTGATTTCTTGTTATTATTATTAAAGCAAGTATGGACGTGCACAGACAAGGCAAGAGACATGGTAAGATAACAAGGAAAAAGTTCAAGTTGGATAGAAGACACTAACGGGGGACAAAACAACTCATAATAGGCTAGGACAACGAGACTTTCAATTCTGGATAGCAAGATAGTACTGCACTAAAACCAAGATTCATGTTGCCAAAAGAATGCAAACTAGAATCCGTCAGAAAATCTAGAAACTATACTCTCAGCCGAATCCAGCGCATATACACAAGTCATATAACAACTACAGAAACATGGCTCAAAACAGCGTTTTATACAGATTTCATGTTCAGTCAGAAATCACAAAGTTGTATTTATAAGCATGAAAATAGCATTAAAACTTACTGATTAAATCTAATAAAAATATGGGGTATTCCCTAGTATGTCTTGTATCAGCAAATAAAATTTCATAATATTCTAATTCAGATAACATAGTCAAATAAATTCGGAAAACAGCGAGATACAACAAGTTTGTGAATCTGAAACCTTATACACAACAGTACTAAAACAGAGTTGGATTACAAGGTATAACTCGATAACCAAATCCATCAAAAGGGTTGCAAAAATAGATATAACATGCTATATTTTATATTCACAAAGTTTTAATCAACAGCAACTGGAATCGGGTTGAAAATATGGTTCTTTACTTAACAGCATACAGTTTTGGAAATATATTGGTTTGTTCACAAGCATGGAATAGTTTATAAAAGTCATTAATTAAATTCACAAAAGTTAGGGGTTAATCCCAGTTAAGTCTAGTCATAAACAGAAAAACATTGAATCCAAATTTTATCTTTAACATCAGTATTAAAATGAATAACTATACAAAAATCACAGAAAACAAAATTTGGAATTTTCAATACATCTGTAGCAAAACAACAATAACTCATACCTCACAAATCGAAACTAAGATCTGTCAAAAATTCTGGAAAATAGAAAACGAGATCTATGATTTATATTCACAAATTAATTTCATTTACTGACTTTAACAGGGTCAAAAATGCTGAAACAAAACAGGGCAACAGCAAAAACAGAAATCTCTTCTCGTGCATTAAATCAAATAGTTCATAGGCAACAAATCCAAACTAGAACTAAGAACAAAGCATGGTATAATAGATGTCCAAACAACATGGTATGGGTGCTTAACAAGTTTACTACAAGATACTACCATCAATACATCAAGCATGCAAGAAGTATACATCATATTATGGACCACGAAACAACATACATACATGCATCAAGAGTCTAGCTAGATCTAAACAAATTTCATATCGTGTGTGTAACAAATGATGACTACGGATGGATCAACAAATAGAGTCAAGATCTAATAAGGGTTCTTCATGAGAATGAATCTAGAAACGAAAGCGACACTACAGGCGGGATTTGGTACTTGTATATACAACAAAAATAATACAAGTTACTTGCCTTAGATAGTCGACGAATCTGATGAGGAGATGAGAATAACGAGAATAGATTCCCGACAACGAATATAATACTAACGATCACGAACGAGATGATCATGAACTCAACGCTTGAGGGATCAACCGCAAGCACACGAAAACCAAGGCAGTTGGGGGTGTTCTCTACGATGGGAGGACGATGGCAGACAGGGGACGACGACGGATGGCGGGTGCTGGCATCGGAAGGAAACAGGTCGAAAGGGGGGCATCACGGCTGTGGGTGCTGCTGCCGTCGCTGGCTTCGGGAGGACAAGGGAGAGGTCGATAGGGGGTTGCTGACTGTCATCGTGGGTGCAGGGCAGCGCGATAGTGGGATCGCGAGGGGGTCACGACAGGAGGAGGGCCGGCGGTCAGGTGGTTTAGTTGGGATGCAGGTCTGGGGAGAGAGGGATAAAGGAGAATTAGGGTTAGGGTTTAGGGGATAGCAATTAGAGATAGGAGTAACAAAATTTGTTGGGGGTTTAATAAAGAGATTTGGCAAGCAGGATTTTGAAGAAATCAAGAGAAGATAGGGGATAACGTGATCTGCTTGTTAGGCAGCTACAAACGTGAAGAAATATCTAGGGAAGACTGGGTCAAAGAATAGGGTATAGGGTAGCGGGTTAGGATCCAATAGGAGGGGTATAAGGGTTCAATTAGGGTAGACTGGGTAGAAAATCAGATCCAATAAGGCAGAATAAAATAAATAAGCGATTAGGTCATGAAATGCAGTAGATTAGAAACAATAAATCATCCAGAGAATAAAATAATTGGCTGTCAAATTGAATCACAAGAATTAAACAATAGATGAATACATATAGGGAAAGAAGAACAATACACGGTTCAGGAAAAAGAAAGAGTACAAACAGATAGGACACCCAGAAAGAAAGAATACAGTGCAAAATACAGAAATGGGATACAGGAATTACAAACCGGGACGATGGACTTCGATCCGGAGTATCTTGTGCAACAATACCTCGGTGTAGGAGTCAAAATGGGGGCAATAAATGGAATGTTTATTCGTTTGAAGTGGTTGAATGACACATTCAAGGATAGGTTGAATGAGGATTCGACTGAGTTCGATGTTAAGTGCTACTATAGGGCTTATATCATGAAACTTTTTGAAGGTGTTATGCTTCCGAACTCGACTAGACATTCGGTGCCATTGATGTACTTGTCTTTGATAGCCGATCTGCGAACAGTCAGAGTGTACAGTTGGGGTAGTGCATCGTTGGCCTCATTATACGACTGCTCTCTCAGTTCGATGCAGATTAATGGACCAATGATTTTTCTTCCGGTGTGGAGCTGGGAACGTATTCATGTTGGTCGGCTCGTTGTTAGTAGGCAATCACCAAATTAGTTGCATGCCCCCCAGGACCAACACATGTTACCTCCACAAGGTGTGTACTAATCTGGGAATCTCACATGGAAGGCTAACCCAAACAGATGTCTGACGTACTATCGAGATAAATTGGATAGACTGACAGATGAGTGAGTCAAGTGGGAGCCCTACACGGAGGAGTGTTTGGGTCGACTACCACCTATTTGCACGTCAAAGTGTGAGCTGTGGCTGACAAGGGCACCCCTATTCAACTTTGGTACAGTCGAGTTGTACTTCGCTAATAGAGTGCTTCGGTTATTTGGACTCCTTCAAGGTATTCCAGTTGTTGAACCATATAGTGCTGAGATGCATGCTGTTACTGGGATGGGTTGAAAACCAATTCACGATTGGGCTGCATGTTTGGTTACATATGTCAACATATGGAATGCGTACCGGTTCGATGAAATATTAGAAACCTTCCTCCGTTCGATGCATCGTTGCATGGAAATTATATGGCTTGGTATGAGAGAATGACTAAACGTTATATCTCTTCCACAGTACAGACTCCAGTGGGTGTGGAAGTCCCGATTCGCCGACGAGCTGCCGAACCAGCAGATGACCATTCAATGCAATTGCCTATGTTCCAACCAAAGGCATCAAGTATTTGTAAACTCGTAAGTTTTGTTGTGTTATTTTATTATTTTGTAAAATTTATGTTTACATATACATATGCACTTCACCTAATACTGCAACTTTTCTTGTTGTGTAGATGGCCCAGACTTGGATTCAGGCGAAAGAATGCATTGTTGTGTTGAGGAGTAATGTTGATGAACCGATGAAGGACTTCGCACGCAAGGTGATTACTTCATGTCGTGCACAAGCTGATGTTGTGGGCGAATGAGCTACATTAGATGCTATACTAGCGACTTCTGCATACCGAACCAGTCAGCGTGTCGTCGTCGTAAGAAAGTGGCGTATAGACCCCCATATCGTCAAAGAATATTGGAGAGCGATGACGAAGAAGAACTTGAAGATGATGAGGTACAAGAAAATGTTGAAGGGACACAAACACATGAAGATGATCAAATTTCCTTATCCGGTGTCACTCATGCTACTTCGGGTCATAATAAAAGGCAAAGAAGACCCCCCAAGTTTTTTACACTCATGTGTATCCCTTGAATTGAAGTCTTTGAAATTTTTGAATGTATTCATGAAAGTGAAGGAAGTGTGTATTCAAAAGATGTGTATTGTGAAGGAATCGTATGTGTTTGGTTAAGGAACTAATTGATATTTGAAATGTATAAAGCCACGTTGTTGAGTTCGGGGTGTGTGTGCGCCTGTTTATTGTGTTCATGTTCATTTATGGTTTGTTGTAAATTGATTGCATGGTTTGAGTTGTATTTGAATTAGTGATGGAATAGAAGTTGAGTGTATGAAGTTGGGGTAATGAATATGTAACACCCCGTAAAATTGGAAATGACAATTTTGCCCTCGTGTGTTACACACATATATTTTGTACCATTACTGGTAATATTTGTAACGTTTTTTCACTACGTATATTGGATTCCGACTATTTATGCATTTCCCATATTGATTTTATCCTATTTGAGTCAACTAAATTATTAAATTTCAATCTCTGTATTTTTACGTGCTTTTTACGTGTTATCAATGCACGTACCGATTACGTATTATTCCACTACTACATGTGATATTTTTGTGTTTCAATTATTTATTTTATGTACTCGAATTCGTTTTATAAACGGAAGTTCGTTTTTCTCCTATTTTTTTATACGTATAATGCACGTGTTTTCTATGTACGTAGTGATTACATCGTGTAATATATAAAATTAATAAATATATTTTTCTTATGTTATTTTTTATTATATTTTAATAATTTTCCATTTGATAATGCCGATTTTGCATTTTGATATTTTACGTGTGACGCACGTGTTTTTGGCGAATGTATTTGGGCATGTTTGTTTTCAAAATAAATTTTTGGAGTGTGTATGTTTATTTTATTTGTGCATGAAAAATTGCAATTTTTAAATTAAACTAATTTTATATGCACCTTATATATTATATACATACGTTTTAATTTAAATAAAAATAATTAATTGAAGAAAGTGTGTGCTAGTGCAAGCACGTGCACGTGTGTATGCATGAAGAGAGGTAGTGGCCGGCTGGTTTTTGGGGAAGGAGGGAAAGTACAATTTTGAATTTGGAGAGAGCGGGAGAAATGGGAGAGTGGGAGAGTGGTGAGTGGGTAGTTATTTGATGGGGAGATCAAATCCTAGCCATTCAATTGTTCTATAAATACCCCCTCCCCCCTCCCCCCTATTGTCTTCTCATTACACTAAATTTACAAATCTAAGAGAGAAGAAAAGAAAGAGAGTTAGAGAGAGTTCTTGTGTTGCATTTGGACGCTTGGAGTGCTCTTACTAGGAGGAGAAGGTGTCACGCCCCGCTTCCCAAAAAGAATACGGAATACGGATATGAGACAAAAGCCCAGCGAATGATTTTTATCATCCATAAGCTGTTCAAGAATCTTTACAAAATTTCACAAGAAAATTAGAGTCGGAAGCGAAAGATACAACCATGCATGCATAATTTGAAACAAGATACCAACGGAAATTACTTGAAACCAAATATAATAATCTCAAATAATCAAATTCTGAACAAGTCAATTATTCTGCGTCACATCGCCCAAATACAAGATAAATATTCAAGAAGTCAAGTACATCTTATTCAAGTTTAAGCAACAAGTAATAATAATAATAAGCAGAAAATCCAGCACTAGTACATCATCTCGCCAATACCATCTGGCAGCCGTCCATCCTGATCTGCAATTAGTAAATTTGCAGGAGAAGGAAGGAGAAAAACAGCAAGTACCCCTCAATTTCAAGTTAGAGCCACTTATAATGTAGGATACAAGTACACGGGATAGGAAAATCTAAATAACAACCTAGCATGGTATAATCATGATAACATGATATAAATCATAGCATGGCAAAATGAGTAAGTATAATGGCATGTGTCGAGTGTCAAGCAAACAAGTGTCATGCATCAAGTAACCAGTATCAAGAATCATGTAATCATGTAGAATGTATCAAGTATCAAATCTCATGTATCATGTAGTCAAGTGTCAAGTAGGCATGTATCATGTACAAGTGTCATATTCAAGTAGCATGTTCAAGTCTTGTAGTGATTACTATCTAGGTAGCACTTCATGCATTCCGGTTTTTTACTACATGGTTGCTACAACAAACAGTTTCGCTTTAGATTTTGTAGGGGACCATACAGAACAGTGTACTCAGGGACAAGCTCCAAGTATCATGTAATCATGTATCATGTAAACAAGCTCCAAAACCCAAACAAGCTCCAGTGTTATGTGTGTACGTGTCATGTATATCGTGTCAAGCTCCACATGTAAACAAGCTCCAATAACCACTAGGTCAAACCCAACTAGTTCCACATGTCAAGCTCCACATGTATATTGTAGCCACGAGAGAACACCAAGAAAAGAGTCGAGGGATTTTGTGTGGTGAAGTGGTCGGGAGTAGGGTGGATGAAGGCTCGGGTTGTGGGATGTTGGGGCTTGGGTGTGGGGTGTTGCCGAGATGAGGGAAGGCCGGGAAAGAGGATGGCGGCCTGGAGGGGAGCTTGGCCTGGGCTATGGCCGGGCTGGGGTTGTTGTCAGGTTTGCACACAAGAAGAGGGAGAGAGAGAGGGTGGCCGGGATTGAAAGGGAGAGAGACTAGGGTTAGGGTTTGTGTTAGGGGGATAGAGAATATATATATATATATATATATATATATATATATATATATATATATATATATATATATATGGGGATTAGGGTTGAGAAATACAAGTTGGGTTAATGGGTATTTGGGTTGCGGGTAATTAGAAGTAGCAATGAGATTTGTTTAATTGGGCTTCAAAATAGGATACAATGCATACGATATCAAATAGGATTGGGGATAAATAGGACAACCAAATCACCACCGCAACAACCACCCAAAATAATAAAAAAAAAGAAATATAAAATAACGAGAACGAGACCAAAATGAAGAAGGAACCAAAATAATGAAGAAGGAAACAAAAGGGACAACCAATCACTCACGAAGAGCTAAAAATGAAATAAAACGAATATATATTGAAAACAACCCAATATACGGTTCAGAAAAAAAATACAAGAGAGAAAATACACCAAAACGAAAAAATACACTCCAAAATACACAAAACGAAAAACAGGGGTTACATAAGGGTTAGGTGATCTTGTTGGAGCTAGGAGTCTCTAGGAGTTGTGTCTTATTTTTACAAGTCTTCTTAAGAGGTGGGTGGTCTTAATGCTTTCTAATTTATAGGATGAGCATGCTAGTTTTGACAATGAGTAATGTAGATTATTTTGATGTGATAAATGTAGACCATCCCACGCTGCTGTGTTTGTGCCATGAATTGTAGGAATAATGTGGTGATCAAATAATTGGTTAGATATCATGATAATTAGAAAGAGGAAAGAAAATAATAAACAAATGAATTGTTGCCATGAATTATACTAGTTTATGCATGTTGGAATGATAATGTCGAATTTTATAACTTGCATGAGAGAGTTTTAAAGATTTTCTTTGTAGTTAAGAAGTATGTAGTAAAATTTTAATTGGTACAAATGAGTTCATAAAGTGGGTTATAAGAGATACATTTTTTTGTATTTTTTTTCAAAATTGGAGAAATGCAAATTGATGTGTGCAATTGAGAAAAAATGAATTGAAAAATATATATATGGTTATAATATGAGTTTGAAAATCGTGGGTTACTATTTCTCAAATAAAGTCAGTCTGGAAGTATTACTTACAGTCTAATAAACAGAGTAGAACGATTGAATAATCGAGCTTTGCGAAAATAAACTAATAACAGTACAGTATGAACTAAATTATAGCAATCTATTTTCATATCAGTAGTCAGTGATGGACTTACTGGTTAGAGGGTGCACTACAGTACTGTTACTGTCGCCGTGGGTTGAGTCTTGTCTCTTGGTTCGAAACCTGGTATCCCACTTTTATTTTTGATTGATTTTTATTTCCCCAAAGCACTGTAGCACAGTATAAAGAACTTTCGGCCCACCTTTGTGACAGAAAGTCCACTTGGACTTATTGGTTCTCGGTGGCATCTAGGGTCGGTTACTGTAGCCTCGGGGCGAGGCTTGGGTTCGAAATCCGATGGCTCCATTTTCTTTTCTTTGATGTTTTTGAATTAAATGAAGGGTTTTAATGCAAATAAAAATTTGGGAAAAATTGTAATATTCCCCTAAAATGATTTAGAGTTTATTAAAAATAATTTCATGATGTTTCATGTATTTTGTGAGGAATTAAAAGTGAAATTGAGATAGTTAATGAGTTGATGAGTTTGAAAATTTATTTAAGAGTATGACCTTGATTATAAGAAGATTAAAATTGGCAATGCAATTGATTTTTTTCTCTAAATGAGGTTCTATGATTATTTTGGTTTAGTAAGAATACTTGATATGGTTTAAGATACTATGTGTGATTAAATAATGAGATTTGAAGTGATTACTCATATGTTTTTTTTTGAAAGAATTGTGAATAAGTCAATGAATGAATTATGAATGATACAAAAGTAAGATATTGATTAAGTTGAAGATATGAATACAATAAAGTTTAATACATGATTATTGAAGGGTATAAGTACCAATGAATTCTAGAACATGAAAGGTTGAGACCCCGGGTACTGGCAATGTTGAATTAATTGTTTGATTTTTGAGATATGGCTATGTGAGCTATCTCGTATTTGTGATTAAGTCCGGTAAGGGGTAAAGATAACTCATGGGCGGATCTGGGCCCAAGCAGCCCAAGCAATTGCTTTGGGCCCCATATTTTTAAAGTATATACAATGTTAAAAAAGTAAAATGTAATATTTTGTGATATAATTACATTGTATTAATAGTTGTCTTATTAGCTTAATTGGTTAGAGTGTTGTGTTAGTAATGTGAAAGTTGCAGGTTCAAAACTTGCACGAGCCAATTAATTTTTCAATCATTTTTATTTTTAAAACTAATTATTCTTCACATAGCCATACATGCCATTTTATCATTTTATGAATTTAATATTATTTTTCACTTAGTCCATGTATGTCACTCTATGATATTTTTTCAATGTTCTATGACATATAATATTTATTTGTTTATGATAAATTTCTAACCAAATTTTCAAGTGCATATGTTTATTCTACATTTTAAGCTTCTATCTAGTATCCTCATATACATATAATCATCATCATTTCATTTTGATCGTGTGCTTTAATATATCATATTTACCTCTTTGAGATAACATATTTCGTTTTTGTTGTTAGAGTTTGTCCGGGTTCTTTTTGTCCACGAGGCATTTCATATAAAAAAACGTACATTATCAATTAACTTTTTTTTGAAGCATATATATAAATTTGTTTTCATTTATATAGTTTGGTCTCTAATGCTCCAAATTTGTTTGCATTTAAATAATTGTCATTATTATTTTGTTAACTTTCAATAGGTTTCATTTGAGAATTTTCTTAGGGTCCCCTAAAATTCAGATATGCCCTTGAGCTAACTCTAGGTGTTATAATTTATTCATGTCTTGAACTGAAGAGCTAGGCACTAAGTGAAGATGTAGTAAACTTGGGCAAATGTGAGTGGAGGGCTTCTATATAGTCGAGTGGTGGATCTCCGGGACTATAGACCCAGTCGGGCGGTGGATTCCGGGAGTGTGGTTGCTCCGATGGAGACGAGCTTTTATTTTAAATCCGGGACTATGCGTAGTCGGGCAGATAGTTTGCCGTACTCCAGTGTATATATGTATACCCGGGATAGAGGGACACTGACGGGATGTTCGCACGATGAGGATTCTGTATAGTCGGATGGTGGACTCCGGGACTGGGATCCGTACTCGTGGAATGTCTAAACTTTGTTTTGTTAATGGGTAGTTGTCATGGCGAGGGATCGAACCCTTTATTGTGGAGTACGTAGGACCTATGTAGTATGGGATGCATAGAATCCGAATAAGTATGCATTAGTGTCATCTTAGCGTAAAACATCTGTATTAGATATTAAGGCATTGCATACACTTACATGTTTAGAGTAGTCACTTTTAACACTTCATTTTATCAAGTTTGTGGTTTTTTAAAGTATTAAGATCGTTATACTTTCGGCATAGTGAGGATGATCGTGTATAATATTTTTGTCGGTTGTAAGCAACTAACGTGCCCACAATTTTATATGCAGGATTTTGATTTTTCAAGAAGATATAAAGTTGACTTGATGCTGATGATTATTTAAATGTTCAAGTTGTTACATTTGTATATTTTTCGTTATTGTACTTCAATTTACCTTCCGCTGTGTTATTAAATGTAAAAGACTCTGTTGTAATATAAATTTTCAAAATTCCTTGTAAAATTGTACGAAGTGAAGTGTAAAGATCCTGTGGAACTTGGAATTCAGCCTTATTTGGAATTCGGGGTGTTACAGAATATGTTGGAGTATACATGAATTTAAAGGTCAGACTGCAACTACAGTTTTGACTTGGAAATATTTGGCCTAAACTCGGTTTCTGAGAAAGCGAGTTTGGTTCAAACTTCCTCGCTTTTTGAGAAAGCGAGTTTGAAGGCTAGATATTTGCTAAGAGCATCGGACTCAAGACTCACTACCTTAGATAGTGAGTTTGGGTCAAAGTGCCTCGCTATCTGAAATAACGAGTTCAGAGTTAGAGATTTTTAGAGACTAGCTGGTCTCTGGAAATCTCACTATCCACACAGTCGCTATCTCATAAAGCGATGAGATTTGGCCTAAACTCTCTTTTTGAGATAGCAAGTTTAGGCCAAATTCCATCGCTTTCTGAGATAGCGACTGTGTGGATAGTGAGACATCCAGAGACCAGCTAGTCTCAGGAAGTTTATCAACTCAAAACTCGCTATCTCAAATAGTGAGGCACTTTAACCCAAACTCACTATCTGAGATATCGAGTCTTGAGTCTGATGCTCTTAGCAAATATCCAGCCTTCAAACTCGCTTTCTCAGAAAGCGAGGAAGTTTGAACCTCAGAAAGCGAGTTTAGGCCAAATATTTCCAAGTCAAAACTGCAGTTGCAGTCTGACCTTTACATTCATATAAACTCCAACATCCATGAATCCAAATTCATTCACAATCTCTCAACTTCCAATCATTTTGAAACAAATGGGAATTATCATAGTTCAAAATGAAACACATACAAACTACTAGAAAGTCCACATCACATAATAAAATAAATACAAACTACTATAAAGTCCACAAAACAAAGACAAACACATCGGAGTTTTACATGGTTGAACTATTTTGAGATCCTCTGGTACTACATCGCCGCATTTTGTGTCCATGCAACCCACATTTCGAACATTTCATTCTCGTACCCGTGCTATACCTATCCCTTATATCCATGTCGTTGCGAATTCTCGTAGTTCTCGGCCGACCTTTTCTTGAACGTCGTAGGATTGCATCAACTATGAGTCATGGTCCATCAATAATAGGCCAATATGCTGGATCTAGAGTAGGATGAAAGAGGGGAGCCCATGTTTGTGCTAAGGCAGTAATTGAGTAAAATGTATCAACATATAAGGCTTGTAATCAATTGCACGATATGCACAAGCTGTCAACACATGGGAATATGGAATATGATATAGCTAAAATTTAATACTTGTTCATGTTTTAGTACCCAAGTTAACATTGTGCAAGTTCCCACCCTTTCGATCTCCACCTACCATGCATATACCTGTTTTGACGGAAAAAAACTCTAGGATCATGATGAAACATTATAACCTCATGTAGGTTTGCTATCTCATGCCGAATATCGATCAATTCTTGTACTCTCTGAGCAAAAATCTTTCCTTCAGATAAAAGCTTAACGGCTTCCTGTCGACAGGTGGTAAAGTAAGAATTTAGACAATAAAAGATCATTTCAACAAATACAGTTACCGGTAAACTACGGACACTTTTCAATACTGAGTTGAAAACTTCTGATAGGTTCGTAGTTATTATGTCGTAGTGTCGACCTCCATTTGCATAAAGTGCCCATTTCTCAACCGGTTTCTCTTTCAACCAATTAGCCGCCTCAACATTGATTGTTTCAAGTTCAGCGAGTTTGGTGAAGAACTTTTTTGGGTTGGTTTTGACACTCTATAATTTTAGTTTTTTTCCTCATAGCCTTGCTACCAAATTTACTGAAGATATTTGTAGCAAAATGTCTCATACAATAACGATGATATGCATTAGTTTCGTTCCAAGCTCCGTTTTGCAATTCCATAGCGGACAAAATACTAGCATAACGATCGGAGATAACACACAACTCAGTTCGATCGGTGAAAAATACTGAATGCAACTCATGAACCAGGTCCAAGTATATATACTCTCTCCATTAACTAATGCAATGGCAAAGAGAAATAAATGATCATTCGCATCCAGGGAAACAGCAGTTAACAAACAACCCTTATATTTACCGTACAAGTGAGTTCCATCAACACTAATAACAGGTCTGCAAGACTTGAATCCTTCAGTGGAAGCACCAAATGCCCAAAATACCCCCTTGAATGTTTCCTCGCTAGAACCAGACTAATATTTAATCCAGTAGGCAATGGTTCCTGGATTTGCTGCTTGTATTGCTGATAGAAGATAAGGCAACTTCGTATATGCTTCGAAGGTACTGAACAACCTCTCATTTGCTTTTTGTTTTGCAATCCAAGCCTTCTTATATGAAATCTGATAATTATATTGTAGTTTCACTAGCTCAATAATGGCCCGCATTGTTAAACCTATCTCAGCCTTCACCACACTCATAATTAAATTGCAAACAAGGTTAGAATCAACTTTATAGTAGTCCTGATTCTGTGTTGGATTCGTAGAAGTATGAGGCTCAACTATATTCTTAACCAGGATTTTTTTTTCCACCTTTGGAATGATTGCATGTAATCTCCAAGGGCAGCCACCCTCACTTACTACGGGAGAAATTTGCACCATCTCCTCAATTGTACTTTTCCTAGGAGTGTAACACCCCGTAATTTCAAGAGCTATACTATAGTAGTAGTAGTAGTAGTAGTAGTAGTAGTAGTAGTAGTGGTATATATATATATATATATATATATATATATATATATATAATATAAATAAAGTGAATGGCAAAAAATGTAAATAAGTGGAAATGGGGGGGGGGGCACGTGAAGAACAGCAGTGTAAGTGCTGCTTGCATGCTGGTGACGTCAGCGATGACATCACCTTGGGGGCCGCTCGTTTGTGAGAAGAGCAACGCGCCTGCTGCTTGTGAGTGGTGACGTGGGCATAGGGCCCATTACATGGGTCGCTGTGCTCTCGGGAGAAAGTGGAGAGAGGAGATTATTAGTCCCATATCGGGATTTTTAATTGATTAAAATAACTATAAATAATATAGCCCATGATCAATAGTCACCAATCTGGTTAACCACCTCTTGAGAGGCAGCCTATGGTGGGCAGTTGTACTATACTATAAATAATTTGTCTGATAAATTATATAAATTGTCTGAGCTTGGGGCAGGGGCATTACAAATAGTATCAAAGCCGACTTTCGACACCGAGTGTGGGGCATGTCTATATAGTCGGGCGGTGAATTTCGGGACTATAGATCGAGTCGGGCGGTGGATCCGGGACTGTGGTGAGCGAGCCCAGTCGGGCAGTAGATTCCGAGACTGTGGTAAGCGAGATAAGCCTCAATTAAATTCGGGACTATGATTGATCGGGCGGTGGATTCCGGGATCATGATTAGTCGGGCGGATAGGAAAGCAGATGCTCCACATCGGCTAGAAAGTAGATACTGCACTAGATTGTGCATGCCTCGTGCTCAGCGAGGATGCTAATTTTTTAGGGGAGGGTATGTAATACCCCGTAATTTCAAGAGCTATACTATATATATATATATATATATATAAAGTGAACGGAAAAAATGTAAATAAGTGGAAATGGGGGGGGAGCACGTGAAGAACAGCAGTGTAAGTGCTGCTTGCATGCTGGTGATGTCAGCAATGACATCGTCGTGGGGGCCCGCTTGTTTATGAGAAGAGCAGCACGCCTGCTGCTTGTGAGTGGTGACATAGGCATGGGGCCCACTACCTTGGTCGCTGTGCTCACAGGAGAAAGAGGAGAGAGGAGATTATTAGTCCCATATCGTGATTTCTAATAGATTAAAATAACTATAAATAATATAGCCTATGATCAAGAGTCACCAATCCAGTTAACCACCCTTTGAGAGGCAGCCTGTGGTGGGCAGTTGTACTATACTATAAATAATTTGTCTGATAAATTGTATAAATTGTCTGAGCTTGGAGCAGGGGCGTTACAAGGTGCCAACTTACATTTAACGGTATACAGTTTCGTTGTAGATTTCAATGTGACGAATTCCCGATGTTTCTATAAAGAGTACAGCTTCACAGTCTGTTGAACCGACTCCTTACTCAAACTTCTGTCTAATGTACAATTCGTCTACATTGGATGAACCGAACGACTCATGTGGAACTTGATGTACTCTAGCACCTTGTGTCATCTCCTCAGTAACATGAGCATTAACATTAGCATAGCTATCATTAGCTCTCACGTAATTATCCCTCCTCTCATCTGTGTTTACATTTGTATATTCATCATCTTCGTCCTCATCATCATTTTCTATACTCTCATCAACTTCATCGTCCGTTTCTTCATCTTCTTCATCATCATCTAATAGGTCGTTGTTAACGGTAGCATTTTGAAATAATTCATAAAAAGTATCATTTTGAATATAATCTTGAACCAAACTAAGTTGACGTGGCAACTCAACATCTATAGAATTCGGGCGTGTTCTATTTGTGAACGTGTCTTCTTGTGAGGACAGTGGGATTTCTTGTGAAGTTTGAAATGGGTTAGACCTCATCTGCTATGTCGGTACTTTCCGTACGAAACTTGAACTAGGATTAGCACATGCCTGAGCATTCATAATTTGGATTTGCTGAATATATAACTCCAATGCAGACCAACTACAATTGAGAACAAGTGTTCTACCAATCATTGACTTCATAGCATTATGAGTAGATACGGGCACTGTCATAAAATACTGACCATCTCATTTTTCCGCTGCATACCGAGCTAAAATTTTCACATTTCATTGAGACCTATTCCAATTAGTAACTTCATAAATTTTCTCAATTACTTCTGCCAATGCAATGATACGTGGTGCCCAAACCATTTCAGGATCAACGACACTATAACAACAACCTATCTTTGGATCATGAATTATTTCACCACCAAAATATAACCAAATAGGAATATCGTAATCCATACCTATATATATTTATACAAAAATACAAGTTATTATCTAGTCACAAAAAAAACCTACAGAAATGTACAAAAGAAAAGGTGATATAAATCATACCTTCAAAACTCGCTATCGGAATGATATAGCCGTAGAAAAATGAGTAGGAGAGTTGAAGTTCCTTTCCTCTTGAAGTTTATCAAAATTCTAAATATGGGTCTTCCAAAGGATGAGTTTAGGGTTTTGAGAGTAGAAGGAGAGAGGGTTAAGAAAGATTAAGTGAATAAATTAGATTTATATGAGATTTTGTAGGTAGGAGGTCGAATTTGGGAGGCTAGGGTTTTGGGTTTCGGAGTTAGGAGTAAGAATTGAGAGAAGAAAATAAAAAAAATCGAGTATGGGTTTAAGAAATCCCCAATCGACATTCTGTCTTAAACAACGAGTTTGGTTAAAACAAGCTCGCTGTTTGAGACAGCGAGTCTGTGGTGAGAAAGTTAAAAAAACTCCAACCGGCACTCGCTGTCTCAAAAACCGAGTTTGGTTAAAACAAGATCACTTTTTGAGACAACGAGTCTTTGCCAAGGAAGAAACCAAAAAACCCAAAACCAACACTCGCTTTCTCAGATAGCGAGTGGATTTTAACAAAACTCGCTATCTGAGAAAGCGAGTGGATCATTTTGGAATTTTTTTAAAAGTGGGTCAGTTTGAGAAAAACTTTCAAAAAGTGGGTCAGTTTGGGAAATATTCCAATGATGCTAGTGGATCCGATTACCCGACAAGTACCAAATTATTAACACGTTCATTTCATAATTTCATTTTTTGTAAAATGTTTATTTGAAAACAAATTTGTTAGAGCATCTGCCGTAACTCAAAATTTGGGTATTTGGTATTTAAAAATAGGAAATTTTGGTATGAGTTGTAGCCGTTTAAACCCAAAATTTGGATTTTGATTTTAAATTATAGACGAACGGTATATTAAGTCTCGTCCCATGAATTATCTATCTTTTTTTATATAAAAAAAGACTCATATGGCAAATGATTTCCCATCTGATGGATTTTTTTGTAAAACAAAAAACAAGTGAAGGGAAATCATTTCTCGTTTGAGCATTTTAAAAATTATTAATCATCATCACGGACGGGGAATCATTTCCCGTATGATAGTTTTTTTTAATTTTATTTTAAAGAAGAGACAAAAAATCGTCTTGCGTCCGATACAAATTTTTTTTGAACGGACGAAAGATGATATTTCGTTAGCTATATTTTGCAAATTCCAAATTCTCCTCCCAAATATAGCCGACCACTATTCCTCTCCAACCCAACATTTGGGTATTTTGCCAATGGCTGCAAGACTTTTTTTCCCCGAATTTCGCAAAAATTTGGGAAAATAGCCAATGAGTACATATGCTCTTAGTACTCAGTTTTTAGAAATCTAGGCACGCAGCTCAAGGTTAATAGGAATAATATAGCATTTTCGCATGAAGAATGGGCCGACTGGAAGAATGGGGGTTGTCTCAAGGTCCATTAACTCAACTATATCTACAATTAGGGCTTGTTTGCTGCCCCAAAAGAAAGAGATTTCTGGCCAATCACAGTTGTTAGTCAAATTCCTCAAATCAAAGATTTGTTGCTAATTCTATCCATTTACCAAATAAACCCTAGCAAAAGCAGTGGAAGACACATTTATGGTCTATCTTCCACAACTAATTCTTGGCCTATAAAATACCTTCCACCTCCATCAGTCAAAGGTGCTTCATATTTTCTTCACTAAAAAAAACCATAATCATTGTTTTGATGACTGACTTGAGCGCCAGAGGGCCTTACGCCACATTAACTTTCGGTGTGATACTTTTTGCAGGTTTACTGATGTTTCCAACCAGTCAAATTTAGATCATGATCAATGGTTCAGATTGTTGCTTTCTCCATCAATAAAATAACTCATATCTGACTACTCCCACACTGAACTTAGCATCAATAACTAGCTTTCTACGGAAGGTGTGAAACTAGTTGGGTTTGACCCGAACAATGTGAAAAGTATTTTGTAAGTACTCTGTTATGGGAAATTTAGGAAGTGATTATCTTTTTATAGAGGGTGTGCCCCCATTCGAACTTGAATAGGTGGGTCTGAAGACGACCATTAGAAATCCGAGTTGTATTTGAACTTTATAGAACCCACCCATTCAAACTTGAGCTTTATACCGGAGGTAGTTTTATATACTGTATTTATATGTATACCGATTATAATTTTCAAGCATTCGGATATAATATTGCAACTTATATTATACATTAGCAATTAATTTTCAACCATTGATCTAAGTTGCTGGAAGGTCAAAAATTCTAGATATAATTTGCTAGAATGTTGGAATTTCTCGATTCTTTGCAAATTGGGCAAGTTGCAGATTTACCATTCAACCAACGGAGATAATGTATCAAGCCTAAAAGTTTCATTCAAATGGTGACTATTGATGCTACTTGTTTTTGGGTGTGGGGGCAACAGGTGTGAGTTCTTGTAATTTGTGAAGCAGAAGATGCGGTACTGGCATTGATCCCACCCTCGACTGTAGGACCGGCTCGGGGGTAGAAGGAGTAAGGTAGAGGTCGGATGCTTGGCTCGGATCTCGTAGCTCGGCTCTGATCTTCGAGGCTCGGCTCGGACTTTCGTACCTGCACACTACCTAGAAACACCAGAAGAAATCCCGGTGATAGGCCCTCCGACGATCTAGTCAGTCATTGAGAAAGTAACAGTAGGTAGGGTTCAGGTGGGGAAAGATTTATTACCTTTGAAAGTGAGGAGGGGCCTGGTATTTATAGGTAAGGGTAAACGGGTCTGAGACCCTAACGGACCGGGTTGGGCCCGTTTGCCTGTGGGCCTGAATGGGCTGAAGCCCGTTGGACCTGCTTTGACTTGATGATCATGGAAGAATGAAATTTGAGGGGATCTGATGGCCCAGATGGGGCCACGTCATCTACCATATATCAAGAGACCCCCACTCCTGGAGGGCTGCATAAGCCAATTCTGGAGGAGTAGTCTGTCTCCGTAGGAAGAGTGGAGCGGTGTGTTTGGTGAGTATGATTTCTAGTTTCTTGGAGTGGTAAGTGGGGTAGGACGAAGGAGATCCCCTGGAAAAAAGGGGGCATCGAGATCCGAGAACCAAGGGTCGGGAGCCGAGCGTTGAGCATCGAGTCCTAACCTATGATAGAGCTAGGAATTGGCTCGGAGCTCATGACGGGCATTCGAAGGTCGAGCATCGGTGGTCGAGCCTCCGTGCTTGGGCACCAAGCGTTGAGCCAGTGCCGAGCGTTGAGCCCCCTACTTGTGTGAAAGTTAGGTGGTGGTTCGAGGTCACTACCGAGCATCGAGCCCCATTTCCTGTGTGAAAACTAGGGTGTGGCTCGAGGTCACTGCCGAGCATCGAGCCCCCTGCCTGTTGTGAAAGCTAGGTGGTGGCTCGAGGTCATTACCGAGCATCGAGCCCCCTACCTATTGTGAAAGCTAGGGCGTGGCTTGAGGTCACTGCCGAGTATCGAGCCCCCCTTCCTGTTGTGAAAGCTAGGTGGTGGGTCGAGGTCACTACCGAGCATCGAGCCCCTTACCTGTTGTGAAAGCTAGATGGTGTCTCGAGGTCACTGCCAAGCGTCGAGCCGCCTTTATTGTGTGAAAGCTAGGGCATGGCTCGAGGTCACTGCCGAGCGTCGAGCCACATTGCCTCCGTGAAAGCTAGGGAGTGGCTCGAGGTCACTGCCGAGCATCGAGCCCCCTACCTGTTGTGAAAGCTAGGTGGTGGCTCGAGGTCACTGCCAAGCATCGAGCCCCCTTGCTAGTGTGAAAGCTAGGGCGTGGCTCGAGGTCACTGCCGAGCGTCGAGCCGATAAAGCTTGAGAGAAAGCTAGGGCATTGTATGTGATGCTGAAGTCATGGGGGTGGAATTCGAGGCATCGAAATCTTATTAGCCGTTAGATCTTGATGATCAAGATTGAATTGATCAGGATTCCAACGTAGAATTCGAAGCGTCGAAATCTCATCAGCCATTAGATCTTGATGATCAAGATTGAACGGTCGGGATTTCAATGCGGAATTCAAGGCATCGTTAGTCACTCTATAAATCCTCCACCCCTGCCCATTTCTTCACTTTGCTTTCTCTTTCTAAAAACAGGAGCTTCTCACTCGATCCACCGGCGACGACTTTTCCGTTGATCTCTCCGTTCACGAAATACAGGTTAGTATTTTTTTGTTATGTCACGCTCTTAGTCCGGTTCCGAAGCGAGTTCTTCTGGCCGGAATGAAGGGGATTGTCAGTTGGACTCCACGTCCTGGGATCTAGACGACCAAGTTTTGGAGGGGGATCGTCAATCGGACTCCATGTCCTGGGATTTAGATGACCAAGTTTTGGATGTGGTGCTGCTCCAAAGCCGCAAGCCGCCCGTTGTAGAGTCCGCTTCTACTGGAAAGGTCGAGGTATTAGGTGAGGAGGTTGAGTTAGGAGTGGTGGATCAGGGAGGCAGTGAGGGAGCAGTCGAGGGAGAGGCGAATGAGGAAGGTAGCGAGGAAGGAGAGGTTCTCCCCCCTCTCCCACCTTTGGCGACACCATCTCCGCCAAGGCTCCTCGCATCCGAAAGAAGAAGAGGAAGTGGCACCTGCCGGATAGTCCAAAGACACCAGATGAGTTCGAGCCAATGCACGGGCTTGACGTCCCAGACTACAAGAACCTACGGTATATCAGGATGTACCTGGATGACATCGAGAACTTGGTTCAATTTGGCAAAGAGGAATCCTCACCTGCCTGGACACAGATAGAGATAGACAAGGTTCAGTGCCTCCTGAAGGACGACTATCTGCCTGTGATAAGGGCCAGTTATTTCATCGGGCGGGAGTACGAGCTGATGATCCCGAGCCTTGGTCTTCGCCCTACCACCGAGTTCGCTCCTCAATACTGCATGTTTCCTGAGGACGCTTTCATCCCGGGGGTAAGGCTGCCATTGCATCTGTTCATCAAGAGGGTGCTAAAGTGGGGGGAGCTCTGTCCAATGCAGTACGATCCCAACTCGTGGAAGCAGTTGGTCTGCATCATTCTGAAGTGCGAAGAGAAGAAGGTGCCCCTGAAGCTGAAGTATTTCCGGGCCGTCTTAGGGGTGAGCTCGCTCAGAGATCAGGAGGGCATCTACTACATATCGTCTCACCCCCACAAGAAGGTGGTGCACGGGCATCTGGATTCCATCAAGGGGTGGAAGGCTAAGTATTTCGTGGTCCGAAGCGAGGTGCCTTAGGAGATTTCGATAGTTTAAAATTTTTACAAGCCGAACCACAAACCTCCGAGGCGGAGGGACTTGACAGAGACGGAGTGGGCTGATGTTGATTGGATTATCGAGGGATATAACATCGGTTGGCCGAATGTGACAGAATCGCACTTAGCCCGGATCGAACTGAGCTCAACCGACCCTTGTATTTTTTTGTTTCTTTTTTGTTTAACTTTCTGCCTTCGTGTTAACATTCCCTCTTTTTTTCTCTACAGCGATGGATCAGTCAAAGCTCGACGCAAGGAAAGCCCTGCAGGCTCTGGCCCAGAAGAGAAGGGCCGAGAAGGCAGCGCTGACTGCGGGGTCTGTCCAGGGGGCTCCGAGGGTCCCTCGGAGCGACCCCATAAGAAGTCGAAGAAGGCCCCCTCGGCTAGAGACGTGCTCGAGTTGGTGCCGGCTCCAGCAGCCATAAGGTTGCTGAGGTATTGAAGGCGGGGACCCCCATCTTGCGCCCAGACGCCCAGCAGATGGTGGGTAAGAAGGGGCTCTGACCGTTCACCTCGGATTGGTCTGTAAAGGAGGGCAACTTGCTCACGGAGGGCCCGATCTCGATCTAGGTCGTGGATCACCTCGCCACGGCACGCGACAGATCCATCCTGGCGACCAAGACGGTGTAGACGTATTATATGACGTTGGCTCAAGCCCATGTGATCGTAAGTGTTTGTTTGCCTGCTTTAACTTTTCTTGTACTTGGCATTGTTTTCAGATGTTCGTCTTTGTTCAATTAGGCGTCTATGGCCGGGAAACAGCTGAAGAGATGCTTCTAGAAGGAGCTGGCAATCGAGAAGCGGAACGCCGACTGGTACTTACGTGAGGCGAAGGACCTGAAGGCCGAGTTGACGGCGGCTCAGGGGGCACCGCAGGCCCTTCAAGCTGACATCGCCTCCGAACAGGACCAGCACCTCCGTGCTTTAGCGAAGGTCTAAGGAAAGGTAGCTGCGGAGTACGAGGAGTTGCACGCCGCGGTAGGGGAGGAGCTGATGAATGCCCAAGACGATGCGTATGATCGGGCGAAGGAGCTCTTTCTGCTCCTTTTCCATCAAGCGAAGATCGACCACCTCCCCTATGGCTGGCAGCTGCCCATGCTCCCACTGACCCCCGGAGGTGAGGGTGACGAGGCACCGAAATACCCGAGCATAGAGAGAAAGGGGGGGGACCACCGACGAAGAGGTACAGATCCCCCATAAGAAGTAGTCTTTATATTTTTTTCTTTTTCTCTGTATTTGCCGAGCGCCTAGCCCATACAGATTGGCCACCGCTTTTTTGTAACTACTTTTTGAGATTAATATAAACATGTGTTTTTTTGACCGACCTGTTATGACTTGTCATTTTTGAAAGGCTTGGAGTGAAATCTTGTTTCCTCTCCTTTTTGTCTGATGGACGAGACCCTAAGAGCCGACCTCAGTTCTGCCGAGGTCAGGAAATTTCGGAACAGGCTGGAGTCAAAGGAAAGTGTCTTGATTCGCTATCACAAACATGTTCGTGATTAGGAAGCTGCCGTGAGCTATTTCATGAACAAGTCTAAGGAGCTCAGCTTAGAGGCAGCGCGTCTGAAGAAGGCTATAGCCGACCGAGACTGGGGGAGTGCCGAGATGAACTGGTCGGTGTCTGATGCCTCCACCAGGCGACCGACCTCTGAGTCCGTTCTCAGTGAGTTCGTGGTGGAGGAGCTGGAAATTCAGAGGCTTAAGGTCATGCTCGGCACAGGAGGATCCCGGTTTGGCCCTTTTGGGGGAGGTGGCCCCTCTGTCTTGGGTTCCTCACCGACCCTATATCTGGAAATGGTAAGGTCGATTGATGCGCAAAGCTCTGTTGTCGGGATCGTCTACACTAGCAATGCCGATGGTGCCAAACGAGCACCCTGGAGGAAGGACCCGCTCGGTGGGGCTCGAGATGGTCCGTGTTAGCCAAAAAAACCCCACGAGAAACACTTAGGTTGGGGTAAAAAGAACCGCTGTAATAATCCTTTATTGTACTGTGGTCATTCAAGGCATTATGATGAATGAAATTTGATTTTTTCCGTCCCTCCGACTTGTAAGAAAGCTTAGGACACTGCCTGCAGCGTAAGCCGAATGTCGAGCCCCCATGCTTGTAGAAAAGCTAGGGTGTGGCTCGTGGTCACTGTCAAACGCCTAGCCCAAACAGCTTGAGAAAGCTAGGGCATTGTTCGAGGTCAATGCCGAATGTCGAGCCCCCATGCTAGTGGAAAAGCTAGGGTGTGGCTCGAGGTCATTGCCGAGCACCTAGCCCATACAGATTGAGAAATCTAGGGCATTGCTCGAGGTCAATGCCGAGTCGAGCCCCATGCTTGTAGAAAAGCTAGGATGTGGATCAAGGTCATTGCCGACCGCCTAGCCCATACAACTTGAGAAAGCTAGGGCATTGCTCGAGATCAATGCCGAATGTCGATCCCCATGCTTGTAGAAAAGCTAGGGTGTGGCTCGAGGTCATTGCCGAGCCCCTAGCCCATACAGCTTGAGAAAGCTAGGGCATTGCTCGAGGTCAATGCCGAATGTGGAGCTCCTGCTTGTTGAAAAGCTATGGTGTGGCAAATGTACGGAAATTCGCACAAAAATAAAAATAATCAGGGAAATGCAAAGGTTTACACTTTATTATTTACCACAAAACACAAAGAAAAGGAGAGAGGCACGTAGTGCCGATTATAGGGGATTGGTTACATAAGCTCGGTTACAAGAGGAGTCTAGTCCCCCTCTTCAAGGAACTTGATGAGGTGTTCCGCATTCCAGGGCCTCTTCACCATCCTGCCCCTTTGGTCTGTGAGTCCGTACGTATCGGGGCGTACCACTTCGAAGACCTTATATAGGCCCTCCCAATTTGGGGCCAACTTTCTCTTTCTGCTGGGGTCGGATACCGCTAGCTTTCTGACATGAGGTCACCTAGCTTGATGTCAGTGGGGCGGACCTTCTTGTTATAAAACATCTCAATCCGTTGTTGGTATATGCTTCTTCTAACGGTGGGTTTTTCCCTGACCTCGTGGATTAGATCCAAGTTGGCTCTGAGATCCGTAGAGTTGTTCCCCTCGTCGAAGGCCATGTTCCTGGGCGAAGGGAGCCCAATCTCCAGGGGGATAACCGCCTCTCTGCCATAGGTTAGGTTGAACGGTGACTCATCTGTGGGGATTCTCTTTGTCGTTCGGTGCGCCCAGAGTACGCTCAGAAACTTGTCGACCCACAGACCCTTAGATGAATTATCCAATCGCTTCTTGAGGCCATCAAGGATTTGACGGTTCGCATTTTTGGCCTGGCCGTTTGACTGAGAATGACATATTGATGAGAAGCGCTGCTGAACACCGATGTCTTCGCAGAACTTTCGAAAGTTCTTGCCTACAAATTGGGTCTCGTTGTCTGTGATGATTACCTGCGGGATCCCAAACAGGCAGATGATATGCTTCCAGAAAAACTGTTGAGTTTGGTGTTCTGTGATCGTGGCTAGGGGCTCTGCCTCGATCCATTTGGTGAAGTAGTCGATCGCTACCACTAGGAACTTCCTTTGGCCTATCGCTTTTGGAAAAGGGCTGACCAAGTCCATTCTCCACATAGAAAAGGGGGTCGGACTGGACAAGGAGCGGAGGTTGGTTTGTGGAAGCCTTTGCACCGAGGAGAATCTTTGGCAGGGATCACACCTTTTGACGAGGTCCTGTGCGTCTTGTAACATGGTCGGTCAGTAGTACCCGTGGTTTAGGGCTTTTCTGGCAAGCGACCTGCTCCCCATGTGACCCCCCCTGATTCCTTCATGCAGTTCCTTCAGAGCGTACTGGCCTCATCGGGGGCTCGGCAGCGAAGGTAGGGTCTTCTGTCCGTCGTTGTGTACGAGCGCTTGAAGAGTGTCTCGTTGATTATGATGAACCTTTTTGAATGGACCCTGGTCCTTCTCGCTTCGGCCTGATCCTAAGGAAGCTTGCCCTCCGCCAGGAACTTCCGGATGGGAGTTGTAACCCTTGTTTTTTTGTTTTTCGTATTCCTTGTGTATTTTTTCTTCTTTCTTGAGTATTTATACTCTTCTTGTATTTTGGAACGTATATTGGAGTTGTTTTTAATATATATATATATATATATATATATATATATATATATATATATATATTCATTTTTTGTTCATTTTGATCTTCTTGTGATTTATTTTTCTGTCCCTTGATTTGTTCTTGATCATTATTATTATTTCACTCTTCATTGGTTCTTGATCTCTTATTTTGTTGTTGTTTAGTGCTCGTGGTGTTTTGGTTGCTAATCCTATTGCTGTTCATATTGCTTTTGATGCCTAATTAACTACCAAGGCCAAATTAGCCTACAACCCTATTTGAAATCCTATGCAAATCCTATTAAACCCAATCCTATTAGTTTCGTATGTTGTATGTTGATTTGTTGTTAAGAGGAAAATTTATATTTTGTCAGTCATCAGTTTTGATTGGTATTTTAGACCATATTATGGTCAGTATCTTAACTTCAGCATTAAACATGATTAACATGATTTTTAGAGAAATCTGTCTTCTTTCCAAATTTTCTGACAGAGATCGATTTCGTTTTCGTATGTGTGAGATATGATTGTTTTACTACAGAGGTGTATTATATTTCTAGATTTCATTTCTTGATGATTTCGATGGCTAAACTATTTTGATACCACTACTCTAAAAATCAGTCTAAGTAGCCGCCTAGGCGCTAGGCAATCCCCAGGCGATTCACCTAGGCTTTAGGCATTTGAAAAAATTGGTTTGGCTTATTGGGCGGGTCCAGGCGGGTCTAGGCGGGTCTGGGCGGCCTAGGCGGACCTGTATCATAAAATGGAGCTTGGTTGAAAAATAATTTTCGGGTCTAGAAGGAGTTAGAGACTTGGTTCATATTAGTAGTTGTAGTAGTAGTAATAGTTCTTAGGTGGTGTCTTTTACTTGTAGTAGTAGGTGTGGTTTGGTTGTTGTTTTCATCTTGAGGGTTTAGCGTTATTGTTCCGATATCAACTTATCAATGAAACGGGATGACAACAATCTTCCTATATTCAAAAATATATATACTTATATAGCTACTACATATTTGACAATCATCAGATTAGGAAGAGATGACTATTTTAATTATTCCTTAAAATTGTTTTCATAGAAGAACACACAACCTAACATTACAAATTGTAAGTTGGAGTTCACTGAAAACCACTAGTACAACAATGTTTACCTCCAAGATATCAAATCTACTGATGCTTTTGATTATGAAAAGATAAGTCAATCCATATTTCAAAAGATAGAGTAGAACTAGTATAATAGTTTATTTTCTCGATACATCAAATTAAGACATTAAAAATTCTGATGGGAAGCAATACCTTATCCTGAAAAATCATTGCTCTACCCAAATCTATTACCAAAACCAACACCTTGATACAATTGTGTCTTTTAGACTATCTAAAGTTCATCTTGCAATAACAAGGAGAAAAACCAAGAGTAGAGCAATAAAGAGCATGATAATGCATGATGGATCAATAAAACAAAACCAACTGATAAATTGGGACAAAAATAAACTAAACTAAAATAAATAAATAAATAAATAAAAATGCCTAGTGCCTAGCCGCCTAGGCCCTGCTTACAAGGTCTAGGCGCTAGGCCCCCAACGGCCGCCCGACTACCGCCTAACGACTTTTAGAACACTGTTTGATACTAGCGCTAAGCATATTATTTTGATCAGAAAATTTGCACAGTATTTCTATACCTAATTAGGAATTACCCAGAATTTTGGTGGATTTTATTGATGAGTTTTATATATCATTTCATGCTTGTTTATAAAAACTATACTTGTTGGATTTTGCTCGCTGTTCCGAAAAGATTTGTATTTTCATCCTAATTCCTTTTTCAGTATGAAAAATATTTATGAACTGTGAAGGTTATCTTATTTTGTCTATTTTCATCTTTCTTTGAAAGATCTGGATTTTGTTTCACAGTTTGCGAGATATTACAGTTTTCGTACAACAGTGTTGGGAATTCCAGATTTTCCAAACTATCGTTTATTGATGTTTTCTGATTTTTGTTGGTTAAACTAATCTTACTGGAAAATTTTGAAACTTTATATTCCGATACTAGACATATAGGGGAATACCCAAAAATTTTCCTGGATTTATTTGAGGTGTTTTGTCGCTGTTTTCCTGACTGTGAATTCGATTTACTGATTTCTGGCTGAATGTATTTTCTGGTTTCAAATCAGTTTTGAGTTATGTTTTTCTGAAACACTATATGACTTATATGTATTTGCTAGATTCGGTTGGAGGTCTATTTTCCAGATTCTCTGATGGATCTAGGTTTTGATATTTTTGGTAAAGGAAATCGCTATTTTGGTACTGTACTGTCGTGCTGTCCTGAATTAGGAAGTACCCTATTTTGTTCTGTTATGTGACTATCTTACTATCTGTACATGCTTATCGATTATTCTGAACTTGTGGGTCAACATATCATGCTAGATTTACTCTGTTTCATACACATACACATCTGTATGATAATAATTATAAAATGATCAAGCCGGGGTTTATGGGAAAGATCTAGTAGTGGGAAAGCATAGAAATGTGTACTTAGAAGGGGGGCCGTGTTGCCCATATAATTATCTGTGATATGTTATTCTGTACCCTGTCTACATTACTTCTTATAGGAAGGTTTAGGGAAGAAGAGAACCACTAGGTTCCATCTGTCTGTCTGGATTTTGCATCTGATATCTGTCTGTCTGAACCCTGAGTACACGGCTTTATATGATCCCCTACGAAATCTACAAACGTAACTGTTTTGAATGTAGCAACCATATGATAAAAGGACGACATATGAAGTGCTGCCTAGTTAGTAATTAATACAAGACTTAGAAGAATCTGAATCTGTATCTATATTTATATCTGATATTTGAATCTGTTATCTGTATCTGCTATCTGATTACCTGATTATCTGATTATCTGTTATCAGTCTGATACTATCATTTGACACTATTATTTTACACTATCCGTATATCTGTCTGCATGCTATTTACCTTTTGACACTTGACACATGTTAGTATACCCTGTTAGTTGATTCTGTTATACCATGCTATATCTGTTTCTGCTATTATTTTAGTTGTTTAGTTTTTCATGTACTTGTATCCTACATTACAAGCGGCCCATAACTTGAATTGACGGGTACTTGTTTTTCTTTTTCCTTCTCCTGCAATTTATTGATTGCAGATCAGGATGGTCGTTTGCCCGATGGTATTGGAGAAATAAAATATTAGTGCTGGACTTGTTTTTGCTATTATTATTATCTGTTGCTTTTGAACGATATATTTTAGTACTTGGATTTTATTTGTATTTGGGCAATGTGACCGAGGATATTGACTTGTTTGGATGTGTTCATTTGAGACTATTATAATAATGGACTTTAATTAATTTCTGTTGGTACTTTGTTTTCTTTTGAGATATATATGTCTGTGTGAGGATGATTCTTTTGGCTTCTGACTCTGATTATTCTGAGATTTGTTGTAAAAATTCTGAACAGCTTATAGATGATGCAAATCATTCGCTGGGTTGAGTCGCGTATCCGTATTCTGTGTTCTTTTTGGGAAGCAGGGCGTGACAAGGCTTTTAGTGGTATCAAAGCCCAGGTTTGGCTAATGTATTCGTTGCTTAATATATTAGACAAGCTTGGCTCGTACTGGGATCTACAAAATATTTCATCAACCCCCCTATATATATATATATATATATATATATATATATATATATATATATATATATATATATATATATATATATATGCAAAAAGAAATTTTTACCAACTCGGATCCGAATGCTGATTGTTTTGATTTTTGTGCAGACTATGGCTCGTATGGGTCCTTCTCAGTCTCAGCCTGATCCGATTGAGGCTGTCACTTCTATGCTCGAGCGGCTAATTAATCAGCAGCAGAATCATAGTGATCTAGTGATGTCCGATCTGGAAGCTTCTCGGGGTCAAATTCCCTCCGTGCCTGTGCAAGCTGCTTTTCTGCATCGTCCAGGTACAGTCACAGATTTCATGAGGCTGCATTCTGATCATTTTTCCGGCACTGAGATGCCTTTGGAGGCTGAATAGTGGTTGATCCGGACTGAGCACTTGCTTTCAGCGGCTCGTGTTGCCGAGGCTAATAGGGTGGATGTGGTTTCCATCCAGTTGGTGGATCTGGCTCATATCGGGTGGATGGCCGAGTCCGAGCGACTTGAGAGGCTTATTGCTTGGGCTACCTTCACTCAGGGATTCTTGGAGAAATTCTACCCCAGTAGTACTCAAGTTGAGATGGAGCAGCAGTTCCTAGCTCTTAAATAGGTCAAGTCATTATTCTATTTTGGAATTTGTTACATAATTGCTCAAACAATTTTGTAACATGAGACTTCTTGCAACAGGGTTCCAGGTTTGTAGATGAGTATGCCGCTGAGTTTACTAGACTTAGCTGCTTCGCTGTCGTTCTTGTGGCTACCGAAGAGGATAAGGCTCGTAGATTCACGAATGGGCTTGAGCAGGATATTAAGAGGCATCTTGTCTCTCTCCGTTTGCGTACTTATGCTGAAGCTCTTGAGGCAGCTCGAACTTAGAAGCAGGCTCGTGGTGGTTCGACTTCTTCTCTATAGACTGTTCCCACTGCTGTTGCTAGGCCTTCTGTTGGTCCTGTTCGGAGGCCTATGCATGCTCATCCTGTCAGGGCAGCTTCGTATCCTTCTGCTGGTTTTTCGAGGGGTTGTTTCTGCGACTTTTGCCAGATCTCCGGGCATGAGCATAAGAACTGTTTCCGTGCCTCTCGCCAATGCTTTAGGTGTGGTGCTACTGATCATTCAGTGTGGGATTGCCCGCAGTAGCTTGTGGCTCTTCCAGCCAGGGATCCTGTCCACCAGGCAGCTCCAGCTCGTGGTCCAGTTAGGTCACCGCTTCCTCCTCAACGACAGATTGCCGGTCAGAGGGCCGTTGTTCCGAGGAGAGGTCAGGCTTTCAACTTGACTGCTGTGGATGCTGAGATAGCTGAAGGAGTTGTGGCAGGTATATTTTGCTTTTGTTGTTTTGTTGCTTTCTCTTTTTGTTCCTTTCTTTGTTTTCTTTTGGTCTTGCTTTGTTTCTTTCTGTTATCTTCCTGCATCGTTGTTTTTCCCTCACCCTTGATTGTTTGCCTTTTCTTTTCTCCTTGTCTTTGATTCCTTAGGTGTCGTCCTTGTTTGCTCTTTTCCCGCCCATGTTCTTTTTGATTCTGGGGCAACCCATTGTTTTGTCTCCTTGCGATTTGTCGCTCGCCATCAGTTGGTTTGCAGTAACATGTCTGAGGCTTGGAACATTTTGACAGGTGGTAGTGTTTTCATTTGTTCCCGTAAGTGCAGGCAATGTCATGTTGTTATTGGGGACACAGATTTCAAAGCCAACCTGATTATAATTAAGAATTCAGGATTCGACGCCATTCTAGGTATGGATTGGTTAGGTGAAGCCCATGCCATCATTGATTGCCATGCCAAGAAAGTTGTTTTCAGAATTTCAGGTCGACCAGAATTTGAGTTCCATGTCGAGGAGTCTTCCCTTGGCCGAGCTGTAACACCCCGAATTTCAAATAAGGATAAATTCGAGATTCCACAGGATCTTTACTTCACTTCGTACAATTTTACAAGGAATTTAAAACTTTTCATTCACAATACATCAGAGTTTGATTACAACTTAATTTTACACAGCGGAATAATGAAATTTACAATAAAACATTTACAACATCTTTAAAATAAAAACAGCATCAGCATATCCACTTCATAGCTTCATGAATGGTCCTTTACCTGTATGTCAATCTGTGGGCACGTCAGTTATTTACAACTGACGAAATGTTATACACGGCTATCCTCTCTATGCCGGGAATAGTATAACGATCTCATACTTTAACAAATCACAAAAAAGATTGAATGAACAAGTAAAGTGTCAAAGGTGATTATCCTAACATATGTGTATGTCATGCCTTAATGCCTAATGCACACATTTCTATACTAGGATGACACTAATGCACACTTGTTCGGATTCTATGCATCCCATACTACATAGGTCCGAGGGCAAGCGCCTACATACTCCACATTGAAGGGTTCGATCCCTCGCCATGAGACTACCCAGTAATAAAACAAGTTTTAGAGTTATTTCACAGATACGGATCTCAGCCTCCCTGGCTAGCCTCCCTGGCTTATAATAACAGATCCCAGCCTCCCTGGCTATTATATCGTGATGATAATCCCGTAAATGCCCTTCTAGCCCCGGTATATACATATTCTTTGGAGTATGGTAAACATCCGTCGACTACCCTAAGTCTCGGATAAAATACAATCCATCTCCTATGGGGCAACCACAGTCCACCAACTGGGTCTATAGCCACGGAGATCCACCGCCGACTATATAGAAGCACCCATTTACGTTTGCACAAGTTTATCACATCTTCACTTAAGTGCCTAATTATTTTTAGTTCAAGACATGAATATGTTATCACCCTAGAATCAGTTTTACCTCATACCGGATTTATTCACAAAATACGAGATCGCCCGACGGCATTATCTCAAAATCATATCACTTCTTTCTTTCAAAATTACCGGTAACCGAAGTCTTACTAATTCTTAATCATAATCTTTCATGTGCAAGAAACACGGGTACACATACCCTTTCATAATCATGTCTTAACTAGACATTTTCATCTTTCAATTCACTTCACAAAAATAATCAAATCTTGTCTTAACACTTATCCACAAAGCAATCATTTCATAGTCTTGCCACTATTCATGATCTAGTTATTCATAATGAGTAATAATTCATTCACAATTTCAAATTCATACGATGTCTCATTTTAACACGATTCAATGTCTCATCTTTGGCACTAAACATGATTTACTTATTCACAACAAAATCTTTCATGATCTCAAAAGTCACATAACTCAACCATATTGCATAAAGAGATTTCAATTCACCCTAAATCATTATTTTGTAAATTAAAAGTCATGCTCTTTACTAATACTTTTGTAGTTATTTATTTTTCTTCCTATCTCAAATCCTCATTAAAACTTATCAATTACACAAAAACAATCTTTAAGAATAAATTCTTCATTTAAAAATTTACCCAAAATGAAACACTTTTGAAAGTTTTTACCCAACTGACCTACTCTCGAAACTATTTACCAAATTGACCTACTCACTATCAAAATTACAGATCTAGTTCCCACGGAAGTTTTTACCAAACTGACCCACTTTCGAAACTATGAACACCAACCCAAAAAAAAAGTCTCGCTGGGTTTCGAACCCGTCAGCTCATAGTCAATACCCAGAGCCACTCCCGATCACCACTAAGTCCCTTATGGATTTATGTTCAGATCCTCACATCGAAACTCCATATATGTATGGATTTATGGATTTATGTTCAGAGTACTATTTTTCTGTCCCAACTCATTATTTTCATCGAACCTAATTTCTCATTTGATCCAATCTTCTCATTAATCTACAAATAATTTATCTAGACTGAAATTTCCTCACTAACAGAAACTTATGGATTATAAAAATTTCATATTTGATAATAGATCTAATTTCAAATTCATTTCTTCTCTTTGATTACAAGAATTTCAATAATTCATTTTAATCAACTAGAAAATTTGTGTTCTCTTACAACAAATTATTTATAAGTTATGCATGCTCATTTTATTTTACAAACACTTCTTTTTAAAAAATAAAAATCTCTTCAAAATATTTCTAAAATTACTAGTTAGCATGCAAACTACAATTTCTCTTCTCATGTGCAAGCAACAAGACAAATACTTTGCTCTTGAAACAAATGTTAACATTTCTATCCTTAAACATATATGAAAACATGAATTTATCTTCTAATTTTCATAACAAAATTATACTACTATTTAGGCATGCAAATTCTAAAGATTAGAAAGTGAGAGAACACCCACCTTTTGTTTGAAGGTTGAAAACTACAAAGGAATGGCTCCTTCTTGCTCCTAGCAACTCCTAGTCCTCTTCTCCTCCTAGCAAATGCTCCAAGCAAGAGATCCTCCAAGCACAATAACTCTCTTTCTTTTTCTTACACTCTTTTCTTTCTCTTTTCTTTCTTACTTATTCTTATTTTTGATGTGTGAAATGAAAAGGGGTAGGGTGCTATTTATAGGATATGTAGAGGGTTCAATTTGCAAAATTACCCACCTAATAAATTACAAAAATTAATTTGCTAACTCTTCATATTTTTAACTCCTAAAACTCTCATCTTTTTATCTTCCCACTTCTTAAAAACTTAACTCTCATAACCCCCTACCTCTTCAACTCACCACCTTTCTAAATCCCTAACTCTTTTCTAACTCCCCAACCTCTCTCTTCATGCAAACCGGCCCCCTACACTCTTCCATTACCGAGCAGCACACTCATCCAAGATGGGCCCCCATTCAATCAATTTCTATTACACACATTATTCCAAATACCATAAGCCCAAGCCCATTAGCCAAATCAAACAAAATTTTGTCCAAGCCGTGGGCCTCCACCTATTCCACATCATTTCCATACACAAATGCCAAATAGTCCACTCATTTTATTCAAACAGCAAGGTGAATGCTTCACGGTGGGGGGCCCATCATTCATACCATACACATATAATATCACATTACCCATATGCTAACTTATATGTATACACTACTAATATATATATACATATACTACTATTTATATTATTTGAAAATCACGTGTGTTATACACACTCCGAAATTTATTTTGAGAAACAAATGCGTTTACCGAAAATACGTGCATCGCGCGTAAAATATCAAAATGCGAAAATCGACTTTATTGATGAAAAATTATTAAATATAATCGAAACCAATATAAACAAAATTATATTTACTAATTTACATATATTTCATGATGAAATCACAACACGTAGAAAGCACGTGCATTATACGTGCAGAAAGTCGAAAAATGCATTTTAATCAAAACAAGGGGAAAATAAATTTTCGTTTTATAAAATTGATTTAAATACATAAAATCAAATAATTTAAACCTATAGGAAATATTATACGTAGTGGTGGAAACACGTGCATCAAAACACGTAAAAAGCACGTAAATCCCAAGGATTGAAATATTATATTTTAGTTAACTGAAATCAATACGGAAAATGTATAAATAGTACGAATCCAAAATATGTAATGAAACACATTACAAAATATACGTGCGTAACACCCAGGGGCAAAATTGTAATTTCAATTTTGCGGGGTGTTACACGAGCAAAGATTGCAGTGGTACAGGTGGATTGTGCGATGGAATTGCACTCAGACTGTGAGGCTGCCCCTCTAGTAGTTCGGGATTTCTTGGATGTTTTTCCTGATGAGTTGCATGGCTTACCCCCTGATAGGGATGTGGAGTTCGGTATTGATGTTCAGCCTGGTACTGTGCTGATATCGAAGAGTCCCTACAGGATGGCACCGGTTGAGCTAGCAAAGCTTAAGGTGCAGATTCAGGAGTTACTTGATTTGGGTTTCATCAGACCAAGTGTTTCGCCTTGGGGTGCTCCGGTCCTTTTTATCAATAAGAAGGATGGTAGTCATCGTCTGTGCATTGATTATCGGAAACTGAACAGTGTTACTGTGAAGAACCGGTATCCCTTGCCCAGGATCGATGATTTGTTTGACCAGTTGTGTGGGGCTGCTGTTTTCTCGAAGTTGGATCTTCGTTCTGGATATCACCAACTCAAGGTGAAGGCTGCGGATATACAGAAGACTGCATTCAAGACTAGATACAGGCACTATGACTATCTTGTGATGCCGTTCGGGGTCACTAATGTGCCAGCTGTATTCATAACTCTTATGAACCGGGTTTTCTCTCAGTTCTTGGATAGATTTGTGGTGGTCTTCATTGATGACATTCTGGTATATTCTCGGAATCGTGAAGATCATGCTGAGCATATTATAGTGGTTCTGCAGACTTTGAAAGAGAATTAGCTCTATGGGAAACTCAGCAAGTGTGAGTTTTGGCTCGATAGGGTTTCTTTCTTGAGGATATGTTGCGGTTCTCGTAGAGTTCTCGTACAATAACAGCTTTCAGGCCTGTCTTAAAGCTGCACCGTTCGAGGCACTTTATGGGCGTAAGTGTAGATCACTAGTGTGCTTGGATGACATTGGTGAGAGGAAGTTGTTGGGTCCGAAGTTGATCACCAGGACAGTTGATGCTGTGACTCAGATCAGAAAGTATCTTTAGGCAGCTCAGGATAGGCAAAGGCGGTGGGCTGATGTCCATCGGAGGGCTTTGGAGTTTGTTGTTGGTAACCATGTTTTCCTTAAGATATCGCTGTGGCGCAGTGTCATTCGGTTCGTTGGTGGGGGGAAGCTTAGCCCTAGGTTTATTGGACCGTTTGGGATTTTGGAGGGAGTGGGCAGGGTGGCCTATCATCTCGCTTTGCCGTCAGCGTTATCAGGAGTGCACGATGTTTTCCATGTCTCACAACTTATGAGATATATCCGCGATGAGAGTCACGTGATCGACTACTCTGAGTTGACCGTGCGGCCGGATTTGACTTGTGAGATTCCGCCATTTGCTATTGTGGATCGACGGGAGAAAGTGCACAAGAACAAGGTCATCAAGCTGGTTCGTGTTGCTTGGAATCCTCACTCGCCTAGTGAGTCGACTTGGAAGCTGGAGGAGGAGATTCAGCAGAAGTTTCCTTATTTGTTTGAGTAGTGGTTGTTCTGTTTTGTTTTGCTTTGTTTTCTTTCTTTTCTTTTTCTCTGGGGGTTACTCTATGTATCTTCTTTTTGAATATCGAGGACGAAATTCTTTGTGTTAGGTGGGTAGGATTGTAACCCCTGTTTTTCGTTTTTCGTATTCTTGGTGTATTTTTTTCTTCTTTCTTGAGTATTTATACTCTTCTTGTATTTTGGACCGGATATTGGAGCTATTTTCAATATATATATATTTATTTTTGTTCATTTTGATCTTCTTGTGATTTATTTTTCTGTCCCTTGATTTGTTCTTGATCATTATTATTATTTCTCTCTTCATTGGTTCTTACTCTCTTATTTTGTTTTTGTTGAGTGCTCGTGGTGTTTTGGCTGCTAATCCTATTGCTCATCATATTGCTTTTGATCCTTAATTAACTACCAAGGCCAAATTAGCCTACAACCCTATTTTAAATCCTATGCAAATCCTATTAAACCCAATCTCCTACTACTACTCCTAATAAACCCAAATACACCCAATACCCAATTACCCACAATCCTACTAAAAACCTTAATCCAAATCCTATATAAACTAACCCCCCTACCTAAACCCTAACCTTAATTACCTACCTCCGATCTCCCCTTCTCTCTGTCCTTGTGCCATCAACCCCATCCCGACCTGCATCCCCCCTCTCCGACTGCCCCTAGCCGACACCCCATCTGCTGCACCTTCCCCTACTCCCGTCGCCACCCAACCAACACCCTAGCCGCAACCCCACCATCTCCCGAGCACTCCATCTCTCTTTCTCTCCGTCCCTCCGTCCGTCGGCATCGCACGTCGGCAGTAGAGGCAATAGCAGCAGCGCCAGCATCGGCCAGCACCGCCACCGCCACTCCCGACCGCTCTCTCTCTCGGGTTAAGGCAAGTAACTTGTACTCAATTCCTTTATATGATACAAGTCATAAATTCCGCTTCTAGTGTAGTTGGGTTCTAGAGACAACTCGTGTGTGATGTATGTTTGATGCGTATTGTCTCTATAGTGCTATTGACCATAGTTTCCTCATGACACAAATTTGACATGAAATAACTTAGGTTTTGACCATTCTTGATGTGATTATATTTGTGAGATAATTATGAGAATTTTGGTGTTTGTTTGGATCATGTGATATACTTGTTGTGGACATGCTATATACCCTATTTCATGATGTTTGGACACTTAGTAGACTCTATAACATGTTTGGTTGTGTTTGGAACGAGTTTCGTATGTTGTATATTGATTTGTTGTTAAGAGGAAAATCTGTATTTTGTCAGTGATCAGTTTTGATTGGTATTTTAGACCATATTAAGTTCAGTATCTTAACTTCAACATTAAACATGATTTTTAGAGAAATCCGTCTTATTTCCAAAATTTTTGACAGAGACCGATTTTTGTTTTCGTATGTGTGAGATATGATTATTTTACTACAGAGGTGTATTATATTTCCAGATTTCGTTTCATGATGATTTCGATGACTAAAATATTTTGATACTAGTGCTAAGCATATTATTTTGATCTAAAATTTTGCACAGTATTTCTATACCTATTTAGGGGTTACCCATAATTTTGGTGAATTTTATTGATGAGTTTTATATACCGTTTCATGCTTGTTTATAAAAAATATAATTGCTGGATTTTGCTCGATGTTCTGAAAAGATTTGTATTTTCACCCGAATTCCTTTTTCAATATGAAAAATATTTATGAACTATGAAGGTTAGATTATTTTGTCTATTTTTATATTCCTTTGACGGATCTGGATTTCGTTTCACAGTTTGCGAGATATTACAGTTTTCGTACAGCAGTGTTGGGAATTCCAGATTTGCCAAACTATCGTTTATTGATGTTTTCTGATTTTTTTTGGTTAAACTAATCTTACTGGAAAATTTTGAAACTTTATATTCCGATACTAGACATATAGGGGAATACCCAAGATTTTTCCTGGATTTATTTGAGTTGTTTTGATGTTGTTTTCCAAACTGTGAATTCGATTTACTGATTTCTGGCTGAACGTATTTTCTGGTTTCAAACCAGTTTTGAGTTATGTTTTTCTGAAACACTATATAACTTATATGTATTCGCTGGATTCGGTTGGAAGTCTATTTTCCAGATTCTCTGACGGATCTAGGTTTTGATATTTTTGGTAACGGAAATTGCTGTTTTGGTACTGTACTGTTGTGCTGTCCTGAATTAGGAAGTAACCTATTTTGTTCTGTTATGTGACTATCTTACCATCTGTACATGCTTATCGGTTATTCTAAACTTGTGGGTCAACATATCATGCTAGATTTACATTGTTTCATGCACATACATATCTGTCTGATAATAATTATAAAATGATCAAGCCGGGGTTTATGGGAAAGATCTAGTAGTGGGAAAGCATAGAAATGTGTACTTAGAAGGGGGACTGTGTTTCCCATATGATTATCTGTGATCTGTTATTCTGTATTCTATCTACATTACTACCTATAGGAAGGTGTAGGGAAGAAGAGAACCACTAGGTTCTATCTATCTGTCTGGATTTTGCATCTGCTATCTGTCTGTCTGAACCCTAATTACACGGCCCTATATGATCCCCTAAATCTACAAACGTAATTGTTTTGAATGTAGCAACCATGTGATAAAAGGATGGCACATGAAGTGCTACCTAGTTAGTAATTAATACAAGACTTATAAGAATTTGAATCTATATCTGACATCTGTATCTATATCTGTATCTGATATCTGAATCTGTTATCTGTATCTGCTATCTGATTACCTGATTATCTGATTATCTGTTATTAGTCTGATACTATCATTTGACACTATTATTTTACACTATCTGTATATCTGTCTGCATGCTATTTACCTTTTGACACTTGACACATGTTAGTATACCATGTTAGTTGATTCTGTTATACCATGCTATATCTGTTTCTGCTATTATTTTAGTTGTTTAGTTTTCCATGTACTTGTATCCTGCATTACAAGCGGCCCATAACTTGAATTGACGGGTACTTGTTTTCTTTTTTCCTTCTCCTGCAATTTATTGATTGCAGACCAGGATGGTCGTTTGCCCGATGGTATTGGAGAAATGAAATATTAGTGCTGGACTTCTTTTTGCTATTATTATTATTTGTTGCTTTTGAACGATGTATTTGAGTACTTGGATTTTATTTGTATTTGGGCAATGTGACCCAGGATATTGACTTGTTCGGATCTGTTTAATTGAGACTATTATAATAATGGATTTCAATTAATTTCTGTTGGCACTTTGTTTTCTTTTGAGATATATATGTCTGTATGAGGATGTTTCTTTTGGCTTCCGATTCTGATTATTTTGAGATTTGTTGTAAAAATTCTGAACAGCTTATGGATGACAAAATCATTCGCTGGGTTGAGTCGCATATCCGTACGTGACAGGAGTCGTCAAGTTGTCTGGTTGAGGTTCGGTGGTGAGGCAGAAGGCTTCGGGAAGGTCGATGTTGGGCTTGAAGAGGACTTCGATTAGAATGGTGTGGTCGAGGCCTTCGAAGGATGATGAGGCGAGTTTTGACAAGGAATCAGCCTGGGCGTTTTGCTCCCTAGGGATCCATTGCACCGAGGAGAAATCAAAGGACGTTAAAAGCTGCTGGACTACCGCCAAGTATCGGACCATCCGAGCGTCATGAGCCTCAAACTCCCCGATTATCTGGTTGACCACGAGCTGGGAGTCACTGAACGCCCTGATTTGCCTGGCCCCATCCTTTTGTGCTAGGGTGATCATGGTCTCGTATTTTGCCTCGTTGTTAGAGGCTAGGAAGTTCAGGCGAAGAGAATACTAAAGAATGAAGTTGTCGGGACCTTTGAGGATGACGCCCGCGCTGCTTCCCACCTCTCAAGACGAGCCGTCGACATAAACTTCCCAAACTGGATCTTCCTGTTGAATGTCAAACGGCTCGGAGATAGTGCACTCCGTGATGAATTCGACGAGGCCATGTCCTTTATTGGCTGTCCTGGGCTGGTAGCTGATTTGTACTGGCTTGGCTCGATCGACCACATGACTAAGCGGTCAGAACTCTTGGGCTTGTGGAGGATGGCCTTGAGAGGCTGGTCCGTAAGGACCTGGATTGGGTGGGCCTGGATATAAGGACCGGGCTTTCACGCTGTCATGACTAGGGTGTAGGCAACCTTCTCCATCTTTGCGCATCGGGTCTCAGCTGAGAGCAGAACTTTGCTCACATAGTAGAAAGGTTTCTGAATTCCTTCATCTTCCCGGACGAGCACGACACTGAGTGCATTTTCCGAGGCTGAGAGGTACATAAAGAGGGGTTCGCCTGGTTCGGCTCAGAAGTGGGGGTTGACAATGTAGGACATTAACTGGTCGAACGCCTCTTGCTGGGGGTCACCCCATTCAAAGCCTTTCACTCCCCACAGAGCCTTGAAGAAGGGGAGGGACTTCTCTCCAGACTTGGAGAGGAAGCGACCGATGGCCGCTAGTCTTCCCGTGAGCCATTGAACCTCCTTAATGTTTCTAGGAGGGGCCATGTCGATTATGGCCTGGATCTTCTCGGTATTTACCTCTATGAAGTGCTGGTTAACAACGAACCCGAGAAATTTCCCTGAGGAGACGCCAAAGGCACACTTGGCGGGATTAAGCCTCATGTTGTGGGACCGAAGGACGCCAAAGGCTTCCTCGAGGTCGGCGACATGGTCCTGCCCTTGTCAGCTTTTGACGAGCATGTCGTCAACGTATACCTCCATGTTACAACCGATCTGATCTTTGAAAACTTGGTTGACATGTCTCTGGTAGACAGTTCCAGCGTTCTTGAGCCAGAAGGGCACAACCCGGTAACAGTAGAGACCCTGGTCGGTAACTAAGGATGTTTTGGTGATGTCCGGAGGGAACATCCAAATTTGATTATAGCCTGAAAAGTCATCCATGAATGTCAGTACCTCGTGACCCGACATTGCGTCGATCAGAGCGTCGATGCTCGGAAGGGGAAAAGGATCTTTGGGGCACTCCCTATTAAGGTCCGTGAAGTCTACGCAAATCCTCCAGCTCCCGCTGGCCTTCTTCACCATCAAAATATTTGCCAGCCACTCGGAATAGCTGACCTCCTGAATGAACCGAGCGGACAACAGTTTGTCCACCTCCACTTTTACGGCTTGTTGCCTTTTCGAGCGAACTTGCGTCGCTTCATTTTGATCGACTTGGAACCCGGGGCGATGCTCAGCCTGTGCATGATCTGGTCTTCGGAAATCCTGGGCATGTCAGACGGGTCCAAGCGAAGAGGTCGATATTGCAGTGGATGCAATCAATCAGGCTTGGTCAAAGGTCGGGAGAAAGGGAGCGGCTCACACGGAACCACTTAAACTTGTCTTCGGCCTCAAATAAGACCTCCTCTAATTCGTCCGCGGGTTCTGACTTGGGCTGGCTTCTTTCAGGTGGAAGCTCGACTGCATCAAGGGGAAACACCCTGCCTCCTACCGCGGTCATGTAGCACGAACGTGCAGACTCCTGATTCCCTCGGACAACACCGACCCCGAGGTCACTGGGGAACTTCAACTTCAAGTGGTAGGCCGAGGGGACGGCCTGGAATGAGCATAGCCCGGGTCGGCCGAGAATGGCGTTGTACGCCACCTTGACGTTGACCACCATGAAGTCCATTGATTCGGTCCGTATAATAGGGGTCGTGCTGGCAGTTACATCCAGTGTCACGATCCCTTTGATTAGTACGAGGACGCCTGAGAACCCATGAAGGGTGTACCCGACCGACTTTAGCTTATCTCGGGGGAGCTTGAGGTTCTCAAATGCTTCAAAGAAGAGGATGTTAACTGAGCTTCCATTGTCCACGATAATTCGGCAGACTTCGAAGTTTGCCATGACGAGGCTGATGACGAAGGTGTCGCAGTGCGGGAGCTGGACTCCCTCTAGCACTTCCCCAAAGAAGGAGACTGCCTGTTGCTAAATCTGGGGGGAGGGATGGTCTCGAACAGAGTTAACCTCTCAGACGAAGGCCTTACGGGAAGTATTGGATTCCCCTCCCATGGGTCCACCGTGGACATAGTGTAGGATGGCCTGCCCTTCGGTTTCCCCGGACTCGGGATCCTTCTCAGGTCGCCGGTTGACTGTTCGAGGAGGAGGTGAAGGCCTCGAATTCCTTGAATCCCTCCGGTCCCTTGGGCTGGCCCAGGTGAACTCCCTTATGTACCCTCGTTGGATGAAGGCCTCGATCTCGTCTTTGAGGGCCCGGTAGTTGTTCGTCTCGTGCCCGTTGTCTCTGTGGAAGCGGCAATAGAATCTCTGGTCCCTCTTCTTGTTGTTGTTTGGTCGGGGAGGGAGTCGGAAGATCCCTTTACCCTCGATCTCCATCAGGATTGCCGATGTAACGCCACAAAATTCCTATGTGGAGAATTCGAGACACGAGCCAGAACCTTTACATTAAATTAGTCACAATACACAGAAAACAGGAAAATTTTAAAACTTTTTATTAATACAATATTACAGGCCGAGTGTTTTCCATTGATTCAATACATTACATCAGAGTATACATGAATAAAATGATAAACATCATGCTCTTCGTTGTAGACCATGCCTTGACTAGAATCCTCCTGGTTTGGTGATCATGTATCCACAACCTGTTCAAGTTGGGACGTCAGTACATATACTGATGCTTAAAGGCTAATGACTAGCAGCGAATCTCCAAAAACAAACATATAAAAATACGGTAAAATATGTCAGTGTAGTTTAAGTGTTCGTGAGTGCTATGACTAGAATCTAATGCAATCTCGACTAAGGCTAGGATGCTCCTATTCTAATGCAAGCAAGACTCTGGGACAGTATGCAGCCCATATTACATATGCCCCATCTCAAGCCGTTTCTTCATATATAGGGATTTGAACCTGTGCCATGTATTCTACTTTTGTACCCATCCTATTCCTGACATAATACTACATGACTGGTGAAGTTGCAGGTACGGTCTAGTTCCGTTAATACAGTCAATAGTGGTGTCCTTGTTTGCCACTATTGCCCGGTCGCACTGGACCCCACTCAAAAGCCAACACGAACTACAAGATACTTTATCAACCTCTTCCGTACCCTCAACTCCTCATGAGAAGGCATAGAACCTTTGGAATCGTAGGGTCTATTTCTCTAGGAAAACCTTCCGTTCTTATCATGGCATATTCAGGAATTAACAGGCGAGATACGGAACCCATGCTCCCAACTTATCATGAAAAAGCACCGCCCGTATCCCTTTGACAGGGGATACATCCCAATAACACCTCCTAGTGTCAGCCTACAAGAGAAGTCGGATTATAGGATATCACCCCTAACACCAACTCTCACCTTTCAGCAATGCATATATATATAAAATGGTTAAGTAACAAGTTACTACCCTAACAATGTCACTAACCCTAACCAAACAAGCGAGACATGCCACTGTGCTTCCAACTTATCATGAAAAAGCACCGCCCGTGTGCCTCTTCTAACGAAATAAGTGAGACATGCTACTGTGCTTCCAACTTGGCATGAAAAAGCACCGTACGTGTCCCTCTTCTAACCAAGCAAGTGAGACATGCTACTGTGCTTCCAACTTGTCATGAAAAAGCACCGTACGTGTCCCTCTTCTAGAGAGTGCAACAATTTGTTGACACAATTAAAGAAGTCTTAACCTAGACTTCGCAAGATCTCGTCGAATCCACTCCCAGCCTACTTATTCAAGACAATACCTATGTACGAGCCAAATAAGCTACTTACGAGACCAACCGTTACATACGGGTCAGGTGAGCCATGTGTGAGACAACTACATACAAACAACCATACTAGAAATCAACCTACAAGCAACACACGTGTTTGTTAGTAAAATTTGTTCTTATATAATTAGAAGCAACAGAAGAATCTACTAACAGTCTAAAATAGACATTCTACCAATGAGAAGCCCAAAGCGACATAAAAACTTTTATCAAGCTAACAATTATTAGTGATCTTCCCAATCCTTATTACCCATGAAGACGAAGAATGTTCACGTGATATGGTCCATCCAACTTTAATTAGAACCCTATACAACTTGAATCCATGGCTTCCTTTCCCAATTGAACTAGAACTACATGCAACTAGATTCTTGGGTTCTATCTCAAGTTTGAGGTAGAATCACCTAGAAACTAAATGCATGGGTTTTCTTATCAATTGAGCTAGAACTACCGTAGTGCTAGTTTCATGGGTTTCTCTTTAAGTTGACTAGAACAACATAGAACATATGTTCATTTCATTAGTTTAACTAGAACACCTAGCTCAAGCATGGGTTCATGGGTTCTTTTTAATCTTTCACTACAACCATTTACAATTCAAGCATGGTTCTTTACTAACACCACAACTACAACAAGATAGTTCCTTTACTAACATTATAACTACAACATGATATTTAACATTATAACTACAACATAATTTTTTTACTACAACTTAACTACAACATGAGTATCTACTACTACTTCAAGCATGGGCCATTCTACAACTCAAGCATGGATACAACTTAAGCATGAATACTTACTACAACTTAAGCATGGATATTTACTACTACTTAAGCATGAATCTTCTACTACTACTTAAGCATGGATGGTTCTCCTACTACTACTTAAGCATAGATAATTGCTACAAATTACACATGAGTATGTACTACATTATCCTACAACAAATTATCATGGTATACAACGTTGAATGAGTTTCTTTACTACATTACCTACAACAACTAAGCATGGTATATAGCATAGCATGAACCTACAACAATCTAAGCATGATTTACAACAATCTAAGCATGGTATATAACTTTCCTACCACAATCTAAGCATGGTATATAACTTTCCTACAACAATCTAAGCATGGTATATATCTTTCCTACGACAATCAAAGCATGGTTTACAACAATCTAAGCATGGTATATATCTTTCCTACAACAATTTAAGCATGGTTTACAATAATCTAAGCATGGTAGATAACTTTCCTACCACAATCTAATCATAGTATATATTTTTCCTATAACAATCTAACATGGTATATAGCATGGGCATCAACCCTACAACAATTTTAGCATGGTATACGCATAAGCATGGGTTTCCTACAACTTGGTAGACAACACAAGCATGGATTCTACTACTAAGGATGGATCTTTATTACTAGTTAAGCATGGATTCTTACTACAATATTAAGCATGAATAACTACTATACTTAAGCATGGTATACAACATAAGTATAGGTTTCTTACTATATCCAACCTACAACAATTTAGGCATGGTATATCAATCTATAACAATCTAACTTATGAACTACAAATTACATACAACAAAATTACAAGTTCTACTTATTACAATATTCCTTTCTTTAACCACTTAGTTCCTACATACAACAAGTTTACCCCTTTTTTTTATAAACAAAAGTTAGCAAGATTGATAGTTAATCAAGTAGAGAGCAATAAATAAATAAAGACTCATTTTTATTGAGTTCTACAACCCAAAATGAGTATGTAATAATTCTACTATACAAATTTCATATGCATTTGTCAATAGTCATTGTTTGAGTTCTACAATCCAAAGATGGGTATGTATACAAATCTTCACATTCTTATGTTCATGTGTCCACGTTAAGTTCTACAACCCCAAAGATGGGTATGTACACAATCCCCATATGCTTATGTCCATTAGTCCAAGTTGAGTTAACAAAAAATAACAACAATAAGAACAAAAATTACAACAATCTAAAGATTCAATCTTTATGTTTATTTATTTAAGTTCTACCATTTACTTTCTTAGGTGATCATTTATGTTATCCATCGCATCATAAGCTTAGGACTTTGTCCAAGTTGTTTTAGGACAACCTACATACAAGAGAAACAACAACACAACAACACACCACAAAAGAAAACAAACAACCCAAAAGAACAAAAATCAAACAAAAGAAAATAAAAAAGGATGGAGAAACCCCCACATTGTCTTTCAAGTAGGAAGAACTAGCCTATGCACCTTCTCCTTCCCCTTAGCTCCTTTGAAAAATCTCTTAAGAAAACCTACAAATGAAAACTCTCTTAGTTAGGCTTTCTCTCTTTCTTTTCCTCCCTTTGTAAAAATGAGACAAGAGATGAGGGGAGGGGGTATTTATAGGGTTGAAGAGAGGGTGGAGAGTGCAAAAGCACCAAGGAGATTTTGCAAAAAACCCCTTCCATAAAAAAAGGGAAGGTCATACCTAGGTGAGGTGGAAGTATGGTGAAAAGGGGTGAGGTGGAAGAGAGAGGTCTTCTAGAAGAACATCTCCTAATACTCTTATGCATCTTAACCTAGGTTTAATTCTCCATCAAACCTAATTATCTAATTAGGTTGTCATGACAAAAGAGATAGTTCAAACATGAAAAGAAATAAAATAATTTAGTATTTAAATAATAATAAAAATAATAATAAAATAATAATAAATGTAATATCCGTTCGGGATATTACAGCTGACACGTTCTGGGTCAACGGTGTATACCTTTCAAAAAGGGGGACCGGAGGAATTCTTTTAAGACTGGCCGCATCTTTTATGACTTTCTTGATGGGTTCAACATCGTCTGCCTTGCGCTTCCCCTTGGTTGTGCTTCTTTTGTGCCCTAGGGGTGTAGGGCATCTTCCGCCCGAGTGTACTTCTCGACCCTTTTGAGCAGGCCAGGGAAGTCGATGGGCGGTTTCTTGGCTAAAGAGGCCTTGAGCTGGCCGTGGCGAACATTGTGTTGGAAAGCTGCGGAAGCGATGCCAGCGTCGAGAGAGGAGACTGACCTCGCATCGGCAGTGAACCTCCGAACGAACTCGCGGAGTGGCTCCTCTTCCTTCTGTCTGAGGTCCAGAAGGGACGCGCTAGTCTTTTCGACCTTTCTGCTGGTTACGAAGTGGGCTAGAAAACTCGCTTCTAACTGGTCAAACAAAAAGACCGAACTGGGGAGGAGCTTCGAGAACCATTCCCGAGCAGGGCCACGCAGTGTGGCAGGGAAAGCACGGTATAGGAGAAGGTCTGATGCGTTGTGAATCAGCATGAGGGTTTTGAACCCTTCCATGTGATCAGTGGGATCACCCTCGCCGTTGTATGTCTCGAACTGGGGAGGCCTGAAATTTTTGGGAATTTCAGCTTCCAAGATTTGAGTGGAGAATGGGGATTGGGTCGGCCTATAACCATGGCCGGGCATCGGCCCGCCCTCGCCGAGATGGGCGTGTAACGCCCCCTGTCCCTAGCTCAGACAATTTATAGAATTTAGAATACAAATTAGATACTATGTAGTACAACTGCCCACCGTAGGCTACCTCTCAAATGGTGGTTAACCGATTAGGTGACTCTTGATCATAGACTATTATAATTTAATATTATTTTATTATGCTATATTACTGATATGGGACTTTAATCCAATACCTTACTCTTTTCGAAAACACACAGCAAAGCCTCAAGCTCTCACACACCGGGTGGACCCCACACACATGCCACGTCACACACACTCGGTGACGTCACATCCAAAGCAACTGCACTTGTATGCTGTTAATACAACGTGTGCCCCCTCCCCTTTTCCTTTTCAAAGTATATTTATATATGTATTTTATACTCTTTTTGAAAACTGCGGGGTGTTACACCTCCCTTCAAAAATCAGCGTCCTCGCTGAGCACCATTTGTAACACCCCTGTCATTGCTCAGACAATTTATACAATTTAGAATACAAATTAGATACTATGTAGTACAACTTCCCACAACAGGCTGTCTCTCAAAAGGTGGTTAACCGATTAGGTGACTCTTGATCAAAGGCTATTGTATTTTAATATTATTTTATTATGCTATATTACCGATATGGGACTTTAATCCAATACCTTACTCTCTCCGAAAACACACAACAAAGCCTAAAGCTTTCACACACCGGGTGGCCCCCACACACATGCCACGTCACACACACTCGGTGAAGTCACATCCAGAGCACTGCACTTGTATGCTGTTAATACAACGTGTGGGCCCCTTTTTTCCATTTCAAAATATGTATATATATATACTAGGTTTTCCCGTTGACACGTGCCTACGACGTGTCTTCGAAACGGTGCACCTTGTTTGATCATATAAAATAGTTTTGGAGGTCCAGCAAATTAATTGAAGTAGCAAACATATTATATGAGAAACTTTTAGGAGTCCAGCAAAAAACATATTATATGCTTTTTTTGATTTTTTTTTTTTTTTTGATTTTTGAATTATTTTTAAAGTTTTAAATTTTTTTAATTTTTTTAGTTTTTTAATTTTAAATTTTTTACAATTTTTTAAAATTTATATTTTCTTAATTTTTTGAATAGAAGAGGGAGGGAGAGAGAGAAAAAAATAAAAAATAAATATAGGAGTTGTTTTGGGAGTGGGATTTGAATTTGAGTTTTGGGGGGAAACTTTTGAGAGGGAAAAATATGTTTTGTGAGGTTAGATCCGGACCTTTAATTTTTGGGGGAATTGAAGGAGAACCACTTGATAGCTTTCTTTGTGTTTTATTATATATATATATATATATATATATATATATATATATATATATATATATATATATATATATATATATATATATATATTATACTCTTTTTGAAAACTACGGGGTGTTATAGGGCGAGGCGGTTCTCCATCCCTCGGAGGCGTTGAAGGAAGGCGTCTTCTTGTTCGAGCAGGCGGGTCGATCCATGGGATTCGCCGCCCCAGGCTTCAGGCTGAGGGATGGAGTCGTTGCGCGCCTCGGATTTCCTGGAGGACCTCGTCCATAAAATTCTGAAACTCAGCCCTCGTGTCTGGGGCTTTCCCCACCGGGTCACGCGATGGTTGAGGTCCTCGGGGTGAGCGGCTGTATCCCGGCTTCCGTTATGGGGTTGGCTGTCTTCCCTGGTTCGGGACCGAGTTGGAAGCGGCCCCTCTCCTGGTTCGACTGGCCTGCCGATTTTGGATGAAGCGCCGCAAGTATGTTGTGACAGAGTGAGAAGCGCCTGGTCCGGGTCCGACTGCGCCATTGACCCGCGGTTGATTAGAACCCTGGGCATTCGCGCGGCTGTGATGGGGAGGAGGATCAGAACAACGTCTGGAGGTGACGGCCCTCATTGCTTTGGGAGCCATGAAAGAGCTCGGACTTGAGATGACGTCCCTGGATGAGATCGGACTGGTGCCAGTACCTAAAGATTCCCACAGACGGCGCCAACCTGATGCTGCTTGTTTTTGGGTGTAAGGGCAATAGGTGTGAGTTCTTGTAATTTGCGAAGCGGAAGACGCGGTACTGGCACTGATCCCACCCTCGGCTGTAGGACTGGCTCGGGGGTAGCAAGAGTGAGGTAGAGGCCGGATGCTTAGCTCGGATCTCGTAGCTCGGCTCGGATCTTCGAGGCTCAGCTCGGACTTTCGTACCGGCACACTGCCTAGAAACATCGGGAGAAGTCTCGGCGACAAGCCCTCTGACGATCTAGTCAGTCACTGAGAAAGCAACAATAACTAGGGTTCAGGTAGGAAAGATTTATTACCTTTTAAAGTGAGGAGGGGGCCTGATATTTATAGGCAGGGATAAACAGGTCTGAGATCCTAACGGACCGGGTCGGACCTATTTGCCTGTGGGCCTGAATGGGCTGAAACCCTTTAGACATGCTTTGACCTGATGATCATGGAGTAAAATTTGAGGGGATCTGATGGCCCGGATGGGGCCACGTCATCTACCCTATATCAACTATCATGTATGACATGGACGCTTATTGAACATGCATGCTTATTCTCTTCAAAATATGGCATGCTCATGCTTCCTATAAATACACGAAAATGACCATTTAGAAAAGGTTGTCGAACCACCCCCACAATGCACATTAAAAAAAAAGCATGAACCATGATAACTTACAAGTGCATGAAATAACCATTCAACCATATTTAGAAAAGCGTATCAATTCACTAATAAAATGCGAATAAAAAAGTGTGCGACCCATTACATAATATGAATATGCACAAATTCAATTGCAGAGTATGAGTATACACAAATCTCACCCAAAATAACTATAAATAGGTGTTCATGCATTGTACTTTTCACTACCACCTCTCTTTCTAATTCTCTCAAGGCTCCACCAAAATCAAACCAATTTCAATGGCAAACAGTATGGAGAAGGATCGAAACAAAGAAGAAAAGAATAAGAAGGGGCATCAAGCATTGGTAATAATGTTGCAGAGTATGAGTATACACAAATCTCACCCAAAATAACTATAAATAGGTGTTCATGCATTGTACTTTTCACTACCACCTCTCTTTCTAATTCTCTCAAGGCTCCACCAAAATCAAACCAATTTCAATGGCAAACGGTATGGAGAAGGATCGAAACAAAGAAGAAAAGAATAAGAAGGGGCATCAAGCTTCGGACATAATGTGTGTGTGTTGTGGGGGGGGGGGGGGGGGGGGGGGGGGGGGGGGGGGGGAATAGGGCTAAAATTGAAAAAAACCTTGAACTATCCCCTATATGCAGAAAACCTCACACACCTTTTTTAATGCAGAAAACCACACTCAACTATGATTGCAAAAAATCACACTCTGACTCTTTTAGGGTTCTGTTTGTTTTCGGTCACGTGCAACGCACGTGACTTAAAAAGGACGAAATTACCCCCCGACTGTTTCTTCTTCTCTTCTTCTTCTTTTCTTCCTGCTTTATTCAGAACCCATTTCTTTTTTCTTTCTCCTCCAAAAACAAACCCTAATCCCAAATCAGGCCCCCTATCTACACTCTACAACTCCAAAATCAAGCTTATCAATCCCAAATCCTTCTTCTTCCTCATCGACGACGCCATCGATTCGACGACACCATCGAGTTGACGAAGCCATCGAGTCGCTGACGCCATCAAGTCGAAGTCACTGATGCCATCCAGTCGAAGTCACTGACGCCATCCAGTCAAAAGATCCAATGTCAGGTGATATGTTCACACCACTCTCTTATTTTTTAGCTCGATCCGATTTCGTTCTCTCATATATTTGTCGAATTGATTATTTTGATGTATGCATATATGTACACGCAGATTTGACAACCTCCAAAGCTTCAAGGAGGAACTCGCGTAATAGTTACGATGAAGGTGGAACCCTAGTGTGTTTTCACAAAGATCCTGTAGTTGTGAAGCTAGCAAGTACTGCTGCAAATGCTGGAAGATACTTTGCGGGTTGTCCAAATTGGCAAACAGACAATTGCCGATTTTTTCGTTGGGTTGAATTTGACAATTTATGGGAGGAGCCGAGAAGGGGGAAAAGTCTTACTCAGAACTGAAGATGGAGAATGCAAAATTGAAGCTGGTAGTTGATGAAGCAAGTGAGATGGAAAATAAACTTGGTGCCACTGTCGTAGATTTAAAGAAGCGAAAGCATGAGTTGGAAGCTGAATGTAATTTGTTGAGAAAGAAGGTGGTGGAGTTGAAAGTGAGAGGGGGAAACATGAACGGATTTACAAGGTGTTTGCTTTTGCTTTTCTTGGTTATTTTGTTGTTACTTATTGTGAAAATTAGAGAATTGTTAAAGTTGTATTAGCTCTTAAGAATGGAATGGATTTATTAATGTGTGCATCGTTGTAGTTGATAATAGAATGGATTTGTTAGTTTGTGCATCGTTGTAGTTGAGAATGGAATGTATTTGTTAGTTTGTGCATTGTTGTAGTTGAGAATGGAAATAGATTTGTTATTTTGTGTATCGTTGTAGTTGAGATATGAGTATTGGCTCAGAAATACTGATCTTAATTTGTAGATTGTGGTAGCTTACCGCATTCAAATATCTATATTAGTGAGTAAAATCTCATCTATCTTTTTCCTAGATGATAAAAAAAACCCCACTAAACTATCATGTTTTGATCAAAAAACATCATTCAACTTTGGTTTTTATTCAGTAACCTCATACAGCAAGGTGAAATATCTTGATAATATAAGCAACCTCATTCAGTAACAATTCATTCATATAAGCAAAAAAACATGCACTTGCACTTACAACAATTCATTCATCAATAATTTAGTTACTGATAGTTACACAAAACATTTCATTCATGCAACAATTCATAGCTGATAGTTGCAACAATTCATTCATCACATGCAAAAAAATCCAAAAGCTGATGCTATACAAAACACATTACACTTTCACTTGCTGCTACACATTACAACATGATAGTTACTAAATACACATTACACCGATGCTACACAAGCTGATGCATGTGAGAAGGCGGCGGTACTTGTATGTTGATAGTTACTGAATACACATTACATTACAACATGATAGTTACTGAGAAGGCGGCAGCAGTACTTGTATGCTACATAGATGAGGCAGCACTGTTTGAGAAGTGTGATGTCGAGATTCATGCAGCAAACAAACTGGCAAGCAAGCACTAAAGGCTCCTCCTCCACTCTGTATCCAACCACCTCCCTCACTGCGATATCTGCCAAGTAATTCAAACACAGAGATAAAAAAATTTTAGTCTGCTTATTTTGTACGAGAAATTTGTTCTTTTCTGCAGTATCAGTTCATATTCTTTTGTTGTGTAAAGTGAAAGTAGAAGGTTTGAATCATGACATGCAGGAACATGTTGAATAGTTACTGGATGATTAAGTATAATTATAAACTGACTATATATGATAATAGTTTGAGCAAGGCAAGTGGAAGTTTTTAACAGTGATGAATACAGAAACTATCAAATAGTTTGAGCAAGGCAAGTACAGAAACTAAGGACTACAAGCGACTTCTCTCTTCTCAATTTTCTTTGCTTTGGTCAATTCCTAAACAACCTTGTTTAACAAAAGAATTTAAAAGTGATGAATACACAGAGGTGGGTAAACTATCAAAAAGCCATATGCTTAACAGCCATATGCTTACTAAATGTTAAAAAGTGTATACCTCCACAAAATTTGCTCATTTTGTGTATACTGTATACCTGTACAAAAAGTGTATACCTGCACAAAAAGTGTACAAAATTGACTCGTTGAATACTGTATACAAGGGTATACTTGCACAAAATAGCCTGCACAAAATGTTGGAATGTAATACCTACACAAAATAGCTTGCACAACATAGCTTGCACATCATCCCAAAACACAAAATAGCTGCACAAAATAGCACATCATCCCAAAACACAAAATAGGACTTGAATACATGCACAAAGTAGCACAAAATAGCTCTACCTTCAAATCGCACATCATCCCAAAAGTCAAAATAAGTAAATGTAGTTAGTGCATTACCATCAACTATTTGCATGTTGACTTCCACCTCCACCTTCACCAGGACTGTCATTAGAGCTGTTCACCTATATGAAGGCAAAAATGATGAATATCCTTACAGGTTGGTGTAAAATGAAAATAATTTTTTGTAACAATTTACCTTGTACTTCTTAGAATTAATCCCTCTCATATATGGTTCTTTCTCCTTTCTTTTCCTCCCACATTTTGTAGTGCCTCTCTCAAACCCAAGGGCCACCTCTGCATTGGAGTGTAGTCCTACTCTTCGGCTATCCCTCTCTCTACCACCATGAATATCACTTTGAATCTCACCCAAAGTTTGCCTCACGCTTCTCACAACTTCATTGGTTCTCTGACCCTTTGGACTCCCTCTTTTGTTGGTTGATCTTTGCTTTGGTGGAGCTGGTTTGTTTTTGCAGTTTCTGATGTTGTGACCTACTTGGTGATACCTCCTGCACTTCATGGTAATGCCCATTTTGCTAGTTTTTTGCCACCCAGTTGGATTCTTACACTTACTCTCACTCGGATCCTTCTTTCTAGACTTAGGTGGTCTTCCAGGAGCTCTTCTCAAATGTGGCGGAAGGATCTTCTCATAGTCCAACTTATCCCAAAGAGATGAATTTGGGACTGGTTCAATGATACCTATATTATGACACAGTTGTAAGAAGAAAAGTTAATGATGGTGCAAATTGTAAAGAAATGTTACAAATTGGAGATAAAACAAGTTACCTTCGTAGACTTTCATATATGTGGCCTTACTATAGCTGCTGTCACAGTAGTCCTTTACTCTCTTCCTTCTATTTGTTAGAGATACTAGTGCATGTCTGCACACTACTCCAGAAATTTCCCACTCTCTACAATCATAAGTTCTCTCATTCAAGTCCACACAGTAGTTAACCCCATGCTCCATTATCTCATACTTGTTATCATCGGATTTCCAAATAAAATAATGTCTAGACTTCTCGTTGGTCTTCTTTAATTTCAATTGGATTTTGGGGGTGACAACCCCACTCGACCTACAAATCATCTCTCTCTTCTTCTGCAACCTCACCATCACCATTCTCCTAATCATCTCCAACATTGTTATGATTGGGCGATCCCTTGCTTGCAATATGTATTTGTTCCACGCTTCACATATATTATTGCAAAACAAATCACACTTGGTTGATTCATCAAAGTGTGACCTGGACAACTTCTCAGGGCCGACATCCATCCACCATTGTACAGCTTCCTCGGATAAATCCTTCATTCTATTCATTGAAAACTCCCACTTTTGACTAGTATATGCGGTTGCTGCCCCCCATACTTCTCCTTGCAAGTCTAAACCCTTGAGCTTCTTGACAGAGTTGTATACAAGTGGCTTACACAGTATCGGACATGAGATTCAGGTACAAGTTCTTTAAATGTCTCCAGCAACCCCTACAACCATGTGGAAAATGAAAGGTTAACCCAAAGAAGTTGTGGGAAAAACCTACAAGTAATTAATATCAATATTTAATTAATCATTGTCTAAATTGGTACCTTCTGTCGGTCTGAAATAAAGGTCCATCCTGCCAAATTTGATACACCTATTGCCTCCATCAAAAGTGTTAAGAACCAATTCCATGTTTCTTTGTTTTCAACACCTACGACTGCCCATGCTACTGGCCACATCTGGTTGTTTGGGTCCCTTGAACATGCAGTCAACAATACACCCCCAGCAGATGTCTTCAAATGGCACCCATCCATGACAATAATCTTCCTGCAACCATTCAACATACCCTTCACTAATGCACCAAAGCATACGAACACACCTTTGAATCTCTTCTGATCGCAACCATCTATATTTTCAGTCTTGATAATGGTCATAGTATCAGGCATTTTCTTCATCGTGGCATTTGCATAATTCCACAACTGACTGTATTGCTCGACATACTTCCCATCAGCCTTATCTTGAGCCATTCTTCTAGCTTTGGAAGCCACATTTCTGCTAACTACAACCCTGTAATCTTTGTTAACTGCAGAAATGAAAGCTGGCAAGCTCCAATTAGGCTCATCTCTGAAATGTTCTAGGTGCTTGGTTTCCAACCAACTAGCCGTAACTTGACTATTTTCGACAGCCCTCTCACAAGTGTGTTCTATTCGGAGTGATACAATTCTGAAGACTCTTTCGGATTCTTTCCAAGAAGCCGCTACATAGACAGGACAATCACCTTCTGACATACACTCAACTGTGCACCTCTTTGCATCGTTCCTCCTCCAAACTACGTTATACCCATTCCTAATAGCCCATTCTCTCAAGCAAGTTCTAGATTCACCAGCATTTGAAAACTCCATCCCTATTACAATAATTGGTTCCTCACTATGCTTGTCTTTGTGTACATTCGTCTCACATTCCTCCCCATCTGATACTGAAAGTGGCCCCAATATATCACTATCTTCATAATCTGTATCAACTACTTCTACATCACAGTCATCCCCACACATTCTTTCGGGTTGCCTCCTCCTCGATTTTGGCCTACCTCCCAAATTTTTAGAAATTCCTTCTTTGCTTTTGGCCTTCTCTTGTGTTACTACCTTCTTTGTTTGGGAAGGGCCTTCATCCACTTTTAAACCACCCACAACAGCCTCTACTTCTGCTTGGCAATAATCACCATCCAATCCAGATTTTGTTGGAATGTATTCTACATCGGAATCTTCATCGGAGTCTCCAAACATTACATGTGCATCTTCGAACTGTGATTATGTGCCTTATTGATTAGGTCCTGACTGAAACACTTATGACTGCAATCCTCCCACTTCTGACTGAAACACTTGTGACTAGGTGCCTAGCCGATCAAGAGCTTGAGACATTAGCTCATCTGAGATATCATCTGCATCCGAATTAAAATAAAGAATTGTATCATAGTCAAACAATGTAATATCGTATCTACAAGTAACAACATATTTTATCATCACAAAGTAATAAACTAACAAAAAAAATACCATCAATTGAGCTTTCTTCCCTTTTCTGATACCCTTGCTGATCCACGAGGATCTCTCTTGCTGATCTCTCTTGGAGGGAGAACTACGTTATCAATGCAAACACCATTGTCCACAATCTTCACATACCCCAGAGGATAACCCCAATCCCCATCTCCACAAAGCCCTTCCACACCCTTGGTTCCATCAAGGTACAAATATACATACCCTATCTCTGGCTCTACGTTATGAGCTTCCCACATCTGCTTCGTTGACGTTTGGTCATTCTCCAAATGAAAATTCTCTGGCAATTCCCCCTCCCCTAATCTGTAGTAGATGCCAACTTCTTCAGTGTAGACGCCACATCTGGTTAAAATGGTTTTCAACGATTCCCAACCATGCAACTCTGGAAGTATAAACCGATATAATCTCTTTTTCCACCAATGTATACCCACTTCTCGGAATGTTTATGAAAGTATCCATCCCAATGAACCCACATTGCTAACACCATCCTGCTATTGAAAAATATTAAACAAGTGAACTTCAGTAATACTTACACCCTTGAAATAAGCTAAAGTAATTCTTACAAAGAAGTGATATCATGGTATAGAGTCAAGCTCAGTACAACGGAAATAAAGCATGCATGCAGTATCTCAAAGCATAAGTACAGCTTCCATCAAAATGATCAAAAAGAGAAAATAAAACTAAATTCTTCAGCTAACAAGTGAACTTCAGAAGTTTATTGAAAATTCAATGAGAACACAAAGTTGCCAACTTTTATTTAGTTGGGCAATCAAATGTATGGTTCTTATAAATTAGGTTTTCATATCTAATACTTCATGTTATTGATGACAAGGCAAGAAAAGTTGGTTAGGTTTTAACTTTTAGAGCATATGCGAATAGAATTCTGAGTGAATCCTATTAGCTAGTGTAATACCCTAAATTTTCATTTATGAGAATTATTATTTTTGTATTATTAATTTATACGTATTGTGCACGTGCAATCTTGCGGTATAAAATTTTTATAATTATTTTCATTACATAGACAAATGAGTATACATATATATACATGTCTTTTCTATTGTTTTATTAAAGCCTATTTTTAAACATAAGTATTCCTTTATTTTGAGCCCAATCTAATTTATTTTAATTATAGACTAATTTGGCCCATTAAATAAAAACCCATGAATTTATTTTATTTTTTCTTACAACGTGTAGTGTACACAATTTTTATAGACTTTTTATAAAAAATAAATGTACAACTTTTTAAAATAGGGGCCTTTAGAAACACGTGTATTGCACTAGCACGTGTTTTTACTCCTTTTTTTAAGGCCGGATAGGAATGGGAGGGGAAAAGAGAAGTGGAGTTTGTGGGAGGTAGTTTTGTAGTCATGGCTGGTTACTAAAACTTCCCATTGAATCCTAGCCCTTGTTTCTTAACTCCTAGATCAATCCTAGCCTTCTTTTTGCCCCAAATTTTTGTATAAATAACCCCCCCTAGCCTAGTTATCCTTACACTTCTCATTCATCAAACCTGTAGTGAAATAAATTAATCATTAGTAGTAGATTGTTGTGATGGTAGGGAGTGAGAATAAAAGATTCAGAGAGAGAGAGAGAGTTGTGTGTGCTCACATCAAGGAGGCCAGCTACATCAAGAAGGCTTGGGTGCACTACAACGAGGAGGAGAAGCGCATCTTTGGGCAAGCTCAAACTAGGAGGAGAAGAGCTCTTCCATTCTAGGAGTTGTTTTATCTCCAAATTAGGTGGGTGGTTTTCTTACTTCTAATTCTACTTACCATGCTAGGAATGATGACATAATTTGCATGAAAGAAACTAATAAGAGTACATTTAATTTTAAAAAGGTCTTGTTAGATGATTACATTAATGCTTGGTAAATTGTATGTTATGAACTTTAATATTGTAGTAAAAAACTGCTTTGTAGTCATGGAAATGTTAAATTGGAACCATGATGGTGTAGAGATTGATCATGATTTACTAGTAGATGAAATTATTGATTTTGTGCACTAAATGAACTATTGTGATATTGGTTCTAATGTATAAAAATTGTCCTAGGCATTGGGTTAATGAAAGAACGAAGTAATGAAGTATTTTGGGTAGAAGTTACATTTCAACATTGTGTGCAAACATGATTTGTTCTCAATGTCGAAATTATAGACATAGTACCTAACCTAAGATTCAAAAAGGCATGTTCTATAAGCAAATAATGAATCTGAAATTACTAGTTTACTGTATTTGTATATGTTTCAAAATCTGGAAAAAGAACAAAAAGAAATATTTGAGAGTTGAAAAACCCAGTAGTACAGTCGACCGTATAGGCGTAGATAGTCGACTGTCCTGAATATTTAATTCTTCGAGTTGAAATTCTCGCAGAACAGTCGACCATATATGTTTGACAGTCGACTGCCCCGTCCATTTTATTTTCAAGTCTTAAAACATCGTAGAACAGCCGACTGGCCAAGTTAACAGTCGACTGGCTCGACCATTTTCTTGAGTCTTTTAAATCTTGCTGAACAGTCGACCGAATAGTCGTAGTAGACGACTACCCTGAGTATTTTTGTTCGAGTTTTATTTTATCCTAGCAGAACAGCCGACTGACTATGGTTGACAGTCGACTGCTCTGAAGTTTAAATTATATTCAGTTTTCTTAATTTATCTAGAACTCTTGGTATAGTATAATTTGAAACTGCTTCTGCAAGAAAGAACTATTATAAACTGTTAGTCCGAATTGTTTTGAATAAAGGAAAACGTATTGAAAAAAAAAAGATTTGAAAAGAGTTTTGTCAATGAAAGAAGAATGAAAGTATGAATGTTACATTTTAATATCTACAAAATGAGGAAAAGAAGATTATGAACCATCGACTATGACAAATTGAGTTTCTTTGTTTATGCATGATTATTGTATATGAAATTGGAAATTTTGACTGACATGATGAGTTATGAAGGATATTATGAATATACAAATGTTATGAGCATGAAAAGGAAAGACTATTGTTAATCTTGAAAAGAGAACCTATGAGCTTGAAGGGCTCAATTTGTGCGATTGTGAATTGAAATTGAGAACTAGAGTGTAGCTAAGTCCCATACCGGCATGGAAAAGAAAGGAATTGAAATAAAATTGAAATGAAAATACCAAGATTTGGATCATGTTGAATAAATGGTTAAGACTGGTATAGTGGAAAGGCCAACTCTAGAGAATTGATTTTGTTCATGATTCCAATAAATTAAGGACTAGTATATAGTGAAGATGTAATGAAAGTGAGAGAAAAACACAAGTATGAGGGCCTCGAGTCTACGATGTGGGTGTGATTCACAGGTTGTCTTCACGATGCGTCATGACATGACGTGGGCACTACTCCGGAATTATCGGAATCTTGGCGACGCTTGTGGGGTGTTTGGTGACTGCGAGAGGATCGTGTGCCATGACGGAGGCCGAATTGTCCATAGGTTGTTGATGCGGTTTTTTTATGGGAGACGTGTGGATGCACCAGGTGTGAGTTCGGACTCGATTTGTATTGATGGAGAATGCTGCTTGTCAGTCGACCCACGGATGACCAGGCAGAACCTGTGATGGGCTCGGAATGAGGCGGATGTCTGGGCTCGGATCAGAGGGTTCGGATCCGAGGTCTTATGTACCTGCAGACGGTCCTGAAACACCGGGGTTTATCCCGGTGGTGGACCCTCCGACGATCTAGTCAGTCTCTGTGAGAGAGTAGCAATAACTAGGTGAATTTAAGTGGCAAAGGATTGATTACCTGAAAAGGTGGGTGAGGGTCTAGTATTTATAGAGACTTACAACCGGGTTTGGATCCGCTTGGGGGCCGGGTCTGGACCCGAAAGCCCATGGGCCTGACGTGGCAGAAGGCCCAGGGGGGTTAGGGCTGATGTGGCAGTACCAGGAGTGGTATAGGGCTGATGTGGCAAAGCCCTTGGTGGTATTGGGAGCTGACAGGGCAGATCATGGGGCCCCTGTGCTCCCGGGAGGATCTGAGGGCCTAGGCTGTGCTAGGTCATCTTCATTCTACACCAGGAGGGGCGGACGGCCCGAAGGGCTGTCGTGGGTCGGAGGCCGAGGGCCATCGATGCTCGTCGGATACGAGGAGACCAGTTCTGCGGGGGTGAACTTCGAGGTTCGGTGCCGACCCTGTAGTGGCTCGAAGCCGAGACAGATTGTTGTTTTTCCAGTTTCTGAGTGAGAGCTGTACTGGGCCCTGGTTGGGCCCCCAAGCCATTTTTACCCCACCACACAAGCCCCCCACTCCTGCGGGGGTGCGGGAGCTATCCGTGGAGGAGTGTTTTAAGGTTGTAGAAATGGGATAGCAAGTAGCTGGGCCTTCATGAGGGGGTTGCCCTAATGTCGGAGTGAACCTCGAGCCGGCGAGGGTGATGGCGAGCCGTTGAGCCTTCTTGAGAAGACTACCCTGGTGCTAAAGAGAACCTCGAGCCAGCGAGGGTTGGTTGCCCTGATGTTAGGGCAGACCTCGAGCCGGCGAGGGTGATGGCAAGCCGTTGAGTCTTCCGGAGAAGATTGCCCTGATGTTAGAGCGGACCTCGAGCCAGCGAGGGTTAGTTGCCCTGATGTTAGGGCAGACCTCGAGCCGGCGAGGGTAATGGCGAGCCGTTGAGTCTTCCGGAGAAGATTGCCCTGATGTTAGGGCGAACCTCGAGCCAGCGAGTGTTGGTTGCCCTGATGTTAGGGCAGACCTCGAGCCGGCGAGGGTAATGGCAAGCCGTTGAGTCTTCCGGAGAAGATTGCCCTGATGTCAGGGCGAACCTCGAGCCAGCGAGGGTTGGTTTCCCTGATGTTAGGGCAGACCTCTAGCCGACGAGGGTAATGGCGAGCCGTTGAGTCTTCCGGAGAAGATTGCCCTGATGTTAGGGCGAACCTCGAGCCAGCGAGGGTTGGTTGCCCTGATGTTAGGGCAGACCTCGAGCCGGCGAGGGTAATGGCGAGCCGTTGAGTCTTCCGGAGAAGATTGCCCTGATGTTAGAGCGAACCTCGAGCCAGCGAGGGTTGGTTGCCCTGATGTTAGGGCAGACCTCGAGCCGGCGAGGGTAATGGCGAGCCGTTGAGTCTTCCGGAGAAGATTGCCCTGATGTTAGGGTGAACCTCGAGCCAACGAGGGTTGGTTGCCCTGATGTTAGGGCAGACCTCGGCGAGGGTAATGGTGAGCCGTTGAGTCTTCCGGAGAAGATTGCCCTGTTGTTAGGGCGAACCTCGAGCCAGCGAGGGTTGGTTGCCCTGATGCTAGGGCAGACCTCGAGCCGGCGAGGGTGATGGTGAGCCGTGGGGCCTTAGAATGTTTGAGCGGAGTGGTCCGTCGTCTTCGTGGAGCATTGAAGGCGCTCCGGGATCTGTGTGTCGTTCCAATTTCCTAGGGGCATTAATGGCGCTGCCTAAATAAATGCACATGTGGCGCGTGAGTTTCCGTCGATTGGCTTTCCCAACGTCATAACGGCAGGCCTAAGGGGGAGGCTATAAATACTCCTCTCCCCTTAGCAGGCTTGATCACAGCAAGGGTGGTCCTCTGGCCATCAGAGGTGTCTGCTTTGGCGGACGCCTGTCTCTTGCAAAAATATTACCCCCAGTCGTGTCGGAGAGGTGGTTACTCTGCCGCCCGTATCTTCTCTTGGATCTGACGGCCCCGATATGGTAGCCAGATCCAGGGGAGATCAGGGCGAGAGGGGTAACGGCCGAAATCCGGGCCGGTAGATAAGGAGCTTCGGATAGATGGGTCATATCTGAATGGAGGTTGGCCAATCTGTTCTTCCGATAGGGTTCCAGGTGATGGTGGCTTTTCTCCCACCCTCGAACAGTTCGGGGTTTCGGCTGGCGAGGCCGTAAGCCCCGAGCTGCTCGCGGGTGAGAGGGGAGCCGACCGAGCCCTGGAGCCCGAGGCACAGGGGATGGTGGCTTTCCTTCCACCCTCGAACAATTCGAGGTTTCGGCTACCGAGGCCGTAAGCCCCGAGCTGTTCGAGGGTGAGAGGGGAGCCAACCGAGCCTTGGAGCCTTAAATCTTTAACGAAAAAATTTTCTCTGCCGCATACTTTATCCGAACCGACCCTTGTGTCTGTCTGCCGACCTGGCACTGGGTGACGTCAGCAGCGCACGTTTCGAGGACGTGGCGCGATTTTCCAAGCGGCAGTTACACGTCAATTGGTGCACAGTAATTGCGGAAATCGAGGAGTCGCTCTCATCTTCTATAAATGTTCCCCCTTCTCCCCCTCTTGCCCACTTCTTTCTTGCTGTTTTCTTTCTCAAAAAATCTTCCAACCCTTCGGCGCTCGTCTCGGCAGTTTGCTGTACTAGGCTCGTCCTTCCGACGCGACCCCAGGTTAATTGGTAAGTCTGTTTAGTTTAGGCACAGATGGATAGGGCTCAGTCTGGTTCGTCAGCGTCGACGTCTCGGGGGGAAGTGAAACCTGCCTCCACATCGACGTCGTGGGAGGAGCCTGCTCTTGCGGAGGAGTCAGTACATGCTGCGGAGCCCTCCGATTCAGTTTCGTGGGAGGAACCAGTAGGTGAGGGGGAGGTGGTACACAAGGCGAGGCTGCTACGCTCCCGTCATCCCTTCATGGTGGAGAGTAGCGAGTCGGAGGAAGCAAGTGATGGTTCGGACGGAGTCCGTGTTCTGGAGTTGTCTTCCGAGGAGGAGGGAGGCGAGGGCGACTCAGTAAGGAGATCCACGGTTCAGGGCGCGGGTTCGAGTTCCAGGCCGACTGGTCTGGGTCCATTGTCTACCCTCCCGTCGGAGCGAGCCAAGAAGAGGAGGAGGGCTCCGAGGAGGACAGGGTCGAGAACTGGCGGTGCGAGCCAGGCGCCTGTTTTCCGCAATTTGATGACAGGTTCGCCCGTGCAGCCGAAGCCTTTCTGTCAATATCCCGACGACCTCTCTGATAAGGAGCTCTTCGGCGTGCAGCCCTCTTCGCCGAGTCGGAAGAGGGTGATGATGGATGCGATCCCGACCGTCTTGGAGGGTGGGGACTTGGAGGTTTTGCAGCTGGCGTACCACATAGGGCCCGGCTATGAATTATTGTTGCCGAGCTCTACTCTGCGCCCCACCGATCTCCTTTCTGCTTGGTATTGCGTCTTCCCCGTGGACGCCTTCATCTCCGGGCTGAGGTTGCCGGTCCACCTGTTTGTTCGGGACGTGCTGAACTGGGCCTCCTTGGCGCCAATGCAGTACGGGCCGAACTCTTGGAAGCAGATTATCTGCTTTGTGCTGATGTGCGAGGAACAAAAGGTACCCCTGCGGCTGAATGTGTTCCGTGCGATGTTGATGATCAGCTCGGCGGCCGAGGGTGTTCACTACGTCTCTCCCCGGAGTAAGGGGAAGGTCGTTCACAGCCACCCGGACTCCATCAAGGATTGGAAGAAAAAATATCTGGTGATCCGGAGCAAAGAGCCCTGGGACATTCCCACTCGATGGAACCACTCCAAGCCGAGCTATCCACCGCCGAGGCCGATGGATCTGTCGGCCGAGGAGTGGGGGTTTGTCGAGCGCCTCCGTCTGTCACCTAGTATTGATTGGACGAAGGTGACGGAGGTCGACCTGGCGAGCGTTGGACTGAGCCCAGCCGTTATGTGTATGTAGTTGTTTCTTTTCTTTCGGTCCTTTCATACTTTCTTGCTCATTGCTCTTAATGGTTTTTTCTACAGATATGGACGAAGCATCAATCAAGGCAAAGAGGCTTGCCATGAGGAAGGAGAAGGCCGAGAAGAAGGCGGAGGCGGCGAAGAGGCCGAGGGGATCGTCCCTAGTCTTCTCGGAGGTCCAGCTCGAGCCGGGGACCAAGAGGATTCGCTCGGAGACGAGCAAGGGAGCGGCTGCTTCGAAGGGCCAGGGCCTAGCGAGGGCATCCGTTCTTGACAAGGGGAAATGTCCCTTTATTGAGGTCGAGGAAGAGGACTCGGTGGTGGAGTTGCTGCGGCAGCGGTGGGCGCTGGACTGGTCGGTTCGGATGGGGGACTGTCTGACCGAGGAGGCCCAGGCCGTTGAGGTGGTGGAGAAGTTGGTGACCCCTCGCGACCGCAAGGCGATGGAGAGCGAGCCCGTGGAGGTGGCGTTCACGCGCCTGGCGCAGGCCACCGTGCTGGTAAGTCCGTCGACCCTATCCTCCTTGTTAATTTTTCTACGGAAGTCTTTTCCTCATCTGCGCTCGTTGGTCGCAGGCTTGCATGCAGGGGGCTAACATGAAGAACCTCTACGAGGTGTCCCTGGCACAAGAGCGAGCCCGGGCGGAAAAGAGCGAGCGGGAGATGAAGGAGATGCGGATCGAGCTCGAGGGTTCGCACAAGAGGGAGCAGCAGATGAAGCTCGAGCTCGAGGCCAAGGATGCGGAGTGGGGGAAGAAGGTGGCCTCCTTGAAGAATAAGTTCGCCAAGGAGAAGGAGGAGGTGACGACTACGGGTCAGATGATGGTGATCAAGGCCCAGGACACATGTTATGCGAAGGCCCTCAGCCATGTGAGGCACTTCTACCCGACCATCGATCTGTCCAATTTTGAGTACGACATGGAGATCGAGGGGACATCGAAGACTCCTGGCGAAGAAGGGCCTGCTCTCGACCCGCCGGCCGACCCACCTGTGAATCCGTCTGTCGACGCTGAGGTGGGACAATAAGCTGTATAATTTTGTCTTTCTTTTCTCCCTCTCTTGACTGTATTTGCCTCCCACGGACTGGCCACCGCATTTTTTGTAGGAAGTACTTAAACTTATAGGAAAGAAGTTTTTTATTTTTGACCGGCCAAGTGTTTTGACCTCGGGTTTTTCTGAACCTTCTTGCGTATGCGTGTTGAGTTGGCTGGTTCTCTTGTAGGTTGTGGTTCCCCTTTCCGAGGTGGACCCCCGTCGTTCCGTCGTGGCGTGGCTCCGGAGCAAAGTTGAGGCCCTGGAGGCCGCGTTGGTCTGCCACCGAAGGGGGGCTCGTGACACTGATGCGGCTTTTAACTTTTATCGGAATAAGTCTGAAGCCTTAAGTGAGGAGGCGAACCGGCTGAGGAGGGCGATGCTGGGTCGAGAACTCGGCGGTGCGAGCCTCGGACAGGCCGTGTTGAGTGCCTCGGTGCCGAGGCCCTCTTCTGAGAGGTCACTTCGCGATGTCTTTGCGGAGAAAGAAATGGAGACACACCGTTACAATATTATGCTGGGTGCCTCGGCATCTTCCTCGGTGAGTCGGCAAGCGGAGGGGGTTCCCTCTGCGCTGCTGCTGTTGCAGCGTATGCGACCGGATGACGCCCAGAGCTCCGTGGCTGGGGAGTCGACCGTGGCTGAGTTCAAGGACCATCATAACGAGGAGAGGGATCCTAGTCGCTCGTTCGGAGTAATCCCGCCCTTCACCGGACCCGAGGGGCCCTAAGATGGCGACTTCCTCTAGTTTGAGATGAGTGGAGTGATCCTATAACGGTCTTTGTTTGTTTTCTTAGGACGAAATAAAAGGGTACGAATAAAGAATTCTGTTCCTTCTTTGCTTCGGCTAGTAGTGTAGTGAACGATGGTGGTTTAGGGAGAGTCCACCGATCCGCGAGGGATCGAAGTGGGGCCTTAGGGAGAGTCCCTAGCTTGGATTCGGTTGGAGCCTACCGAGGCATTGGGGACGATACCGGAGTGAGGACCCAGGCGCCGATCTCATTATCTGGTGTTAGGATTTTAACAAAAAGAGATCTCTTTCGTATAAGATAAGGGGGGCCGCTAAGACGGCCCTGTACACATGAGTGTTTACAAAAACATGTTTACATTTAGCCAGGCTAGAGCCTATGCTTGTCCTTCGAGGAGTTTCGTTGGGTACTCGGCTTCGACTGGGATCTCCTCCCGCTCGGTGACAGGTTTGGGAGCAGGGCCGTCCCTCTCAGGTTTGAATTCGACGGCGTCGAGGGAGAACACACCTCCCCCGATGGTGGTCATGTAGCACGATCGTGCTGTTTCTTGGCTGCCTCGGACAATGCCGACTCCTTGCGGGGTGGGAAATTTGAGTTTCAGATGGTAAGCCGAAGGCACCGCTTGGAGGGAGCATAGTCCGGGTCGGCCGAGTATGGCGTTGTAAGCCGCCTTGACGTTGACCACCATGAAATCCATGGACTCGGTCCTCTTAACAGGAGTCGATCCCACGGTAACGTCGAGGGTGACAATCCCTTCTATCACGACAGGGACGCCGGAGAACCCATGCAAGGTGTATCCGGCCGGCTTGAGCTTGCCTCTAGGTAGCTTGAGATTCTCGAAGGCTTCGAGGAAAAGAATATTAACCGAGCTGCCGTTGTCGACGAGGATTCGACGAACTTCACAATTAGCCATGTGGAGACTAATGACGAGGGCATCGCAGTGGGGTAGGCGAACGCCTTCGAGGTCCTCTCCTGAGAAGGAGACCGGTATTGGTTGTAGCTTGGGCGAGGGGTTGTCGTGGACAGCATTCACCTCCCGGATGAAGGCTTTCCAGGAAGTATTTGACTCTCCTCCCATTGGCCCTCCGTGGACACAGTGCAAGATGAAGGGCGCATCTGCGGCTCCCTCGGACTAGGGATCCCGACCCTGGATGCGTTTCGGGGTAGGGTTCGGAGGCGAGAGCCTCCGGTTCCTAGTATCTCGCCGGTCTCGTGGGGCTTCTCGGGTGAATTCTCGGAGGTACCCTCTTGAGATGAGTTCCTCAATTTCGTCTTTCAGGGCCCGGCATTGGTCAGTTTCGTGCCCATGATCTCGGTGGAAGCGGCAGTAGAAACGCTGATCTCGATTCTTGTTGTTGTTAGGTCGGGGAGGTAGCCGGACGATGCCTTTGTCTTCTATTTCTAAGAGGATGGCGAACACGTTATGTGTCAAGGAAGTGTACCTCTCGAAGCGGGGGACCGGCGGGATCTTCTTCATGGCCCCCACGTCCCTCGGAGCCTTTTTTGATGGCTCGGCTTCTTCGGTCTTCCGCTTTCCCTTCCAGGTGGCCTCTCTGGCGTCTTCGGGGTTAAGGGCCTCTTCTGCCCTAATGTACTTCTCGACCCTGTTGAGGAGGTCGGGAAAGTCGACGGGGGATTTCTTCGCCAGAGAAGCCTTCAGCTGCCCATGACGGACGTTGTGCCGAAATACTGCGGAGGCGACGCCTGGATCAAGGGAGGAGACCGACCTGGCCTCGGCGGTAAACCTCCGGACGAACACTCTGAGTGACTCCCCCTCTATTTGCCTAAGCCCAAGTAAAGAGGCGCTGGTCCTTTCGGCCTTCCGGCTTGTGACAAAGTGGGCAAGGAAATTGCCCTCCAGTTGGTCGAAGGAGTAAATGGAGCCAGGGGTGAGCTTCGAGAACCATTCACGAGCCGGACCCCGAAGGGTGGCAGGGAAGGCTCGACACAGCAGGGGATTCGAGGCGCTGTGAATCATCATGAGGGTCTTAAAACCTTCCATGTGATCAGCAGGATCTCCCTCGCCGTCGTAGGTCTCGAATTGAGGTGGTCAGAAATTCCTGGGTATTTCTGCTTGGAGGATGGGGGCGGAGAAGGGAGGACGGACAGGTCTGTACCCCTGAGCCGCTCTTTGGCCGCCGTCCCCTATGTGATCGAGGCGATCTTCCATTTCTTGGAGGCGCCTTAGGAGTATGCCATCGTCCTCTGGCTGGATTGTTGACGGTCGGGACACGCTGGTCTCGGTGTCCGCCCCGGTTTGGGAATGGAGGGTTTCTCCCCTGGGGGCCCGTCGGAGAGCCCCAATAATTTCCCTTCGGAAGTCCTGGAACTCCTTGTCAGTGACGGGGGCTCCCTCGACCCTATTCGGTCGGTCTGAAGGTTGCCTTCCGACGCGGCTGAGTGCTGGCCTTCGTCCCTCAGGCGGCGGTCTTGGATGGTTCGGGGCCGGGTTGGAAGCGGCCCTTCCCCTGCTGCGGGTGATCTGACGGTTGACGATTATTCCTCGTAGGTCGGGTTGGACTTGCTGGGTGATGCTCCTTTGGGACTCCTGATGGGGAGCCCTATGTTTTGAAGTGTGCGGCCCGGCGTTAGCAGTTGGTGGGGGCGAGTCCCGTCGGTTGACGGAGGAAGCAGCCCCCTTGCCCTTGGAGGCCATGCGAGTTCGGCTGTCGAGGTCGCTCGATGGTCGGGCTCGGGTCGGCTTCTGAAGCAGTTCCCACAGACGGCGCCAACCTGATGCGGTTTGTTTCTGGGAGACGTGTGGATGCACCAGGTGTGAGTTCGGACTCGATTTGTATTGATGGAGAATGCTGCTTGTCAGTCGACCCTCGGATGACCGGGCAGAACCTGTGATGGGCTCGGAATGAGGCGGATGTCTGGGCTCGGATCAGAGGGTTCGGATCCGAGGTCTTGTGTACCTGCAGACGGTCCTGAAACACCGGGGTTTATCCCGGTGGCGGACCCTCCGACGATCTAGTCAGTCTTTGTGAGAGAGTAGCAATAACTAGGTGAATTTAAGTGGCAAAGGATTGATTACCTGAAAAGGTGGGTGAGGGTCTAGTATTTATAGAGACTTACAACCGGGTTTGGATCCGCTTGGGGGCCGGGTCTGGACCCGAAAGCCCATGGGCCTGACGTGGCAGAAGGCCCAGGGGGGTTAGGGCTGATGTGGCAGTACCAGGAGTGGTATAGGGCTGATGTGGCAAAGCCCTTGGTGGTATTGGGAGCTGACAGGGCAGATCATGGGGCCCCTGTGCTCCCGAGAGGATCTGAGGGCCTAGGCTGTGCCAGGTCATCTTCATTCTACACCAGGAGGGGCGGACGACCCGGAGGGCTGTCGTGGGTCGGAGGCCGAGGGCCATCGATGCTCGTCGGATACGAGGAGACCAGTTCTGCGGGGGTGAACTTCGAGGTTCGGTGCCGACCCTGTAGTGGCTCGAAGCCGAGACAGATTGTTGTTTTTCCAGTTTCTGAGTGAGAGCTGTACTGGGCCCTGGTTGAGCCCCCAAGCCATTTTTACCCCACCACAGTTGTCTTCACGATGCGTCGTGACATGACGTGGGATTCCCTTTGTAACCCCCGTTTCCGATAATTAGTATTTTCTGCGTATTTTCTATAATTTGAACTTTTGTAAATTTATTTTTGTGTTAAATTCGTTTTGGATCTGTATTAAAGTATTTTCTAAACAAAATTTTTATTTATTTCGAATAATGATGTATTTTGATCTTATCTTCGACATTTTATCGATCGGCTATTTATATTTGAGCTTAAAGCAAATATATTATTATTATTGGATTATTTTAATAAAATTTCTAAACCCGAATACTATTTTATTGTATAATTTATCACTATTATAATTATGATTATAAATTGTTATTTCATGATTTTCCATCTAAAATTCATATATTGGATTATTTTATTTTCATACCCGATCTGATTTTCTTGGCGAGTTCCAATTTATTTTAAGTCTAATTCTTATTATTTCAATTGTGTTATTTATTTATCTTATTGGGTTGAAATTTTCGTTCATGAACTATCTTTCTCTTTTATTGAGTTATCTATATTGTGGATTTTGTTCATTTGAATTATGGGTATTTTTATTTGAACCGTGTTGATTTTGATCTATCTCCTAATTGAACCCTAATTGTACCCTATAAATACAACTCTACTGTAACATTAATTTCTGCACGCAAATCGAAACCTAGTCGCCTATTCTCTCTCCTCCCGTTCTCTCTCTCCTAGTTACTGTTCATCTTCATCCCCAAAAACCCACTGCCTTCTCCCGACCATCTCCGGCCACCACCACCTCCGGAGACCTCCCCCTCGGCGTCGCCCTCCCGTCGACACCCCCCCGATCTCCCCTTTCCCTACTCAAAATCGTTCCTACCTCCCTCTGTTCGATCGCCGACAGCACAGCACGCCGCCAGCGCGACCCAGCACCGGTCGACGTGCCGCCTCGCCAGCGTCGACGCCGACGAACCCTGGCCGTCGCTCCCCCTCTCCCTTGCTGTCGTGCTGTCTCTTTGCTGCAGTTGCTGTTTGTCCCTTTGTGTGCTGTGTGTTGTTGATTTGGGATCTTATTGCACGTATTTTGTACGTGTTATTGGTGGGTTGAACTAGTTCGTGAGTTCGTTGCTTCGGGATTCATATTCCATTATTCTCGCTATTCGTTTCACCGGTTAACAGGCAAGTTACCGTCCACTTGAATTGCTATTCGTTTCAAATTCAAGTTTTATTTAAAATTCTTGCAAGTAGATCTTTTTGTTATCGTATTGCCCTTTGTTGTCCTTTTCGTTGGGTTTATTGTGGGTTTACACGAGCTAACCCCAATATTCTTGACATCGTGCCAATTTGACTCTAAAGTTTGGATATTTAATGAATGCATATAGAATTGTTAATAGGGTTATTCATACAAGTCACAACACAAATAAATTATTGTAGAGACAATCGTTAGGTTTTATGCCGTTTGATCGTTTAATGATTGATTGATGTTAGACTTTGTGGTAGGGTAAAAATGGCTTGGGGCCCAACGAGGGCCCAGTACAGCTCTCACTCAAAAACAGGAAAAACAACAATCTGGTTCGGCTTCGAGCCACTACAGGGTCGGCGCCGAACCTTAGGTTCACCCCCGCAGAACTGGTCTCCTCGTATCCGACGAGCATCGATGGCCCTCGGCCTCCGATCCACGACAGCCCTCCGGGCCGTCCGCCCATCCTGGTGTAGAATGAAGATGACCTGGCACAACCTAGGCCACCAGATTCTCTCAGGAGCTCAGGAGCCCCATGATCCGCCATGTCAGCTCCAAATACCACCAAGGGCTTTGCCACGTCAGCCCTATACCACTCCTGGTGCTGCCACGTCAGCCCTAAACCCCCTGGGCCTTCTGCCACATCAGGCCCATGGGCTTTCGGGTTCAGACCCGGCCCCCAAGCGGATCCAAACCCGGTTGGAATTCTCTATAAATACTAGACCCTCACCCACCTTTTCAGGTAACCAATCTTTTGCCACTAAAATTCACCTAGTTATTGCTACTCTCTCACAGAGACTGACTAGATCGTCGGAGGGTCCGCCACCGGGATAAACCCCGGTGTTTCAGGACCGTCTGCAGGTACACAAGACCTCGGATCCGAACCCTCTGATCCGAGCCCAGACATCCACCTCATTCTGAGCCCATCGCAGGTACCGCCCGGTCAGCCGAGGGTCGTCAGACGAGCAGCTTTCTCCTTCAATACAAATCGAGTCCGAACTCACACCTGGTGCATCCACACGTCTCCCAGAAACAAACCGCATCAGGTTGGCGCCGTCTGTAGGAAACACTGCTTCAGAAGCCGACCCGAGCCCGACCATCAAGGGACCTCGACAGCCAAACTCCCATGGCCTCCAAAGGCAAGGGGGCTGCCTCTTCCGTCAACCGACGGGACTCACCCCCGCCAATTGGCAACACCGAGCCACGAAGATCAAAGCACGGGACTCCCCATCAGGGGTCCCAAAGGAGCGTCACCCGTCAAGTCCAGCCTGACCTACGGGGGATTATCATCAACCGCCAGGTTAGCCGCAGCAGGGGAAGGGCCGCTTCCAACCCGGCCCCGAACCATCCAAAACAGCCGCCCGAGGGACGGAGGCCAGCACTCAGCCGCGTCGGAAGGCAACCTTCAGACCGACCAAACAGGGTCGAGGGAGCCCCCGTCACTCACAGGGAGTTCCAGGACTTCCGAAGAGAAATTCTTGGGGCTCTCCGACGGCCCCCAGGGAGGAAGCCCTCCATTCCCAAACCGGGTCGGACACCGAGGCCAGCGTGTCCCGCCCGTCAACAATCCAGCCAGAGGACGATGGCGTACTCCTAAGGTGCCTCCAAGAAATGGAGGATCACCTCGATCACATAGGAGACGACAGCCAACGAGCGGTTCAGGGGTACAGACCTGTCCGTCCTCCCTTCTCCGCCCCCATCCTCCAAGCGGAAATACCCAGGAATTTCCGACCACCTCAATTCGAGACCTACGACGGCGAGGGAGATCCTGCTGATCACATGGAGGGTTTCAAAACCCTCATGATGATTCACAGCACCTCGGATCCTCTGCTGTGCCGAGCCTTCCCTGCCACCCTTCGGGGTCCGGCTCGTGAATGGTTCTCGAAGCTCACCCCCGGCTCCATTTACTCCTTCGACCAACTAGAGGGCAATTTTCTTGCCCACTTTGTCACCAGCCGGAAGGCCGAAAGGACCAGCGCCTCTTTACTTGGGCTCAGACAGATAGAGGGGGAGTCGCTCAGAGTGTTCGTCTGGAGGTTTACCGCAGAGGCAAGGTCGGTCTCCTCCCTTGATCCAGGCGTCGCCTCCGCGGCATTTCGGCACAACGTCCGTCATGGACAGCTGAAGGCTTCTCTGGCGAAGAGGCCCCCCGTCGACTTCCCCGACCTCCTCAACAGGGTCGAGAAATACATTAGGGCAGAAGAGGCCCTTAACCCCGAAGATACTAGGGAGGCCACCGGGAAGGGAAAACGGAAGGCCGAAGAAGTCGAACCATCAAAGAAAGCTCCGAGGGACGCGGGGGCCATGAAGAAGGTCCCGCCGGTCCCCCGCTTCGAGAGGTACACTCCCTTGACACATAACGTGTCCGCCATCCTCTTAGAAATCGAAGACAAAGGCATTGTCCGACTACCTCCCCAACCTAACAACAACAAGAATCGAGATCAGCGCTTCTACTGCCGCTTCCACAGAGATCATGGGCACGACACCGACCAATGCCGGGCCCTGAAAGACGAAATTGAGGAACTCATCTCAAGAGGGTACCTCCGAGAATTCACCCGAGAAGTCCCACGGGATCGGCGAGATGCTAGGAACCGGAGGCTCTCGCCTCCGAACCCTACTCCGAACCGCATCCAGGGTTGGGATCCCGAGTCCGAGGGAGCCGCGGATACGCCATTCATCTTGCACTGTGTCTACGGAGGGCCAATGGGGGGAGAATCAAATACTTCCCGAAAAGCCTTCATCCGAGAGGTGAATACTGTCCAAGACAACCCCTCACCCAAACTACAACCGATGCCGGTCTCCTTCTCAGGAGAGGACCTCGAAGGCGTTCGCCTACCCCACTGCGATGCCCTCGTCATTAGCCTCCACATGGCTAATTGTGAGGTTCGCCGAATCCTCGTCGATAACGGCAGCTCGGTTAATATTCTTTTTCTCGAAGCCTTCGAGAATCTCAAATTACCTAGAGGCAAACTCAAGCCGACCGGATACACCTTGCATGGGTTCTCTGGCGTCCCTGTCGTGATAGAAGGGATTGTTACCCTCGACGTTACCGCAGGATCGGCTCCTGTCAAGAGGATCGAGTCTATGGACTTCATGGTGGTCAACGTCAAGGCGGCTTACAACGCCATACTCGGCCGACCCGGACTATGCTCCCTCCAAGCGGTGCCTTCGGCTTACCATCTGAAACTTAAATTTCCCACCCCGCAAGGAGTCGGCATCATCCGAGGCAGCCAAGAAGCAGCGCGATCGTGCTACATGACCACCGTCGGGGGAGGTGTGTTCCCCCTCGACGCCGTCGAACTCGAACCGGAAAGGGACGGCCCTGCTCCAGGACCTACCGTCGAGTTGGAGGAATTCCCATTCGACGCCGAGCACCTAATGAAGTTCCTTGAGGGACGAACATAGGTTCTAGCTTGGCTAGAAGTAAATCTTTTGTAAGCTTTCATATGTAAAGGGCCGTTTTAGCGGCCCTCCCTATCTTATACGAAAGAAATCTCTTTTTGTCATACTCTAAATGCCTCGGCAGATCTGACCTAATACCGGATAAGAGGATCGGCACCCGAGTCTTCACTCCGGTATCGTCCCCGACGCCTCGGTAGGTCCGACTCGGCCTTAGGCTCGGGAGACTTCACAACACCCCACGTTGATCCCTCACGGACCAACAGAGCCGAACCACCCTCTCTTCATCATCCATTACACTATCAGCCAGAGCAAAGAGTGAAAAGAATTCCTTATTCATACTCCTTTATTGGGTTCTGAGAAAACAAACAAAGACCGTTACAGAAACACTCCACTCATCTCAAACTGAAGGAAGCCGCCATCTCAGGGCCCCTCGGGTCCGACGAAGGGCGGGATCACTCCGACCGGACAACTTGGAACTCCCTCTTTGTCATGATGGTCCTTCGATTCGGCCACGGTCGACACACCGGCCACGGAGCTCTGGGCATCAACGGGTCGCATACGCTCCAATAGCAGCAGCGCAGAAGGAACCCCCTCCGCTCGCCGACCCCCTGAGGAAGATGTCGAGACACCCAGCATCGTCCGGTAACGGTGTATCTCCATCTCCTTCTCCACTATCACATCGCGAAGTAGCTTCTCAGAGGAGGGCCTCTGCACCGACGAACTCGACATAGTATATCCGAGACCGACACCCACGAGTTCCCGGTCCACCATTGCCCTCCTCAGTCGACCTGCCTCCTCACTGAGGGCTTCAGACTTGTTCTTATAATAATTAAAGGCCGCATCAGTGTCACGGGCCCCCTTACGGTACCGAACCAAAGTGGCCTCCAAGGCCTCAACCTTGCTCCGGAGCCACGCCACGTCGGAACGACGGGGGTCCGCCTCGGGAAGAGGAGCCACAACCTACAAGAGAACCAGCCAACTCAACACACATAAGCAAGAAGGTTCGGAAATATCCGAGGTCAAAACACTTGGCCGGTCAAAAATTCTTTTTTATACATTGAATTGCTTCTTACAAAAAATGCGGGGGCCAGTCCGCGGAAGGCAAATACAATCGAGAGAGGGAAAAAAAAAGATAAAACTACACAACTTATTTTCCTACCTCAGCATCGGTCGGGTTCGCAGGAGGGTCGACAGCCGGGTTATCAACGGGCCCTTCTTCGCCAGGGGTCTTCGGTGTCCCCTCGATCTCCATGTCGTGCTCAAAGTTGGACAGGTCGACGGTCGGGTAGAAGTGCCTCACATGACTGAGGGCCTTCGCGTAACACTCGTCCTGGGCCTTGATCACCATCAGCTGACCTGCATTCGTCAGCTCTTCCCTCTCCTTGGCGAACGCAGCCGTCAACTCCTCCTTCTCCTTGGCGAACTTTTTCTTCAAGGAGACTACCCTCTTCCCCCACTCCGCATCCTTGGCCTCGAGCTCGAGCTTCATCTGCTGCTCCCTCTTGTGCGAGCCCTCAAGCTCGATCCGCATCTCCTTCATCTCCCACTCGCTCTTATCCGCCCGAGCTCGCTCTTGTGCCAGGGATGCTTCGTAGAGGTTCTTTACGTTAGCCCCCTGCATACAAGCCTGTGACCGACAAGCACAGATAAGAAAAAGGCTCCCGCAGTAAAATTAACAAGGGGGATAAGGTCGACGAGCTTACCAGTACGGTGGCCTACGCCAGACGTGTGAACGCCACCTCCACGGGCTCGCTCTCCATCTCCTTACGGTCGCGAGGGGTTGCCAACTTCTCCGCCACCTCCATGGCCTGGGCCTCCTCGGTCAGACAGTCCCCCATCCGAACCGACCAATCTGGTGCCCACCGTTGCCGCAACATCTCCACCACCGGGTCCTCTTCCTCGACTTCAACCAAGGGACCTTTCCCCTTGTCAAGATCGAATGCCTTCGCTTGGCCCTAGCCCCTCGAAGTAGATACCCCCTTGCCCATCTCCGAGCGAGTCCTCTTGACCCTCGGCTCGAGCTGGGCCTCCGAGATGGCCAGAGACGCCTCCCTCGGCCTCTTCGTCGCCTCCACCTTCTTCTCGGCCTTCTCCTTCTTCAGGGCGAGCCTCTTTGCCTTGATCAATGCTTCATCCATATCTGCAGAAAAATCCATTAAGAGCAATGAGCAAGAAAGTACGAAAAAATCGAGAGAAAAGGAACAACTACATACACAGAACGGCTGGGCTCAATCCAATGCTTGCCAGGTGGGCCTCCGTCACCTTCGTCCAATCGATACTATGTGACAGACGGAGGCGCTCGACAAACCCCCACTCCCCGGCCGTCAAATCCCTCGGCCTCGGCGGTTGATAGCTCGGCTTGGAGTGGTTCCATCGAGTGGGAATGTCCCAGGGCTCTTCACTCCGGATCACCAGATACTTTTTCTTCCAATCCTTGATGGAGTCCGGGTGGCTGTGAACGACCTTCCCCTTACTCCGGGGCGAAATGTAGTAAACACCCTCAGCCGAAGAGCTGATCATCAACATCGCTCGGAACACATTCAGCCGCAGGGGTACCTTCTGTTCCTCGCACATCAGCACAAAGCAGATAATCTGCTTCCAAGAGTTCGGCCCGTACTGCATCGGCGCCAAGGAGGCCTAGTTCAGCACATCCCGAACAAACGGGTGGACTGGCAGCCTCAGTCTGGAGATGAAGGCGTCCACTGGGAAGACGCAATACCAAGCAGAAAGGGGATCGGTTGGGCGCAGAGTAGAGCTCGGCAACATCAATTCGTAGCCGGGCCCTATGTGGTACGCAAGCTGCAAAGCCTCCAAGTCCCCGCCCTCCAAGACGGTCGGAATCGCGTCCATCATCACCCTCTTCCGTCTCGGCGAAGAGGGCTGCACGCCAAAGAGCTCCTTATCAGAGAGGTCGTCGGGATACTAACGGAAAGGCTTCGGCTGTACGGGCGAACCTGTCCTCAAATTGCGGTAAACAGGCGCCTGGCTCGAACCACCAGTCCTCGACCCTGCCTTCCTCAGAGCCCTCTTCCTCTTCTTGGTTCGCTCTGGCGAGGGAGTAGATAATGGCCCCAGACCAGTCGACATGGAACTCGAACCCGCACCCTGAACTGTGGATCTCCATACTGTGTCGCCCTCGCCTCCCTCCTCCTCGGAAGTCAACTACAGAACACGGACACCGTCCGAACCAAGGTTGTAAACGGCATCAGGCGGTGGCGGTTCGGCCAAGGACGCCTACCGCCTAGGACGCCTAGGCGGCGCCTAAGCGGCGCCTAGGCGTTTTGTTTTTATTTTTTAAATATTAATATATTAACCTTTTAAAAGTTACATTTCTCTATTTTTGCTTGTAGTCTAAATCTTTTTGTGAAGTTGGAACTTTGGTGCTTGTAATTTAAATCATTTTGTGAATTCTTTAATCTTTATCCTAATATGATTGAATGATTCTTAATCTTGACAATGGAGGTTGCAGGGATGAAACAAACAATTTATTGGAGTTATTGCGATCAAGGACAACTAATCTTCCTGAAGAAAATGGCCAGGCCATGGGATTAAATGCATCACAATTCACAAGTGATGCTAGGCCAGAATGATTTTAGAAGTTTAATAACGATTATGGTGTAAACTTTAGATTCATAATGACATAAACAATAATCAGTATTATAAAAATTCAAATATAACGTGAACTAGTAACACCTTAATGTAAAGATGAAGAGGCTTTTTTCTGTTGAAGATGAAGAGACTATTTTAAAGAATTTGAAAAAAAAATACAAAATAATCTGTCAGCCGCCTGATCCGCCTCAGCCGCCTCGGCCGCCTAGGCACTGCCTGGTCCGCCTCGGCTGCCTAGGCGCCGCCATATCGACGCCTTGTACGCCTAACTGCCATCTCAATGCCTAGAGTACCGCCTATTGCATATGCGGTTCGTTCTCCTATTTTTGAGCGCCTAGGCGCCGCCTAGGCGTCCGAGGCGGACGCCATTTAGAACACTGGTCCGAACCATCACTTGCTTCCTCAGATTCGCTGCTCTCCACCACAAAAAGCCTTCGAGATCGCAACGGCTTCACATTATACACTTGTTGCTCCTCGCCTACCGTCTCCTCCCACGAGATCGAATCGGAAAGCTCCACATTATGCACAGACTCCCCCTCAAGAACAGGCTCCTCCCACGAAGTCGATTTGGAGGCAGGTTTCACTTCCCCCCAGACGTCGACGCTGACGAGCCAGACTGAGCCCTGTCCATCTGTGCCTAAACTAAACAGACTTACCAACTAACCTGGGGTCACTTCGGAAGAACGAGCCTGGTGCAGCAAACGGTAGGGACGAGCGCTGAAGTGTTGGAAGATTTTTTGAAAGAGAAAGAAGCAAGAAAGAAGTGGGCGACAGGGGGAGAGGGGGACATTTATAGAGGATAAAAACGACTCCTCGATTTCCGCAGTTACTGTTCACCGATTGACGTGCAACTGCCGCCTGGAAAATCGCGCCACGTCCTCGAAACGTGCACTGCTGACGTCACCCAGTGCCAGGCTGGCAGCCAAGCACAGGGGTCGGTTCGGATGGAGTGCTCGGCGGAGAAAACATTTTACTTAAGATTTAAGGCTCCAGGGTTCGGTCGGCTCACCTCTCACCCGCGAACAACTCGGGGCTTACGGCCTCGACAGCCAAAACCCCGAATTGTTCCCGGGTGGGAGAAAAGCCACCATCACCTGCGCCCCGGGCTCCAGGGCTCGGTCGGCTCCCCTCTCACCCGCGAGCAGCTTGGGGCTTACAGCCTCGGCAGTCGAAACCCCAAACTGTTCGAGGGTGGGAGAAGAGCCACCATCGCCTGGGACCCTATCGGAAAACAGATCGGCCCACCTCCAATCGGAGACGACCCATCTGTCCGAGGCTCCTCAGCCCCAAGGTCGGAATTCGGTTGATACCCCTCTCGCCCTGATCTCCCCTAGATCTGACTACCGAATCAAGGCCATCAGATCCAAGAGAAGATCCGAGCGGCAGAGTCGCCACCTCTCCGACACTACCAAGGTTAAAATTTTGCAAGAGACAGGCGTCCGCCGAAGCAGACACCTCTGATGGCCAGTGAACCACCCTTGCCATGATCAAACCTGCTAGGGGGAGAGGGGTATTTATAGCCTCCCCCATAGGCCTGCTGTTATGACATTGGGAAAGCCAATCGACGGAAGCCCATGTGCCACATGCATTTATTAGGCGGCACCATTAATGCCCCTAGGAAATTGGAACATCGCACAGATCCCGGAGCGCCTTCAATGCTCCGCAAAGACGGCGGGCCACTCTGCTCAAACCTTCTAAGGCACCATGGCTCGCCATCACCCTTGCCGACCCATAATCCCTCGAAAGCTCGAGGCTCGATCTAGCACCAGGGTGGTCTTCTCCGGAAGACTCATCGGCTCACCATCACCCTTGCCGACCCATAATCCCTCGAAAACTCGAGGTTCGGTCTAGCGCCAGGGTTGTCTTCTCAGGAAGGCCCAACGGCTCGCCATCACCCTTGCCGACTTGTAATCCCTCGAAAACTCGAGGTTCGGTCTAGCACCAGGGTTGTCTTCTCAGGAAGACTCAACGGCTCGCCATCACCCTTGCCGACTTATAATCCCTTGAAAGCTCGAGGTTCGGTCTAGCACCAGGGTTATCTTCTCCGGAAGACTCAACGGCTCGCCATCACCCTTGCCGATCCATAATCCCTCGAAAGCTCGAGGTTCGGTCTAGCACCAGGGTTGTCTTCTCAGGAAGGCTCAATGGCTCGCCATCACCCTCGCCGGCTCGAGGACCGGTCTAGCACCAGGGTAGTCTTCTCCGGAAGACTCAACGGCTCACCATCGCCCTTGCTGACCCATAATTCCTCGAAAGCTCGAGGTCCAGTCTAGCACCAGGGTAATCTTCTCAGGAAGTTTCAACGGCTTGCCATCACCCTTGCCGACTCTTAAACCCTCGCCAGCTCGAGGCTCGCTCTAAACATCAGGGCAACCATCCCTCGCCAGCTCGAGGCTCGCTCTAACATCAGGGCAATCAACCCTCGCCGGCTCGAGGCTCACTCCAACATCAGGGCAACCCCCTCATGAAGGCCCAGCGATTCGCTATCCCATTTCTACAACCATAAACACTCCTCCACGGCTAGCTCCCGCACCCCCGCAGGAGTGGGGGGCTTGTGTGGTAGGGTAAAAATGGCTTGGGGCCCAACCAGGGCCCAGTACAGCTCTCACTCAAAAATAGGAAAAACAACAATCTGGTTCGGCTTCGAGCCACTACAGGGTCGGCGCCGAACCTTAGGTTCACCCCCGCAGAATTGGTCTCCTCGTATTCGATGAGCA